>CM067168.1:108520949-108573449 GCA_034093135.1 Erigeron breviscapus
TCTGTTGGATTTTTCATAGTGGCATGATAGAGAGATGGATCCTGTGTGAAGTTGTCTTGAAGATCTTTTGCCTTATCCTTCATTTCTCTGTTTCTTAGAGTGGATATAACTCCATCTATTCGAAGAGATGCGTAATCAGCTCTTTCTTGCAATCCATGACGAAACTCTTTGTATGCTTTCGGCAAACCATCCAGGAATTTATCCACTATCTCAGTAGGAGTGTATCTAAGGTCAAAATATGCTAATTCAGCAAGAAGATGTTGATATCTTAGAATAAGATCCTCAACTTGTTCATTCTTTGTGGCATTGAAGCAATCAAATTGTTTCTTAAGCATTTTAATTCTATTTTGCTTCAATAATGGATCACCTTCACAATGAGCTTCAATAGCATCGAACAATTGCTTTGAAGTCTTGTATTCTTGTTTAGGAAACAAGTGCACCAACTCTTGAGGAATGCACATACGAAGTGTGGAAAGAGTCTTTACTTCAATGGCGTAGTTAGCCTTTTCTTCGCCCGTTAATTCTCCACCTTGTATGTAGAAGTAACTCCATTCACAGTAAGAGTGGGCCATTCATAACCTTCAGTGATCATGAGCCACATATTCAAGTCTTCTCGTTGAATGAAATCTTCAAATCGACCTCTCCACGCCCAAAAGTCAGCTAATGAGACTAACTTTGGTGGAGAATTAGTACGCCCTACCAGATGATCATGATAGACTAGAGAATTGAGATATTGGGCAACAGCATTGTTGGTTGAGGATGAAGAAGCCATAAGTGAAAAATATTGTTCAAACGAAGATAAGAATCGAACGAAATTAAATTAAATTCGTAGAACAAAGTTAGTACGAAGATAGCTTAATTTTGTGGACATAAGTTCTGAACGAAGATAGCTAAGTTCGTAGACAGGGAACTGAACGAAGATAAATTAAGTTCGTAGATTAAATTCGTTTGAAGAAGATTCAAAACGAAAATGAAGATAACTTCGTTTTCTATCTTCGTTAGATGAAATATAGAACGAAATTAAGTTAACTTCGTTTGCTAACTTCGTTTCGCTAAGTTCGTAAGGAAAACGAACTTAACGACAGAAAGGTGTTCGAGAGGCTATTTTTGAGAAAACAATAATCAAACAAACGATCTCAACCCTTCGATAAGATATCGAATGGCTCTGATACCACTTGTGAGTCCCTCGATAGCTACTGATCGCTCTCGAGATCGTCTATTGTTATGTCGTGAGTGCGGAATCCTCACGAGATAACTAGTTTGATTAGTTATCGAATATATTGCTAATTATCTCAATATAATCAGCCTTATGTAATCTATCTTCGTTTTCTATAGCATAGAAACGAACTTAGTCGCCTTTGGTGTGTGTAATATCAACTGGGAACCTCACTTTAGGGTTTCCAATCGTTTATATATGTTCACGATCGATATTGGGCTTGCTGGGCTTTGTTCTTACGAACTTAGCAGTCCAGCCCATAAAACGAAGATTATCTTCGTTAGTTCCTAACGAAGATTATCTTCGTTAGTACTAATACCATCAACATCTATGCTTAGTTATTTTCCAAGTACTTTATGTACAAGAAACCTAACATATATTATGTTTGTACTTGTATGATATACATAACAAACATCATATATAAACATATAAATAACACCAAAACATGTAATCAATCATTACTAAAACACGAAGTCCATAATCTATCAATTACATATAAATGAATAAGACATAATCAAATCTAAGTTGCTGTTGTCACATCAACATGCATCAACAATTGGGTCTCGACGTCTCCTTGAAATACAGCTGAAAACAAAGTTTCACGCGAATCTGGGCTGACGGAGCCTTCAGCGGCGCTGGCAAGGGTTGAGCGGCGCTGGGGCTCACCTGGGTGACATCCAGCGGTGCTGGGCTGTTTCTGGAGGGCTTCCAGCGGCGCTGGGCTGTGCAGCCAACGGTGCTGGTGGCTCCTGGACAGTTTCCAGAATTGCATTCTTGCTTGATCCTTCTCCGTTTTGCTCCCGTATGACCTGTACCTGATTGGATACTTCACAAAAATCATTAGAAAGCTCAGTAGAGTCATTACCTTCGGTGAACACGACATTCACATTCTCGTTTCGCCTGATTGGTGGTTGGTACTTTTGACTCGTGCTAGGGTTTGAGCTTGGACCGCCTTGGATGATTTGCCTTGGAGTGGGGCTACTATCCTTTCTTGCATTCTGCCCAATCCATCTATCTATCCTACTCTCCAGGTCCTTAATTGCGGCTTGTTGATTTCTTGCTCCTTCGTCAACCTTTTGATTGAGATTACTTATCTTCTCACTGAGCGATTTTGCATAGCTTGCCAAGGAGTCATGTCTCTTGTCATTCATGTCCATATACTTCTCCATCATGTTGGTGAGCTTGACAATTGGATCATCCTTGACTTCATTCTCCACTTTTGGTTGCTTGGGTTGACCATTACTTCTTTGCCACCTATTTTGAAAAGAACCAAAGTTATTTCTAGCATAACTAGAATTAAAGTTAGAATTACCAGGGTTTCTTTGAAATAGTCCTCGTTGATAGCCTCCTCGGTATTGATTCTGAACATAATTGACTTGCTCGGTAGCCTCCTCTTCACAATCCTCGGTATAGTACATTCCTCTGCAATTGTTGCACCCGTGTGCAATCACCTTGAGGTCTTTGTCCATAATGTCCAACCTATCTTCAAAAGTAGAAAAGCGGTTAGATAAAGCTTTAAGTTCATGAATTACCTCATTGTCGGAGCTGCTCTTGATGCTAGCCACGGTTCTTCTCGTCCTTCTATCTCGATCCTTATCATCCATATCTCGAGCTAAGCTAGCTTGCACCATATCCTCCATCATTTTGTACGCGTCATTGGTAGACTTGTACAAAAAGTTACCACCGCCGGCTAGGTCTAAATCCTTTTGGGAACTCTTGGTTAAACCATAGAAGAAAATCTCCATGATCTCGTCCATTCCCGTGACAATTTCTGATCATTTCCCTAAGTCTTTTCCATGCATCAACTAGTGAATCTCCTTCGTCTTTCTTGAAAGCCTTGATGTCTCGAAGCATTTTCCTAGCTAAACTCGGGGGAAAGAATCGCGAGACGAACTGTTCGCGAAGTTGATTCCATGTAGTGATGGTACCTTCATCGAGCTCATCGAACCACGCACGTGCCTCTCCCGTGAGAGACGACGGAAATAAGCTAAGCTTCACATCATCATCGGTGACATCACCTCCGTGTTTGAACATTTTGCACAAACTTGTGAACTTGCTTACATGCTTATGGGGGTCGGGTTTGGCTCGACCGTCATATTGGTTGTCTTGGATTAACTTAAGGTGGTGGCCTTTGACTGAAAATGAATCTCCTAGGTTTGGTGGGACTATAGCCGATCCCGGTGTCAGTGCAACGGCTCTCGTCCTTTCCATCATTGGTCGGTCGAATTCGTCCATTTCGGCTCTAGGTGAATTCGGTTGGTACATAGTGTCGGATAGGGGTGAGCAAAAACCGAACCGAAAACCGAAAAATCCGAAAAAACCAAAAGAACCGAACCAAAAGAACCGAACCATTGAAAAACCGAGACCCAACGGTTTCAGTTTCTTAAAAACCGAATTTTTTCGGTTCGGTTTGGTTTTAGGGTCAAAACCGCACCGAAATAACCGAACCGAACCGTGTAACTAAACCGAACCGAACTTCTATAATCATTCAAGATAATAGATATTCCATATTATAATTTAAATTAATAAATAGTTTATAATTAATTTTTAGGTAATATGAATGGATTGCTCAGCTCATAAACCAATGTCATAACTAGTACTCATATTAATTCTTCCTTTCCCCATAAGTCTTTTGAGTTTTCAAGGATGAAATCTTCAGACTGCTGCACGAGTTCACCTCCCCTTCCTCTTCTATAAATCAGATTTGATTCTTGATTATGTCACTTCAAGATTACATATCAGGTTTGATTCTTTGCATCAAAAATACCTTTTCTTCAAGATATAATATCATATATCACTTTTAATTTTTATTGTATTTTGATTATATATATTTTTTACAAAAATTCAGGTTTTGTAAGTATTTTTACTCCCAAATCGGAAGTTGCTATTGAACATTCAGGTTTGATTCTCAATTCTTCATGTTTGATTCTTCATAAGTTCATATATATTTATCCCTAAATCAGATTTACTGTTGAACATTAAGGTTTTGCAAGTGTAAAGTTAATTCTAAAAAACTTAAACCCCATTATTTTATATTGTACAACACTGTTGTTTTAACTAAGTACTAACTACAGGGTATGTTATATTTTTCTTGTATATGATATATTGTTTCATTGTCTTTTTTATTTCTATAGATGGAAGCAATGGATAGCCAAGATGTTAATGGACAGCCACCAGTCGTGAATGTAGAGGATGAAAATGATAATGAACGGTCGACTGACGAAGGAAATGTTAGCGAGAAGAAAGGTGGTCGTGGTCCGAGGTCATGGGTGTGGCAGCATTTTGAATATAATAAGGGGGCGATTGAAGTGCAATGTCCATATTGTAAGCATACTCTGGCTGCTAATTTAAAAAAAAATGGTACAACTTCTTTGATAAATCATTTGAAAAATACATGCAAAACATCACATGTTTACAGAAAAAAAGATTCAAAAAGCAAAACTACTTTGAACCTAAAACCCGGAGAAGGCTTAGTTAATCACTCTTTTAACCAAGATAAATGCAGACGGCTGGTAGCTCGTATGGTTATCAAAGATAACCAGCCATTTAGCGTTTTTGATGATGAGGGGTTTAGGGAACTACTTTGGGGACTGAATCCTAGCTTTAAAATTCCGTCTAGGTGGACGGTTGCTAAAGATTGTATTACTGTATACAAAGAAGAGGCTAGTAAACTCAAAGATCTTTTGAAAGACCAAACAGTGTCTCTCACTACTGACACTTGGACTTCGGTTCAAAACTATAACTATATGTGTCTTACTGCTCATTGGATTGATGATAGTTGGGTGCTAAGAAAGAAAATCTTAAACTTTTGTCAAATAACAAATCATAAAGGCAGGACAATTGGAAGGTTAGTTTATCGTTGTTTAAAAAATTAGGGTATTAGTCGAGTTCTCACAGTTACTGTGGAAAATGAATTCACTGAAGTTTCCCATACTCTCAAAAGTGGCCAGGCATCTTTTGGCGATGCCAATTTCTACTGTTGCATCAGAATCGGCATTTAGTATCGGGGGTAGGGTTATTCATCCTTTTAGAAGCTCTCTTACCCCAAAAACAGCGGAAGCTTTGATATGTGCTCAGGATTGGATAAGATCTACATCAGTCGAAATGCAGGACACATCACTTAATGACTTGCAGCTAGAAGATATGATGAACTTGGAGAAGCTAGAAGCTGGTAAGTATGTTCATATTTAATTACAATATACTATTTTAGTATGGTAAGCTCATAAGAAAGTAATATGCAAAATTTTCATTTGTAGAAGAATTTCCAGCTGCAGAAAAGCAATGTGATGAGTCTTTTGTTGATGAGGAATGAGACTAATGTAAGCCATATACTTGATCACTTATTTATACTCTTCATTACATAATTCTTTTGTGTCGAGAGACTTGAAATATGAGTAGACTTTGCTTAGAATATTACTTACAGATTATAAGTAGTTATCTTTTTCTCTATGTTAAAGTTCTATAAGCTTTTGATTGTTCTGATCTTTTGCAGGTGATTTGATGAACCAGATCGACCTTTGCTTTGAGTGATGAACCGGATCGACTTCCTGCTTCAAGCCTATCATTTATCATATTTTTATATCTTTTGTCATATTTTCTGTCATTGACATTTTGGTTTTTATGAAACTTTTGAGTGATGCTTGTTATGGATTTTTAACATCAGTGTTGTGGTGTTTTTTATATTGATATTGTTTGGATTGTTACTAGGTCTTAAACTTTTTTGGGCCAAAATTGGACCAAACTCTCAACTGGTTAAAAACCGATTAAGACCATTAACCGAACCGAAATTTCCACAAACCGAAAAAACCGAAAACCAATGGTTTTCATTTCCAAAAACCGAATTGTTTCGGTTTGGTTTCGGTTTTAGCCTAAAACCGACCCAAACCGAACCGCACTCACCCCTAGTGTCGGATGATCCTAAAGGGGTATCTAAGTTAAAAAGGTTTTCTAGGTTAAATATGGGTGGTTGAATTGGTGTGTTATTTCTCCTTCTACGTTTGAGTCTACCTAAGCTTGTAGAGAAACGCTTTACAACCATTCCCGGTTTTAAACGCATCAACTACCTGATTAGTCCTGCAAAACTCAAGAAAAAGATCAAACGCACCAATATAAAAATAAAATGAAAAACTAAATTACTTAAACTAAAAATGAAATGAATTTACTACTAAACCCTAAATTGACCTAAAAACCTAATTTGACCTAATTTGACTACTAAACCTAAAATGACTTAAACCTAAGTACTGAAAAGTAACTTTCTCGTGCCGAAACACAAGAAAGGATCGAATTACACTACTAAACTAAGAATGCATCGCGTCCCCGGCAGCGGCGCTAAAACACTTTATGCAGTTTTTGTTTTAGTGTTTAAATTTATAAAAGTTGTACAAGTAATTATCTCAAAAACACACACACCTTAACGGACAGGGGACTCGATCAGATGTAGTATAGTTTAGTGATAAGTTACAGGATCGTTCGCAGGGACGCGTTGCTTTACCTAATCTAATAATATGTGTAATTCTAGCGGTTGTGGGGTTGTCACGATTTCCTATTAAACTAATTAAAAATACTGAAAAGTAAATAGAAGTCGCAACCGCTTATTTAGCGAGAGGCTTAGTCTGAAAATAGTTTGAAAAAGCAAATAACAGTAATTAAATTAAAATACTTGTTTGGCATCTCCGATCTCATGGTACGACCAAATATCATTCTACCTACTTGCTAGTCTGTTGGAAACTTAATCACGGCTCAGATTCTCGTTAGATTCACTTTGCCTAAATAACTAGTGCTATCGCTAGACTCACACTACCCTATAAACAAATTCTCGTTAGATTCATTGTTTAAGCATTAATGACCTAAAGTTCGTGTTACTAGTTCATCTTTTAGTTACCCGGCTCTTAAGCCATGACCAGATAGTAATTATCTCCGGTGACCACAGTGCTCGTTTCCAAGTCAAAGGATCGCGTCTGACATTGTTAAGCATCATATTCTATTCATCCTAATTACTATGGTTCTGGATCCCTCGGTTACAAGTGAATCACCTTTTACATCTAGTTAAAGACCGACTAGTATTTTCCATCCTTATGTATTAATCCTAGTGTATGATTATAGACTGATCATCAGAATTAAACTAATAAATGCAGATATAGAACCGCTAATAATATGAAGAATTAGTAAAACATGGATCTACGATAAACAGTAAAACACACTCCAACAGATCCTAACAAATAAAGTAAAATAGATAAACGTCTACATGATCACATCGATCCAAACAAGTATTCAGTCTACTAGCCTAACATTATTAAAGAAATAACAAAGTCTGAAAAGATGAAAGACATTGTTTACCAACTGAAAGTAAAATAAAAGAGTAGATCTAGGTTGAAGATGAAGATCAGAAGGTGTTAGAAGCTCCAACACCTCCTTGGAATCTGCAAAGTTGACCTAGGGTTGAATAATGGGCGGCTAGGGCTGCTGAATCGGCTCTCTCTCAGGGTTTTGAGGGTTACTTCGACTTAAATAGGTGTTTGAGTCGGCTGCTGATCTGGGCCGCCCAGCGGCGCTGGGAATGGGCCAGCGGCGCTGGCAGCTGCTACTGCTTCTCGTACTTCTTCGTTTGGCTCCCGAATCACCTCCTTGTGTCTTGTAACTTCATAGGCCTTCATCTTGAGTTCCTTGATGCCATTTACCCTCACTCGCATATTCCGTGAACCTGCGTAAACATACAACTCATTAAGTACCGATAGTTCCGGAATATTAACTTATTTAAGACATAGAAATGAGGCCTTTCGATAGGGGTTTTTATCACAAAATGGACGCTCATCATTGCCTCAATGACTGAACACCCTAGCTCAATGTGTAATGAGATCATTCCTTGTGTTAATGAAGTTGTTCCTGTGATTTCTAACACTAACTCTGTTTGTTCTGAACCTGAATGTGATGAAACTGATGGTGATGGACTAGCTAATGAAGTAGCTATGTTGGCTGAGAGGATCAGAAGGAGATCCTTCAGTAAGTTTAAAGGGAAAGGAAAATCTGGCCAAGCTGATAAGACCAAAAAGTCATTTGATATGTCCAAAGTCACTTGTTATAAACGTGGCAAGACTGAACACATGGCTGGAGATTGCAGATCTAAAGAGTCTTCACAAGCTGTGTCATCCAAAGGTGGAAGAAGTGAAAAATACTCAAAGCTCAAGACTAAATACAAAGCCTTGAAGGCACAAGTGGCTGAGCTGAGTAAGAGGTTGAAAAAGATGAGAAGAGTCTGGTAGCCTAAGACTGGGCTGAAAGTGCTACTTCATCTGATGATGAACTGTATGAAGATGCCAAGTGTTTCATGGCCAAATAAGCCACTCAAAAGTTTGCTGAAGATCTTGTTAAAATACAACAGCAATCTGAGTCAGCTCACCAGGCATCTACCAGTCAGACTGCTCCACCTGAGGGCAGTTATGATGATAATACCTGGCACTTGGATAGTGGGTGTTCCAAGCATATGACCGGATGTAAGTCCCTGCTCTGTAGCTTTAGGATTCGCGCTGGTCCTAATGTTACATTTGGAGATGATTCTCAAGGAAAGACTGAAGGATTTGGTATACTTTCAAATGGTCCCCTAACTTTCAGAAGGGTCTCATATGTGAATGGTTTGAAGCACAATTTTATCAGTGTGAGTCAATTGTGTGATGCTGGCTATGAAGTGAGATTCAGGTCTGATAAGGGAATTGTTCTTGATTTAGAAGGTAATATTGTTCTTGTAGCAAAAAGGGATGAGTCTTTGTATTCTTTTGACATGAGGAAGCCAACTATGACAAGAGAAGTGTGTTTCATGTCAAAGACTCAAGATGAGCTGAACTGGTTGTGGCATAAAAGACTGTCTCATATGAATTTCAAAGACATCAACAAGCTGTGTAAGAAAGAATTGGTGTCTGGTCTTCCTGTGATAAATTATGAGAAAGACAAGCTGTGTGGTGCTTGTGAGAAAGGCAAACAGCACAAAGCTACTTTCAAGTCTAAAACATGCTCAACCATTGATAACTGTTTGGATCTGCTTCATATGGATCTGTTTGGACCAATTAGTACTCCTTCATTCACTGGAATGAGGTACTCCTTGGTTATAGTTGATGAATATTCAAGATACACCTGGGTTTTCTTTCTTAAGCACAAGAGTGAAGCTGCTAACAACATTATTCATTTTATCAAGCAAGCTGAAATTCTCTACAAGAGGCATGTAAGGCAATTAAAAAGTGACAATGGTACTGAATTCAAAAACATCACTCTTAATTCATTCTGCAGTGAAAAGGGAATTTCACAAGTCTACTCAGCTGCCAGAACTCCTCAACAAAATGGTGTTGCAGAAAGAAGAAACAGAACTCTTATTGAAGCTGCTAGATCCATGATGGCTCAAAACAATGTCAAGTCTCATTTCTGGGCTGAAGCAGTTCACACAGCTTGCTTTACCCAGAACAGATCCCTTATTGTGAAAAGACACCAGAAGACTGCATATGAACTTCTTAGGGGGAGAAAACCAGAAATTGGTTTCCTAAGAATGTTTGGGAGTCCTTGCTACATTCTGAATCAGAAAGATCATCTTGGAAAGTTTGATGAGAAAGCTGATGAAGGTATCCTAATTGGATATGCAACAATGATGAAGCCTTACAAAGTTTTTAACAAAAGAACCAAAACAATTGAAAACTCTGTCAATGTTAGCATTGATGAAGGTTGTTCAAAGCCAGATTGTTCTCCTCCTGAAGATGAAGATTTCAATTTTGAAGAACTGGCTACACCTGAGAATGAGCCTCCAACTAATCCTCCAGTTGGATCTGATAATGCTCAATCTCAGGGGGAACAACCCATTGGAGAAGAAGAAGATGTTCCAATCTTTGAAAATGTGCAAGCTGGTCCAACTCCTACTGAAGAAAATATTCAGAATCCATCCAATGACACTCCAACTGGCTCAGATCCTCCAACTCCAATCCAAGCTGATCTGCCCATTCCTCAAGCTTATCATGATGAACCTTCAAATCTGAGTCAGTCTATTGTCCCAGTTGCAAGCAATTCAACTCATGTAACTAAATGGACAAAGTGTCATCCAATTAATCAAATCATCGGTGATCCTCTTTCTGGTGTCAAAACAAGAAGAAAAGCAACAGGCAATTTCTGCATGTTTGTTAATTTTGTGAGTAAGATGGAACCCACTGAGATTAATGAAGCTCTGGCAGATCCATCTTGGGTTAATGCTATGCAAGATGAATTAACTCAGCTTGAAAGAAACAAGGTTTGGGAACTTGTTCCAAGACCTCATCACAAAACTGTAATTGGAACCAAGTGGGTCTATAGAAACAAAATGGATGAAAGGGGTGTTGTGACCAGAAACAAAGCAAGATTGGTAGCTCTTGGTTACAGACAAGAGGATGGAATTGATTATGATGAGACTTTTGCTCCCGTGGCAAGACTGGAGGCAATCAGAATGTTCTTAGCCTTCTCTGCTCACAAAGGTTTCAAAGTCTATCAAATGGATGTGAAGAGTGCATTTCTGAATGGGAAATTGGAAGAAGAAGTCTATGTTGAACAACCTCCAGGTTTTGAAAATTCAAAGTTTCCTGACCATGTTTTCAAGCTTGACAAAGCTCTCTATGGCTTGAAGCAAGCTCCAAGGGCATGGTATGACACTTTGTCTAAATTTCTTTTGACTAACAAATTCAAAAGAGGTAATGTAGACAAGACTTTATTTGTGAGAAAGTATAATGGTGATATTCTTCTTGTACAAATTTATGTAGATGATATCATATTTTGGGTCTAGTAGTGAAAGACTTTGCAAAAAGTTTTCTGAATTAATGTCTAAAAAGTATGAAATGAGCATGATGGGAGAACTAAACTATTTTCTGGGTTTACAAGTCAAACAAACTAAAAATGGAATTTTCATAAATCAAGGAAAATATGTTAAAGATCTCTTGAAACAAATTTGGTTTTCGTGATTGCACACCTATGAAAACTCCTATGGGAACTGGTGATAAGCTGGGTGAAGATAAGAATGGCAAATCTATTGACACCACAGCTTATAGGGGTATGATAGGATCATTACTTTACTTAACTGCTAGTAGACCTGATATTATGTTTGCTACATGTCTCTGTGCAAGATATAAAACTAGTCCTAAAGAATCTCATCTTAAGGCTGTGAAAAGAATCTTTAGATACCTTAAAGGTAGTCCCAATCTGGGTCTTTGGTATCCCAAAGACTCAGGATTTGATCTAATTGGTTATTCAGATTCTGACTTTGCAGGCTGTAAAAAGAATCTTTAGATACCTTAAAGGTAGTCCCAATCTGGGTCTTTGGTATCCCAAAGACTCAGGATTTGATCTAATTGGTTATTCAGATTCTGACTTTGCAGGCTGTAAGATTGATAGAAAAAGCACTTCAGGAGCTTGTCAATTGCTTGGCAATAGACTTGTAAGCTGGTCCAGCAAGAAGCAGCATTTAGTTTCAATTTCTACTGTAGAAGCTGAATATGTTGTTGCAGGAAGCTGTTGTTCTCAAGTTCTTTGGATGCAATATCAGCTTCAAGACTATGGTGTCACTGCATCAAAAACTCTAATCTTATGTGACAATACCAGTGCCATAGCAATTTCAAACAATCCTGTGCTTCATTCTAGGACCAAGCACATTGATATAAGATATCATTTCATTAGAGATCATGTGATGAAAGAATATGTTGAACTCTACTTCATTCCAATAGAAAATCAGTTAGCTGACTTGTTTACAAAGCCATTGGATGAATCAAGGTTCAACTATCTCATTAGTAAGCTGTGTATGTTAAATATGTAAGATACAGTGAGATAAGTAATAACAAATCTAACCCCTTAAAATTATTCTCAAATTTTGAGGGTAAGTTGTGTCTGACCCAGACTACCCTCTCACACTTGGTGATTTTCTAAGGAAAAGAAGGTAAGCTGAGTCTGACCCAGCTTAGTGGTTGTTTTTGTTATTAAATATCTCAGTGCGTTTTATTATTTACATTATTTTATTTAGTTTACTTATTTATCCATTTTCTATTTAATTGGTAACTGACACGTGTAGTGGCAACGGCTTTTACTGCAAAAAGTACCCCCACTACTTGTTTTTCCTCCAATCAAATACTTTCTCTCTCCAATTTTCGAACGGTTAATTTTGAATAAGGTATATATACTCTATCTTAGACCTAACCCCAAATCACTCTTTTATTTCTCTCAATCAATCTCTCTTATTTTCTCTAATCTGTATACTGTTCTATAAATTTCTCAAATCTTTTTCTTCTAAAAATAATAATTAATTAAATGGCATCATCATCTGTTTCTCCTCCTTCTGCTAATAATTCTCAATCAGATTCTTCATCTGAATCTGATGTCCTATACCCAGCTCCGGTAAGCGTAAATAAGCTTTCACCCTATGTGGTGGGAGATAAGGTTGTGGTTGTTCCTGCTGATCTTGATACAGGTAAAATCAAGATTGTCATTCTCGTTTCTGCCAATGTTCATCCTCCTGCCTGGGCTAAGGGGTATGGTGAAGTGGTGTCATTCTTATGGCATCATCCATTTGGCAAAATGTTGATTGAGCAACCATCGGTGGTATTCAAAGATCTCCTATGTGAATTTTGGGCAAGCTGTTATGTTGGACAGAACAAAGAAGGAGATCCTGCAATCTATGGCACAATCCTCAATGGTAAGAAAAAGGTATATATCTCTCTTAAGAGGATTAGGTCTGTGTTTGAGCTGTCTTATATGCCTGATGACATTTATGAAAGTTTAGTGTCTCATGCTGAAGCCAAAAGTGTTTTACAAGATGTTGGTTATGATGGTCCATTGGCTTCAGTTGTTAAAATGAAATACTTAACTGGAATATGGAACTATCTTTTAAGCACAATTTCAAAATCTTTACAAGTTAAGGTAGGCAGCTTTGACCAACCTAATGCCTTAGAATTGCAAATTTTTCATGCAATGGTCACTATGACCAGAATAGATTTTGCTGCTGTGATTTTTAGGGACTTAGTTGGCCGAGTCAATAATAAGAGTCTTACCATACCATATGGTAGGATTCTTGCACTTATTATTGAAGCTATTCTTGATAGTGATTTCAGTCTGGCAACTGGTCAGACTGTTGAATGTAAGGCCATAAATAATAACATTTTCAATAGTCCTAAGGTAACTGCGTAGGGTCTGACCCCAATAATGCAGACCTACCTTAATTATTGCAGGGCAAGGGAGAGAGAGGAAGCTGCTAAGTCCCTTCTTCAACGCGATCTGAGTCTGACACTCAATCTGCTAATCAGGGGGACCAAGGTACACATGCTTCTGAACCCTCATCCTCTTCCAAATCTATTCATTCTTCTTCTCCTTCAAAAGAGGGTGAAGGGTTGGCCACATCATCAGCCACCCTAGCCACACCCTCATCCATTCCTTCAAAATCCGCCTCTAAAAGACCCATTGTTGAGGACTTAGTACCTCACAATATTAAAAAGCAAAGATCAAAAAGGAAATCTGTATCAGCTTCTGGGGTTGACAAATCAACAACTATAAGACTTAAAGTCCCCCAAGGTGCATTGGAAGCTAAGGAACGTTCTAAAGCTGACTCTGCCACCCAAGCTGATAAGCCGAATTCATCTCGCCCATCTGCACTCTCCCAAAAGAGTGTAGACGAGTTAAAGGCATCAACTGATACTACCCAACCCTCCAAACAGGGTGAAGGTATTGAAATAAAGACCTCCTCCCAAGGTCATACTGTGTCTGAACCCAAATCGCCATCATCAGCCTCTAAAAAGGTTGATGATATCATTAAAGGGACAACAATGGATCCAACCCAGATCCAAAATAAGTCAGAGTCTATGCACATCAATTCTGAGGATGACCAGCTGAAGGAGAGAAGTATTGAACGCACTGGTGACACTGCTTCTCCTCCCAAAGCTGATCAGACTCTTCCTTTATTACACTCTGAGTCTTCACAGGCTGCCAATGCCCCTTCTATGTCACAAGGAGGGGTACAGGCCTCAAATATTCTCCCTCGGGATGCTTTGGTGCAACAACACACCATTGTTGAAGGGAAATCATCTACCCTTAACATTACACCTGCAGGATTTATGACTGCATCTGTCCTTGAACAGAGGGATCATGTAGGTTGCTTGGCCTTCTTTAAGGAGGTCATGTCAGCCCCATGTGCAGCAATGGGAACCATCAGTGGTTTTCACAATGCTGATGAGAATATAGTCACTATCTCTGGAAGTGACTCTTCATTCGATGATGTGCCTGCCCATCCATCATCAAGGGATGCTCTGATGGAAGATGCAGTGGAGGAGTTGATCAATCTCATGATCAACATATTCCCAATGTGCCTCAGCCTGAATTACAATTCAATCATTCTCAGGCTGACCAGCACATTGTCATTTCTGACAGATCTGCTCATGAGACTCACTCTCATGAGAAAATTCACCAAAACTCCCTTTGCCTCCACCCCCTTCTATGTCACAAGGAGGGGTACAGGCCTCAAATATTCTCCCTCGGGATGCTTTGGTGCAACAACACACCATTGTTGAAGGGAAATCATCTACCCTTAACATTACACCTGCAGGATTTATGACTGCATCTGTCCTTGAACAGAGGGATCATGTAGGTTGCTTGGCCTTCTTTAAGGAGGTCATGTCAGCCCCATGTGCAGCAATGGGAACCATCAGTGGTTTTCACAATGCTGATGAGAATATAGTCACTATCTCTGGAAGTGACTCTTCATTCGATGATGTGCCTGCCCATCCATCATCAAGGGATGCTCTGATGGAAGATGCAGTGGAGGAGTTGATCAATCTCATGATCAACATATTCCCAATGTGCCTCAGCCTGAATTACAATTCAATCATTCTCAGGCTGACCAGCACATTGTCATTTCTGACAGATCTGCTCATGAGACTCACTCTCATGAGAAAATTCACCAAAACTCCCTTTGCCTCCACCCCCTTCTATATGAGCCCAATGACCCTAATTCTAAGGATTGCAGGCTGCTCTTTCCAGAGTCGGTGGCCTTTAGGCCAACTACAAGTTCTTCCCAAGCTGCCACTATCTCATTTTCAGATGTGGTGGGTCAGCTCACTGAGTTCACTTCAACCTATAAGGTTGAGAGCTCAAAGCTGACTGAATGTTTGGAAAAGAACCAAAAGGATCAGGATTTGACGGTTAAGAAGGTAGACAAACTGTGTCAAGATCATACTGCACTGGAAGAAAATTTTAAGTAGGCAGTTGACTTGATGCAGCAGAACCAAATCAAGCTGACAGAGTCTCTTGATGGTCTCACAAAAGCCAACAATGAAGAAAAGGAGAAAAATAAGAGCACTCTGGGTCAGTTTGAGAAAAGTGCAAACAAGTTTACTAGAGATGTCACCATTGAGCTTAAATCTGCCAACAAGTCTCAAGCTGAATTCAGAAAAGAGTTGGTAGAAGTCTCGAAAGGAGTGAAATCAAACATTGGATCCCTCCATGCTGATTATGTTGATCTATTTAGAGCCTGCTGTATGAACAACTTCAAAATTGACTTGCTCAATCACAAACTCAGTGGAATCTTTGCCATTATAGTTAGCTCTTTCCCTACTGATGATGACAAAAAGGGGGAGAAGAGTGCTGCTGAGGTTGAGCAAGAAGAACTTGAAAAAGAAAAAAAGAGAATTCAGGTTGAAAAACAAGTTACTGAGTATTTGAGGAAGTTAGAAGAGAGACAGAAGAAGGCTACAGCTGAGGGGGAGGCCAATGACAGAAGACTTGTTGTGTTTGGTTCTAATGTGAAAGAAGTGGAAGTTGATGCTAAGATAAAAATACCAGAGTCTGAGTCTGGTGGTGAACAGAATGTTGGAATTGTGAATGAAGAGGCTGGAGAGAAAGGTGAAACAATTGAGGGGGAGACTGATGTGTTTATGGAAGATACTGGAGAGATAAGGATGGAAAATGTTGTGGAAAATACTGTGAAAGTTGGTGATAAAGGTAAGTCTTCCCAAGCTGACCCTGTACAAGTTGTGTCATCCCAAGCTGACCCAACTCCCAAAGAAAAACTTACAGAATCATCTTCCAGTGAAGACAACACTACTATGAATCAATTTATGTTAAAGAAAAGGCCTAATGAAGCTGGTTCAAGTGGTGTGAAGGTTCTAACTGATGAAGAGAAAGATTGGGAGGCTGCCAAGGAACATGCTGAGCTGTTTGGTGTAACAGTTGAGTTGGCATACAATATGCTAAGGGAAGACAGGATTAAAGAAAATGAAAAGAAAACCAAATCTGATCCAGAGATTGCCAAGGTTCTTCAAGAACAATTAAATAAAGAAGATGAAGAAGAACTTGCAGCAGTTGGATCTAAGAAGAAAGAAGGAAAGGGAAAGAAGAAAGTGGTGGTCAAACCTGCTGCACCACAAAAGAAGAAAGAAGAGATTCCTAGCTCAGTTGTTCAAGATCAGTGGGAAGCTCTGGATAAAAGAAAAGTGACTGAAAAGATTAATTACAGAAGATATCCAGAACAGATCACTGGGTGTCAATTGAAAAGAAAAAGAGGACAATCCATTCTCAGCATTAGGATCACAAGAGTTGGATATGAGAAAAGCAATGAAACTTGTGATCTTGATAAACTGCTTGATTTGGGATACACAGAGTGGGTTGAACTTCACAACATCATTACTGGTGTTAAAGGTGTTCATCAAGAGACAGTATTGGAAGCCATTGAAAGGAAGTTTGCTACAATTGTCAAATTTAAAATTGACATCACTCGTCTTCCAAGACCAACAGCTTATGATATGGATGATGAAGATGAGTCAGTTGAGCCACTTAAGAAGAAAAGAATAAGACTTGGAAGAATTAATGCTCCTGAAGGTGATCATACAGATTTCCTCAAGAATTTGAACCCTTCATAGTTGCTTAATTTATTGTCTCCTGAAGCTCTTGACAAGATTCTGAATCATCTTGATCTGTCTCTACCTGCTGGTGTTGAAAATGCAAGAAGTGGGCTGTTCACCTGAGCATGGAATGTACTTTGTGAATGCTAGAGGCCAATTGGTGTTTCAAAGGACTGCTGAGCTAAAAAGGGTACCACATATGCACCTATTTACCTTGTACAGGTTCTGTGTCAATTTTAGTGATCAAGGTAATCGGTATGAGCAGTTCCTCATCAATGAGGGTCTAGATAGAAATCTGAATGTGACTATTGCCCCATCTTATGAAGTCAAACAAGAAGCTGTAGAGATGATTGGGGAATAGTTCTTTATCATGTAATATATTTGTTTCTCTCAATAAATGCCAAAGTAGTTATACAAATTCAGTTTCTTTGTTAAAACTTCATATCAGATCAAAAGAACCCAAAAGACTCAAAGGGTCACAAGCTGTTAGCAAAATTTTACTTTGATTATTTGTAAGTTGATTGTTAGAAGCGTGTTGGGTTTTGTCATCATCAAATAGGGGGAGATTGTTGAGTCCTGATGAGCGTCCATTTTGTGATTATTTCCCATATCATTAGGCCGTGTTTTGATGCTTAAATGAGTTAAGAAATGTGGACTTTTGGTACTTAATTGGATGACATGTTATGATAGGTTCACAAGGCGTGCAAGTGAAGGAAAACGTCTCTACTCAACTTAACACGAAGCCACAAGACTCTTGGACGAAGACTAGCAAGCGGAGCATGAAGAATTTGAGGCCAACATGAAGCATACGACCACGTGTTAGTATTTTAGGCATAACTTCTTCATACGGACTCCGTTTCTGACGAGTAAGCTATCCACGGAAAGGAGAGAGAAAGATCTACAACTTTTGTGTTGAACCAGAAGCCTCCAGCGCTGATCATTTCACTCTAGCGCCGCTGGAAGTCATCCTGAAGCTCACCAGTGCCTCTAGGACTTCACCAGCGCTGCTGGGACACCTTGAGCGCCGCTGGGAGTTCCCCAGCGCCGCTGGGAGTAGGTCGGCCAGCTAGGGTTTTGCCTTAAACCTATAAATACCCCCTAAACCCTAAGAGCCGCATCTTGATTCCTCCAGACGACTTTTGGGGCTATTCTAGGGTATTTTCATCAGATCTAAACCCTCGTAACACCTCCATATCATCCGGAAGATCAAGCATCAATTATCAACAACAATTATCATTCAACAAATAACTATTAGGTCAAATTAATTAGGGTTCGTGGTGTTGATTCGAAGGAGCGACATTAAGGACTGCGTAACTTCGATATCCCTATTATTAGTTTGATCTCTCTTTTACTTTTATTATTGTTAGATACTTTATTGCAAGACTATTTGTTTGACAATTATTAATATGGATTTATTTATTTTAATAATTGTTAGGTTTAATTATCTTGTCATGAGTAGCTAAGTAGTTTTGCATCTATTTGGATAATGTGATCATGCCATGATAGTTTTTATATTAGATTGTTGAACCGTTTCTATGCTTGTCGCAGATCCATGTTTATTGAGTCAGGCAAATGTTATTAATTTTCATATACAAACTTATTTTACTGATTTGTTTGGGTCGAGTTTGCGCTAAGGCCTTAGAGTCATTTAATTTGTTTGTGAAACATTAATCGGTCTATAATTAATGTGGTCTCTTGACTTATAACTGAGCGGGGGATGGTTAATTAATAATTTGACTCAACTGAACATGTGTTTTATTAAATTGTTTTAGTTGATCTGGCGAACGGAAACCGGATCCAGGTGACTAGAATAATTAGTGTCAAGTGACTTTTAGAACCCTAGAAGAATCTTGACTTACATAAAAGATAAAGTCGTAGTTACAAAACTCAGGTTTTAATGCATAACAGTGAATCTAACGATAATCTGTTTATAGGGTAGTGTGAGTCTAACGACAGCTCTACTAAGTAGTTTGGTGAATCTAACGAGAATCCGAACGTGAGAAGAGTTGTTCAACATATCTAAACTGTTTTCTAAATGATCATGGCATGTGAACTGTTCCAAGTAGATGCAATGTTTTAATTATTATAGTTTTGCTAGATTAATCAATTAATGTTTTTATTATTTTAGTTTTATTTAAATCGTGACAAACCCCCAAATCCTAGAATTACACCTAGCTACTTTCTTAGACATAGTCCCTGAGAACGATCCAGGTCTTACCTATTTACTATACTACAAACGAATGGGTCCATTGCCCGTGAGTGAGTGTAGTAGAGAAGTTAACCTTGTAAATTATAAATTTAAAACTTGTTAGGAATTTAAGTTTACATTCTCTGCACATCAAGTTTTTGGCGCCGCAGCCGGGGACTATTGACTTAGGAATTTAGTTAGGTTAGGGTAATTTGAGCTTTTTCGTGTCTACACGAGAATGTTAGTTTTAGTCTTTTTAGGATTAGTTTAAATTTTTAGTTAATCTAGTTTAGGTGTCATTTTTATTTTCATTATTATAAAAATCATAAAAATTTAAAAATTTAAAAAAATCCAAAAATATTTTTCTTTTATTAGTCTATGTTAGTTTTAGTTTTTGTCTTTTCATTTTTGTCTTTTTATTTTTATCAATAATTAGTGCTTTTCACGGGTATAGTTAGTGTCTGTTTTGCAGGATTAAGCATCACTCATGGAGTTTGAAGTCTCTGAATCCGATGACGAATATTATAATCCTTACATGGATGAGATTACGGAGTTCAAGCAACAGGAAGGTGAAACATGGGTAGACGCTTGGATAAGAATGAAAGAGTTGGTTAAAGCATTTTGGGAACTTGGACCGCCAGAGTCTTATTGGGAAAGGAAATAGAATATTGAGTGCATGTCTGCAATTTGGTTTTATGTAGGACTGCAGGTTCAAAGTATGAAGGCTGTGGACAATGCTTGTGGTCGTCATTTTCCCCTCAATTCATTAGAAGAGGCCTACGCTTTCTTGGAGGAATATAGTCAAGCGGGGAAGGAAAAATCACAGGAGCGTTGCCTAACCCTCAAGGATTTTCTTGGCTGCACGGTCATATATGATGATGGTCCACATCCCAATGAGGTTGTATCTAATTCTGAGTTTATTCCAAGTGCTACTAAATCGGTTTCGCAGGTTCAAAAGGAATCGCAAGTTTGTCAATCACCCCCCGAAGATGGAGACGGAGCTGAAATATCATATCCGGAACCAAGCAAGATTCATCTTGTTGATGTGGAGAACCTTTCCTCAACCATTGATGCAGTCCCGGTCGAAAAGGAGCAAGAGCAAGGCGAAACAAGCAAAATCGAGAAATCTGACAACGGTCTGGAGCCTCCACGCCGCTGGTCCAGCGCCGCTGGTGACCACCAGCGCCGCTGGGATACTCCCAGCGCCACTGGGAGCCCCGCCAGCAGCTCAGATTCTCGCGATTTATCATTTTTAGCTCGTTTTGAAGGTGCCGATGAAGCCCAGATCAGTAGTAAATGCAAAACCAATCAAGATGAGGCTATTTCAAGCACCGAGGAGGGGACAATCTTCCAAGAAGTCGTGATTGAACAAGAGCATGTGATCCCTAAACAGGAGGAGCCAAATAAAAGGAGTCGCGTTGCGCAAGGTGAAACACCACATCCGGAACCAAACAAGATGAAGCTTGTTGATGTGGATATCGTTTCGTCAACTGATGGTGAAGTGCAGGTCATTCGATAGCCAAACGAAGAAGGAACGGAAGAAATCGAAAAGTCAGACACTGATACAGAAGAGCCAGCGCCGCTGGTGACCATCACCAACGCCGCTGGGAATATCCAGTGCCGCTGGGAGACTCCCAGCGCCGCTGGTGAAGAGCCAGCGCCGCTGGTGACCATCACCAACGCCGCTGGGAATATCCAGTGCCGCTGGGAGACCCCAGCGCCGCTGGTGACCATCACCAACGCCGCTGGGAATATCCAGTGCCGCTGGGAGACTCCCAGCGCCGCTGGTGACCATCACCAACGCCGCTGGGAATATCCAGTGCCGCTGGGAGACTCCCAGCGCCGCTGGTGAAGAGCCAGCGCCGCTGGTGACCATCACCAACGCCGCTGGGAATATCCAGTGCCGCTGGGAAGACCCCAGCGCCGCTGGTGACCATCACCAACGCCGCTGGGAATATCCAGTGCCGCTGGGAAGACCCCAGCGCCGCTGGTGACCATCACCAACGCCGCTGGGAATATCCAGTGCCGCTGGGAGACTCCCAGCGCCGCTGGGAGACCCCAGCGCCGCTGGGAAGACCCCCAGCGCCGCTGGAAGACCCCTCAGCGCCGCTGGAAGAGCCAGCGCCGCTGGTGACCATCACCAACGCCGCTGGGAATATCCAGTGCCGCTGGGAGACCCCAGCGCCGCTGGTGACCATCACCAACGCCGCTGGGAATATCCAGTGCCGCTGGGAGACTCCCAGCGCCGCTGGTGAAGAGCCAGCGCCGCTGGTGACCATCACCAACGCCGCTGGGAATATCCAGTGCCGCTGGGAGACCCCAGCGCCGCTGGTGACCATCACCAACGCCGCTGGGAATATCCAGTGCCGCTGGGAGACTCCCAGCGCCGCTGGTGACCATCACCAACGCCGCTGGGAATATCCAGTGCCGCTGGGAGACTCCCAGCGCCGCTGGTGACCATCACCAACGCCGCTGGGAATATCCAGTGCCGCTGGGAGACTCCCAGCGCCGCTGGGAGCCCAGCGCCGCTGGTGACCATCACCAACGCCGCTGGAATATCCAGTGCCGCTGGGAAGACCCCTCAGCGCCGCTGGCAGCCCCGTTTCAGGCAGATTAACGTTTTGAGTTTCTTTTGACCTCAGAATGGACTTTCGATCAGATACGAATCATTTTTTTACAACAAACGGAGCGTGAAACAGGTAAGCATTCGAACCTAATTGATTTATTATTCATTGAAATGCTTTCCTTTGATTTGTATGCAGGAGTGCCAATCCCGCTAATATCTTTCAAGAAAATCATGGCACGAAATAAGGAGCCGGATAAACGGGATACGACTCTCAAAATGGAGGAATGCGAGGATACTAGTCGAGATGATTTGCAACCCGAGATGGGTTATTCAGGGAGATTTCTAACCTTTTATGCTTTAAATAGTTTAAAATGCATTGAATTGGTTAAGATTATGGCTAGTAGTAATTTTATGCATTATTGTTTATTCTTTAACTAGCCCGGACCCCTTAGCTCCCGACCCTTTGGAATGGACGGACATAAGCCTTAACATGAAATACTTGAAAGTTCCGTGTCATAAGGGTATTCTTGAAATGGTATATGTTAGGATGAAAGGATATATTTTTAAGATGAGTTTTGTAAAGAAAATGAAAAATTTTTACATCTTAAAAATGAATTTCGTTAAGGTGAAGGAAATGGATTGGGTAATGGTCAAGATTAGATTCACATTCTATTCACCTTATTCGCGTAAACCCCGACACTTTAAGTGTGGGGGAGTCTATAATACCACCGACTCGAGACAAAGTGAATCCTATATTCACTCATTCAGGTAAGTTCTCAAAACCATTCTTTGATTTTACATTTTTACCTGAGAATAATTGGCAGGTCCCGAAGATTGAAAGATTAAAAATCAAGAAGAAGATCGAAGAACAGGAACCTGGCCCAGACAGCAACCAGCACCGCTGGGGAGACCACCAGCGCCGCTGGTACAGACCCCAGCGCCGCTGGGAAGACCCCCAGCGCCGCTGGGAAGACCCCAGCGCCGCTGGGAAGACCCCAGCGCCGCTGGGAAGACCCCAGCGCCGCTGGGAAGACCCCAGCGCCGCTGGGAAGACCCCAGCGCCGCTGGGAAGACCCCAGCGCCGCTGGGAAGACCCCAGCGCCGCTGGGAAGACCCCAGCGCCGCTGGGAAGACCCCAGCGCCGCTGGGAAGACCCCAGCGCCGCTGGGAAGACCCCAGCGCCGCTGGGAAGACCCCAGCGCCGCTGGGAAGACCCCAGCGCCGCTGGGAAGACCCCAGCGCCGCTGGGAAGACCCCAGCGCCGCTGGGAAGACCCCAGCGCCGCTGGGAAGACCCCAGCGCCGCTGGGAAGACCCCAGCGCCGCTGGGAAGACCCCAGCGCCGCTGGGAAGACCCCAGCGCCGCTGGGAAGACCCCAGCGCCGCTGGGAAGACCCCAGCGCCGCTGGGAAGACCCCAGCGCCGCTGGGAAGACCCCAGCGCCGCTGGGAAGACCCCAGCGCCGCTGGGAAGACCCCAGCGCCGCTGGGAAGACCCCAGCGCCGCTGGGAAGACCCCAGCGCCGCTGGGAAGACCCCAGCGCCGCTGGGAAGACCCCAGCGCCGCTGGGAAGACCCCAGCGCCGCTGGGAAGACCCCAGCGCCGCTGGGAAGACCCCAGCGCCGCTGGGAAGACCCCAGCGCCGCTGGGAAGACCCCAGCGCCGCTGGGAAGACCCCAGCGCCGCTGGGAAGACCCCAGCGCCGCTGGGAAGACCCCAGCGCCGCTGGGAAGACCCCAGCGCCGCTGGGAAGACCCCAGCGCCGCTGGGAAGACCCCTCAGCGCCGCTGGCAGCCCCGTTTCAGGCAGATTAGATTCACATTCTATTCACCTTATTCGCGTAAACCGCCTGACACTTTAAGTGTGGGGGCGTTTAAGACCCCGCCATGGTAAGTTTGGGGAATGAGTCCGGCTGAAGACTCGGTAAATTTAGCGCTTCTTGGGAGGCAACCCAAGCTTTGTTTTATTTTTCATGCATTAGGTTATTTTGTTTAATAATAATATTGCTTCTTGTTCTATTTCGGTTGAACAAGCAAGTAATCGTGTTTTTCATTTTTGTTTTGTCTTTTCAATTTTGATATTTTGATTTAGATGTGCAGATGACAGGTTAATCATGAGCTTTGTAGATCATTGCAAGTGGTGAGGAGGAGAACATCAAGGAACAAGGTTACACGAGCTCAAAGAGGTGTAGTGATGGTTTGGAGAAGCATCGGTTCGAGATTCAACACTCAAGGCGGAGGAGAAATGATTGATATGAAGAGTTTGGCGTTGTCTTGGTATTTTGGCCATAACTTTTTCATCCGATGTTCGTTTTCGACGAGTGACTAGGCCACGGAACCGGGAGAGAGAGAGAGCTACAACTTTGATTTTGAGCTCCAGGACCCACCAGCGCCGCTGGGATCACTTGAGCGCCGCTAAGAGCAGCAGCAGTTCTTCCAGCGCCGCTCAGAGGTCCAGTGGCAGTTCGAACTTCATTTTAAACCCTGTAAACACATTCCTAACCCCTCTCAATCACCCAACACTTATGAAGAGCCGCTCAAACCTCCATTAGCACATCGAGATCACTGAAAAAACCAAAAAAACAAGAAAAACCCAAAAAAAAAAAAAAAACAAAAAATCAAAAAAAAAAACAAAAAACAAAAAATCAGAAAATACCAAAAAGAGAAGAAGATGGAGAAGCATCAATGGATCACCATAAAACGGAGCTGACTAAAGTCTTTGAAGATCAACATCATTCAAGTCGCTCCACACATGCCATCTTCAACAGCAATTCATGCAATTTAAGCCCGGGAAGTTTCGTTAATCCTTTATCTTATAGTGTTTTTCCTATTACCCTTTCTGTTATGTTTAGTACAACGAGGATGTTGTACAATTTAAGTGTGGGGGGATGAAATAGGAAAAACCCGTGGTTTAATTGTTTGAATAATCATAAGTTTTCTACTACTTAATTCATGCAAAATTAAAATTTTTCTTGTGTCGTAAAACATTTTGAGAAATAAGCTTTGCAAGTAGACAAAAGATGACGATAACTAAGCAACATTAGCTTTGGTAGGATGAACGGTTAGTTAGAACTTTTAGTTTAACTATAGATTTGTGGCTGTTCATTTTTCCAAATGGATTAGAGCTTAGACTGAAACTGAATGCGATTATGTTTGCCATAGCACATTTAACCGGACTTTAATATGCCTAGCATATAGAGCTGTCTAGTCATTAGTATAGGTGTATTAATTGGTACTTAATTAGATGACATGTTATGATAGGTTCACAAGGCATGCAAGTGAAGGCAAATGTCTCTACTCAACTTAACACGAAGCCACAAGACTCTTGGACGAAGAGTAGCAAGCGGAACATGAAGAATTTGAGGCCAACATGAAGCATACGACCACGTGTTAGTATTTTGGGCATAACTTCTTCATACGGACTCTGTTTCTGACGAGTAAGCTATCCACGGAAAGGCGAGAGAAAGATCTACAACTTTCATGTTGAACCTAAAGCCTCCAGCGCTTCTCATTTCATTCTAGTGCCGCTGGAAGTCATCCTGAAGCTCACCAGTGCCGCTGGGACTTCACCAGCGCCGCTGGAAGTCATCCTGAAGCTCACCAGTGCCGCTGGGCACTTCACCAGTGCCGCTGGAGTCATCCTGAGCTCACCAGTGCCGCTGGGCACTTCACCAGTGCCGCTGGAGTCATCCTGAGTCACCAGTGCCGCTGGAGCACTTCACCAGTGCCGCTGGAGCATCCTGAGTCACCAGTGCCGCTGGAGCACTTCACCAGTGCCGCTGGAAGTCATCCTGAAGCTCACCAGTGCCGCTGGGCACTTCACCAGTGCCGCTGGAGTCATCCTGAAGCTCACCAGTGCCGCTGGCACTTCACCAGTGCCGCTGGAGTCATCCTGAAGCTCACCAGTGCCGCTGGAGCACTTCACCAGTGCCGCTGGAGTCATCCTGAAGCTCACCAGTGCCGCTGGCACTTCACCAGTGCCGCTGGAGTCATCCTGAAGCTCACCAGTGCCGCTGGACTTCACCAGTGCCGCTGGAGTCATCCTGAGCTCACCAGTGCCGCTGGAGCATCCTATCACCAGTGCCGCTGGAGTCACCTAGTCACCAGTGCCGCTGGGTCATCTTCACCAGTGCCGCTGGAGTCATCCTGAAGCTCACCAGTGCCGCTGGGCACTTCACCAGTGCCGCTGGAAGTCATCCTGAAGCTCACCAGTGCCGCTGGGACTTCACCAGTGCCGCTGGATCATCCTGAGTCACCAGTGCCGCTGGAGCACTTCACCAGTGCCGCTGGGCATCCTGAGTCACCAGTGCCGCTGGAGTCACCTATCACCAGTGCCGCTGGAGCATCCTGAGTCACCAGTGCCGCTGGAGCACTTCACCTAGTGCCGCTGGAAGTCATCCTGAAGCTCACCAGTGCCGCTGGCACTTCACCAGTGCCGCTGGAGTCATCCTGAAGCTCACCAGTGCCGCTGGGCACTTCACCAGTGCCGCTGGAGTCATCCTGAAGCTCACCAGTGCCGCTGGACTTCACCAGCGCCGCTGGTCATCCTGATCACCAGTGCCGCTGGAAGTCATCCTGAAGCTCACCAGTGCCGCTGGGACTTCACCAGCGCCGCTGGGACACCTTGAGCACCTCTGGGAGTTCCCCAGTACCGTTGGGAGTCCTTGAGCGCCACTGGGACTTCACCAGCACCGTTGGGAGTAGGTCGGCCAGCTAGGGTTTTGCCTTAAACCTATAAATGCCCCATAAACCCTAAGAGCCGCAGCTTGCTTCTTCCAGATGACTTTTTGGGGCTATTCTAGGGTATTTTCATCAGATCTAAACCCTCGTAACACCTCCATATCATCCGGAAGATCAAGCATCAATTATCAACAACAATTATCATTCAACAAATAATTATTAGGTCAAATTAATTAGGGTTCGTGGTGTTGATTCGAAGGAGCGGCATTAAGGACTGCGTAACTTCGATATCCCTATTATTAGTTTGATCTCTCTTTTACTTTTATTATTGTTAGATACTTTATTGCAAGACTATTTGTTTGACAATTATTAATATGGATTTATTTATTTTAATAATTGTTAGGTTTAATTATTTTGTCATGAGTAGCTAAGTAGTTTTGCATCTATTTGGATAATGTGATCATGCCGTGATAGTTTTTATATTAGATTGTTGAACCGTTTCTATGCTTGTCGCAGATCCATGTTTATTGAGTAAGACAAATGTTATTAATTTTCATATACAAACTTATTTTACTGATTTGTTTGGGTCGAGTTTGCGCTAAGGCCTTAGAGTCATTTAATTTTGTTTTGTGAAACACTAATCGGTCTATAATTAATGTGGTCTCTTTGTAAGTGCAACCTAGAGGGGGGTGAATAGGTTGTACCCGATTTTTAATTTGGTTTACAAAACTTTTTGATTAACAATCAATCTTAACTTACTAGTTACACAACTTGCATGATTTGAACAACAAAGGAGTTAACACTTGTAGCTATAACAACCAATTGAATCCTTGAGAAGCAAATATGATAACAATATAATGAACAATAATAAGAAGATAAGGGTAAGAAAGTTTATCACCACATGAACACCACGATATATAGTGGTTGGGGTCGGATGTTAACTAATCCGCCTTAATCCACTCCTCGATTCACAATCGAGATTTTGTAGCACTATCTTTCTCCAAAACCGGTGGAGAGTCCGCAATACAATCTTGACACTTCAAGATGAACCAACAATTCCTAACCACTAGGAATTTACCAAGTCTTGACACTTCAAGACACACCAATGATTCCTAACCACTAGGAAATCTTCAATTCTTGACACTTCAAGAATTTGCCCAACTCTAACCACTAGAGTTTAACTTACACCCAAATGATCTTGACACTTCAAGATATAAAGTTTCCTAACCACTAGGAAAACACAAGCTCTTGACACTTCAAGAGAATACACAACAATCACACTCACTAGTGTAATTGAATACACAATTTGTAGGCTCTCAATATTACACAAATATTATCCTCACTACAAATTTGACACTCTTGCTAATAATCAATGATATAAGATTTGTATGATAAGAATATGATATTACTCAGGTTGTAGATGCAAGAGGTGAGGTGCAAATAAGCCCAAGTCTTCAATTTATAGTCAAAAAGTGTTTTGTGACCGTTTGACCCGGACGACTCTTAAATGAGGTCGTCCTCCAGGGCACAAGATCCGTGCTTCAAACAAGAGCCGTGCCTTACCTGGAACATCACAAAAAGCCATGTATTCCTCCCATGTTGACTCCACTACCACCAAGTAATTTCCCTTTGCAAGTTTAACATAAAAGAGAATAGAAGAAAGAGAGGAAGATGCTTACCAAGATTGGATGTTTGGGGAATGGTTGAGTCACAAGAAATATTATGGAAATGAGAAAGGAACCCACTATCATTTCAAATAAAAATCTGATTTATATAAGATCCTGACTAATTTTGACCATCCAACCAATTTTGACTTATCTTGACCTTCAACACTTAGAAAAAATCTGGCCTCCAATTTTGGTGAAAATTCAAAGTGTTTAGATTTGGAATATGACAATTGCAAACACCTTATAATGATAATATAAGACTTAATAACAAGTTTCGGGTCATGAACTTAAGTAACGAGTGATCGGTAAATTTCATCAAAATGAACAGAGGGGGGACGACCTTTGTTTCTGCAAGAGCCATCCATAAGAGCCGTCCCCTGAACAAGAGTCGTGCTCTTTTGTACTTAGAAAATTTTCGACCCTCAAATTTGACGAAAAACGAAAGTTGTTATTTTTGAAATTTGTCATTTGTAAACATCTTAGAATATCAATATAAGGTTATGGAACAAGTTTGGGGTCACGGAAATGTGTAACGAAGGCTCGGTGAAAAACTACCATTCGGGACAGAAGCGGACGGCTCTTGCAGACACAGAGGCCGTCCTCAAGAGCCGTCCTCATATTAAGAGTCGTCCCCAGGTTTTACGACGAAATGCTACATTAAACTCAAACTTGACGTTTTCATCGTTTTTGGTTCGGAATTAGCGTATGTATGCCCAAAACATTATTTATACCATTTTACACATTCCATATATTGTTATGGCACGCCACACATTGATCGACGCTATAGATAGTGCTACTTTGCGTCTTTGATAATCGTTTTTAAGAAGGATTTTCAAGCATGTAAGAATATACGTATGATCAATTATATTTAACACTTACTTTCATGTGGTATATTCTTAATCATCATCAAAACTAAGGAGTGTATTATAAATGTTATAAATGTTTTAAACCATGTATGCACCAACACTCTTGACTTATAACTGAGCGGGAGATGGTTAATTAATAATTTGACTCAACTGAACATGTGTTTTATTAAATTGTTTTAGTTGATCTGGCGAATGGAAACCGGATCCAGGTGACTAGAATAATTAGTGTCAAGTGACTTTTAGAACCCTAGAAGAATCTTGACTTACATAAAAGATAAAGTCGTAGTTACAAAACTCAGGTTTTAATGCATAACAGTGAATCTAACGAGAATCTGTTTATAGGGTAGTGTGAGTCTAACAACAGCTCTACTAAGTAGTTTGGTGAATCTAACGAGAATCCGAACGTGAGAAGAGTTGTTCAACATATCTAAAAGATCATGGCATGTGAACTGTTCCAAGTAGATGCAATGTTTTAATTATTATAGTTTTGCTAGATTAATCAATTAATGTTTTTATTATTTTAGTTTTATTTAAATCGTGACAAACCCCCAAATCCTAGAATTACACCTAGCTACTTTCTTAGACATAGTCCCTGAGAACGATCCTGGTCTTACCTATTTACTATACTACAAACGAACGGGTCCACTTCCCATGAGTGAGTGTAGTAGAGAAGTTAACCTTGTAAATTATAAATTTAAAACTTGTTAGAAATTTAAGTTCACATTCTCTGCACATCAAGTTTTTGGCGCCGCAGCCGGGGACTATTGACTTAGGAATTTAGTTAGGTTAGGGTAATTTGAGCTTTTTCGTGTCTACACTTGTTTTAAACCTTAAAAGTTTGGAAAGACACTTTATGAGTCTCATGCATCAGCCATGAGTCACATATTTGCAAACGCTAGCAAGCATAAACCGACCATGATCAGTTTATGAGTCTCATACCCTTTTATGAGTCTCATAATTACAAAAGGAAAAACATAAATCGAACTTGATCACTTTATGAGTCTCGTCCACTTTTATGAGTCTCATATTAGCAAACAGTGGGAAAACATAATCGACAATTATCAGTTTATGAGTCTCATCCCCTTGTATGAGTCTCATATACTGTAGCTTCGAACAAAACTTCGTTTTTGCAAACCCTTTACGACCTTAACACCCCTTAATGACCTGGAGACTTAAAAGTAACATCTTTTATGGTACAATTGATGACTTTAACCTATCAATTGATCCCTTAATCAATCACAAACATTAGCCACTCGATTAATCACGCTAATGTCTCGAAATCGATAAACGGATTGCAAGTAAATCATACCCAACCCTTAAAACTAGAGATGGGTGGAAAAAATCTATCAAAGGCCATTACCCAATAATCTTAGCATGAAGAATTACCTGTAGGAAGGTTAAAGACTCGAAATCTATGAGGAATCACCACCAAAAGCACCAAGAAATCGAATAGGATGTGAAGGAGGCACCTAGGGTTTGAGAGAGTGTCTTGTGAGGACATAAAACTGATTATGGGGTGTCATAGGTCACGTATTTGACCTCAAATCTGCTGTACCATCTTTCTCACTTCACCACTTAGGCCCTTGAACTTTACATCTTCACATTTAAGGCTCAAACTAGCTAACGGGTATACTTATCAACACATTCAACACATCTTGATCATCTTAAACACATTAACACACACATATTTAAGGCATTAAACCTTACACATATAGCACATTAATCACACGTAAACATTAAATCATCTAAAGACTTAACGAACACAAAGTGTTGACTTAACGACTCAAGTCAACCGTTAAATAAAAAGTTCGGGATGTTACAGTTTGAGACTTAAGTCCATATGAAGCCCAGCTTATATCTTATGTATTTACTATATATACTTGTTTATGTCTAGGGTTTTAGCTCATGGACGAGTTATAAGTTATCTCTGTAACCTAACACTGGCTAATGTGTCGTTCTAGGAATACAAGGTAGAGATCTATGCCTTGTCGTCTCGCCATTATGTAATTCTAGATTAAGTCTTCATTATGTTTGTAATCCATAAACATAATGATGTAGTCATACGGGTTCAATCTATTTCACCTACATTTTTCCTGCCACATCAGCATTGCCTTCTCATATCTCTCACTTTTTTTCCATTGATAATTCACATTCAAACTTAATACCTCACAATACTACTATATACCAAATCGACGAAGAGGATAAATGGATATGGTCTTGCGATAACCAATCTGATTTTCTTGTTGCACAGGTCCGTCGTTATATCGATCATAATATGCTTCCTGGTAATACTCACCCTAAAACTAGGTGGATTTCATTGGTTCCTAAGAAGATAAACATGTTTGTGTGGAGGTTACTTCGTGACTGCTTACCAAATTATCCAAATCTGTTTGGAAGAGGAATTGATGTTGCCACATGGAGATGCCTTCAATGTCAAAAAGGTATTGAAACTAATATTCACATTTTTAAAAATTGTAGTTAGGCGATAGGGACGAGAGTTATGTTAAAGAATTGGATTCGAATTGACCTCCCTTGTATGCCGCCTGAGGAATTATTAAGATGATTGATGGATTGCAATGGTCTCGACAGAAAGATAGCAGATTGAAAGCTATTTTGTTTACATGGTGGTGGCTCCTTTGGAAAGCAAGAAACAACTTCATCCATAATAAGACACGAGAAAAAAAGTCATGATATGTTTAACGCCCTTTTGTCTACATCGTTTTTGTGGATAAGAAATAGGGGTAAAAATCATAGTGTTCCATGGTCGGATTGGGTAATAAACCCCATGCAAGTTGGGTGACACTTGGGTGCTAACATTTGCTCTTGTCCTGAAGATTTATTGAGGTTGCGTTTAGTCTTTTTGTAGCTAGATAGTTTTGGTTTTTGTTTGAGTAACTCATCATCTCTATTTTGAGGTGTGTTGAGTGGCTTGGTTTTTTATTTTTTATTGTAAATGTACTTCTTCTTGATCACTAGCATCTTGCTAGTCGATCTTGTTTCAATAATACATTTTGCCGTTCAAAAAAAAAACCCTACTATATACCAAATCAAAATAAGACAAAAAATTATAAAAATAACAAATGGACCCCACATTTACCTCTTTCAGATAGTCAATCACGTCCACCTTCACCCCTTCACTTACGTTTTCACTTATTCTCCTTACAGTTCACATACTCACTACCTTTTTTTATCCACCCCTTTCATCCACCCCCTACAAGTGGTAATGTACGTCTTAAAGTCATACATAAAATACATTTAATATATCCTGAAAACAAAAAAAAAAGATTTTTTTCAAGAATTAAAAAACGATAACAAGATTTTTCTTGAGGATTATGAAATGTCTTTTTCAAACAATCTCTTTACCCTTTTCAATCATCGATGTGCGTTAAATGCATTTTATGTGTACCTTTACGGCACACATTAGAAAAAACTCATTTATTATTTACAACATAATATTTTTCTATTTGTGTCATTTGATAATTTTATAATATTTTTTATATGTAATTTTATATACAACAGTTACATGTAATTTATTTTTTAAAGTACTATAAAATTTTTATAGGATGTGTTTGGTTATATTTATAATTTAAAAAATATAAATTTTACTAATGCACTATAGGGGTTAATTCCATGTATAGAAAGGTTGTTTTTTTTTTATAAAAAAAAGTTGGTAAAATAAGATAAATATTAATTATAAGAGCATCTCCAATGACAAAAAGCTATTAATAACTTTTTTTGGTTATCACATCATTATTTAAACAATATAATTTTCAAAACCTCTTTCCCTCCACTTTCTTTGATTTCAATGAGTGTATATGAAAAAAAGCTTTTGCTTCAATAGGTTGAAGAGTATCAACTTTGAAGAAAAAAGTCTTTTATTCCAATGATAAAAAGCTTTTCAATAGCTTTTTTGGATAAAAAAAAGTCATTCCTCAACCTACCATTGTGGATGCCCTAAGTTGTAAGGTTTTATTGGGTATTTCGTATACCTAAAGTCAAGGTTGTAAAACTTTAATGACATTAAAGGATTTTTATAAAGAACTTCAAATAACTAGACCATAGTCAAATTTTATTGAGATCTTAGAGGGGCGATAAAAATATCAAAATGAGACTCTAAAAGGAAAGCGTTAACAGTCCCTTATTGATAGTCGACAAATTTTGTATATAAACCTAGCTTAATTATCATCCTACTCAATTTTTTGTGATTTTTTAAAATTATATAACAAACATATGCATATAATTTGAGGCCCGAAATTTTAAAGTATTTATTCAGATTCACACCTCACACACCTTATCAACGGCCTTATTCATAAAACTCAATATTTATTTTATTTAATGATGGTTGTATATTTTATCTGTATATGCATGTCGCCACATTGTTTTTGTTATATAAGTCTTGTGTAACATCTTAAATTAGTTTTTATATGTCGTTGATCATCCATTAGTCAAAGGACGACTTATGTTAGTCTTGTTATAAGTCCTCGTTGTAATCGTGAAGATGGCGTAAATTGGTGTTCAATTAAATGTGATTTGTCGTTAAATATGTTTACTTATGATTAATGTGTATATTAATGATAAGTTAAAATATTGACTCTTAAAGTCTTAAACCATACAATTGGCATAAAAAAAAAGTCAAAATAAGTAATTTTCAGGTCTTATAAATAAAAAATTGACTATTAAACCCCTTGATGTCGGTGTATTACAAAAGAAAAAATTACATAATCTGATACAATTTATTGAAAAATAACACTATGGAAAGACTTAAAAGATAAAAACAAAGAGAAAGAAAACTAGCACAATAGAAAAGGGTCGCGGGGCAAACCCAAACAAAAGCATAAAAGAAAACTTTGTTTACGAGTTCATTTTTTTTTTTTTGAAAGGTGTGGATCATTTGCTCGCAACAGGGGATCTAGCTTACGTTGTCTTAACCGGGTCCGCGCTAGAGAGTCCCCTCACCCTCAATACCTAGTAGGAGGAGAAACTCCCAACTAAACCGCCCGAAGGCACGACATTTAATTGAGATAAAACTCTGTCTCCTCTGCAGGACTCAAACCTGCTCCACTAGAGGACTTTATTGTGAAATTTCATTAAATGTCCTTCCTATGTCTCGAACTCGAGACCTCCAGCATGTAAAGCTGGTACTCAAGCTATAATGGGAAGTCATCCAAGTTGTATCTAACTATCTATAATAACAACTTGATAATAATAATACGACTCGGCTGACTAACTCAGTTATTATATTGTTTTTGTTTTATTATTATTATTATTATCTCAACGACTCAACAAACAACTCGCTGCTTGCACAATCCATCGAGACCCAAAACCAAAATGGAGAAGAACTCACAATTTTTAAAACCATTCATTCCCGCCGACGATCATCGCTTCCAATTCGAACTCTACACCATCCCCGCCACTTCCGGTATGTTATTCCCTACCTTTTCCCCAAACCCTAACCCTAATTAGATATATTTACATTTTTTTACATCTTACATCTATCTATATCATATGATTGTCTACATCTCACTTGGATATTTTGTCCTGTCGGGATTGGGTATTGTTATTGTATTATATTGTATATATATGCCTTATATTTATGTTTGTATATATATATATTTGCAGATTGGTTTTCTTGGGATAATATTCATGAAATTGAGAAAACGTCGTTAAAAGAGTTTTTTGATGGTAGTTCATTGACTAGAAACCCTAGGGTTTACAAAGAGTATAGAGATTTTATTATTTCTAAGTACAGGGAAGATCCTTCTAGAAGGTTAACTTTTTCAGAAGTTAGGAAATCTTTGGTTGGTGATGTTAGTTATTTACTTAAGTTTTTTTCGTTTCTCGATAAATGGGGTTTGATTAATTTCGGTGCTCCCAAAGTGAGTGATGTGGATAATGATGGTGATGAGGATCAGAAATGGAAGGTTAAAGTGGAAGATGGGCCTCCTCATAGTATGAGGGTTGCTGCCATTCCTGATTCTTTAAAGCCGGTTTTGTTACCGGATAGTGTGAGCGATAAGGGTGGGTTTCGTGATGTGGAGAGTGATTTCAAAATGCCGCCACTTTCGTCTCATTCGGATGTATACCAGGATTTGATTGATTTGGTTTGTTGCAGTTGTAAGGGGCGGTGCGAGTCTGGTCATTATGAGTATACCAAGGTAATTGTAAAATGTTTTGTTACCTGCTTTGTATAGATGTTGTGTTTATTTTATGTATATATGACTATATATGTATGTATATTGTTTTTTTAATGATGGGTGATTATTACGTTTGATGTTTGTATTTTCGCATATTTGATTCAGAGATATGATTATTAGGTATGATAATTACTGATTTACAATCCTAGCCAGTTTTTGAAATAACTGATTAGTTAACTCACGTCCCCTGTGTCAATTAGTTTATTGTTGTTGTCTTACATGGATAGTTGCTTGCCCTATGCTATAGCAGATAATGCCAGTCTTTTAATTAAAGGTATTCATTGTTTGATTATTTTTTCCATCTCTGAATTAATCACTCAATATCGGAGATCTTTGCTAGCTACTCAATATATAGCATGAGAAACAAGTTTATAGCAAACTTCATACACTAAATGCCATTTATTATACCCATTAAACGTTTTTACAATCTACTATACATGTCTTATCAGCAACTTTGATGTTCGAACTTAAAGTTGTTATCTTTTGTAGATTGCAAGAAAAAGACTATTGATGTAATTTTTCTTTATCAACCCACAGAAAGTCGCTTTTTTCAATGTAGACTACCATATGACATTTCTGGTCAATATTACTGTTTATTATGAACATCAAGTATTTTCACATTGCCTGTTTATTTTATACATTATCTGCAACTTATACCACTCTTCCAATATAGTTGAATACAATAAAGTTCCCTCGTCAATTGTAGTCTAACATATCAGCTTGTCCTAAGTTTTTAGTATATCTGATTTTACTGTATCAGGACGGGAGTTCTATACTTTGCAGTAAGTGCTTCAAAAATGGATCTTATGGAGTGAACAAGTCGGCTGATGATTACAAATTTGTTGATCACAATCCTGAAAATCAGAGTCATGTTGCGGCATGGACCGAAGCAGAAACATTACTTCTTCTAGAATCTGTATTGAAACATGGAGATGACTGGGATCTTGTAGCTCAAAATGTTCAAACTAAGAGCAAACTAGATTGTATTTCAAAACTTATACAATTACCTTTTGGGCAACTTATGTTGGGACCCTCATATGATAGATTTAGAAAGCGGGACAACAATAACATTACAAACAATCAGAAACGAGTACAAGGAGGCCCTCAAGTCACTCAGGAGGCTAAAGATATCGAAAGTCAACATGTTGAACTTGAAAGCAAGAGTCAACAGAATGGTGACATTGATAGCGAAGGCCCTCCTCCAAAGAGAATATGCATTACACCAATTTCAGATTCCAAAGACCATGAAATGGAGCTGGTGACAGCTTTGTGCTCATAACTTTCTGATTAATTGGATGTCACATTTGTTTCCCGGACTAACGAGTTCATTTCTTTGCAGACAAAGAATGAAGAGGAACAAGAAGAGCCGTTGGTAGTTCTATCTGAAGAGATTAGAGAAGAAGATACTCAAGATTTTGAGCTCAAGAATCATAAGCAGCAGGATGGAGAAGATAGTCAAGGTTTGGAGCTTAAGAATTATAAGCAGCAGGATGGAGGTTTGGAGGACCATGGTCCCGTGAAGATAGGCTGTTCAAAGCCGCTTCTCAATATGGGCAACTCATTGATGCAGCAGGTATGCCATCATTGTGACATATATTGAATCCGAGTGTGGAAAAAGTATTGTGCAGCGTATTTCTTAACTGGCGTTGTTCGTATACTTGTGTTAGATTGCTCGCATATCTGCTGTGGTTGGTCCACATGTTGCAGCTTCTGCAGCTGAAGCTGCTGTTACAGCTCTTTGTGATGAAAATGAAATTCCAAAGGAAATTTTTGATATTGAAGAAAATGGCAAGGAGCCCGAGAGGTTATATATTTGTTTATTTCTCTTTCTAACATGTTCTGCCTTATGATGGGGATACTGAGATAGTGAAATTATATCCTTTTTCAGGATTGCCCAAGGCAACGGATCAGAGATGGATACAAGGCCCGATAAATTAGGTATTCGTGTGGTGATTTTGGTCATTCTCTATCCTCCATCTTTCATCAGTAGATACTTGTTAATATTGTTTGTTTCTTTCTAACATGAAAGTGTAATTAATCTCGTGACTGCATTTTTGTTTCCAGTAGACAAGGGTGTAATACCTTTACAATTAAGGATGAGAGCTACAAGTGCAACAGCTCTTGGTGCTGCTGCTGCGCATGCCAAATTATTAGCACTCCAAGAAGATAGAGAAGTTGAAAGTCTGGTGTCGGCAGTAGTTAATACGCAGGTGAACTGGAGCTTTCTTTTAATATATCGCCTTCGCAACTTAACTCATTTTAAAAAACATTTAGCTTTCATGAGAACTGCAACACTTACTTTTTTATAGATTGTATGAATACTGCAAAGTTAATTTCATGTATTACAATTTCTTATATGAAAACTGCTAGCTCGTTTAAATCTAAATTTGCATACCGCATTTGGGTTGATGGTAGTGATTTGGGTCAGCAAGGTTTTTACTAGTTGCTTTTAAAAGGTTATATAGATTTAGATAACTAGTTAAGCACTATGCTTAGATTATCTGCTATGGAATGTTTAATATTGAAGCACTAGATAGAATTCTCCAGAGTTGGCAAAATCGATGATTTGGGTGACAGGTCAGATCGGGTGGCCCATTAACATTTTTTGTTCATATTCTATCTATTTTCCACATAGTTAATATTAAGTATGATTACAAAAGTATGGTATTACAATAAGGTGTATTGTTTACTTAAATAAAGCCAGTCAAGCAATTGTACTTTGGGCAATTTTCAACCTGTTTTCGATGAATTGACCCGTGATTAGATAAATGGGATGAAATTGCTACTTATGGAGTTGTTTCCTAAAGCATCTTTTACTCTTTTTTTCTTCTTCTTCTCATAATGACATGGGTGTTGGTTTTCATTACAAAATAGTTGAAGAAGCTGCAACATAAGATGGAGCTACTGAAAGAGCTAGAGGCAATTATGGAAAAAGAGTCTGCTCAGATGGTGGAGCTGGAAGAATCACTACTAACAGAGCGAATGGATGCAGCTCAGAAGGCCATTGATGCTGGGTTAGGTAGATGGAGGGATCGTATGATTGCGAAGTCCCCAGTAGAGACTATACTCTAAATTGAAACCTAGTTTAGATTAGCCTGTTTTTATCAGTCACTTCACTTCTAATTATTTAATCTGCAAGAAGTTGTAGAATTTGTATGAATAATAGTTCACTTCTAAGCACAGGTCAAGATTTGTTAGATGATTCTAATTATATTGGGTCTATAGCATTCCTCTTCCTTTCTGTGGTTGTCATTTAGAGGGACCACTGGCATATAATCTACATGATAACTTTTTGTGTGTGATTTTTAGGTTGAGTTTAGTTGTAAAAATTCTTTATAGATTTATAGTTTATTAATTTTTTTTAAAAATGAAAATTTCTAGAAAACAATGTTTAGAAGTAAAAGTAGAATAACACAACAAAAAAAGTTAAAAATTTAGTTTGAAGGTTAACAAAACATTCAATTCTAATTCATGAAAGTTGAAGGAAACAATTGCAAGTGGATACAATAATGGAATGAGTAACTATTTCCATTCCTTTCCTCCAATTTTATTTTTTTGGGTAACATGTAGGGGTGTTCGTGGTCCGGTTTGGTCCGGTTTTGACTGAATCTTAAACCAAACCGACATTTCCGGTTTCAACATATATCAAACCAAACCAATTGTGTTGTTAAACCGGACCAAACCAAACTATATAAGCCTGTCTGGTTTGGCCGGTTCGGCGGTTTCGAGTTCCTTAACTTTTTCTTTTATATAATGTGTGTGAAATATTTTTACATAGCTACCGAGTTTTTAAAACCATACTTAAGATACCAAAAGTCCAAAGTGATTAATTTATATAGTTACTGAATTTTTAAAACCATAATTAAAATATCAAAAGTCCAAAAGAGTGTTAATAATATAATGTACATGTTACTAAAGTTTGTAAATGTTATAAGATAAAATACCATAGAATATATTCAGTAACTTTAATATATATGTGAATAATTATATTAATATATATATATATTTCGGTCCGTCCGGTTTTGACGGTTTGTTCTTTGTTCAAACTGTAACCGGACCAAGGAACCCGTTTTTAAAAACTTAAACCGTCAGAGCAGACTTTAACAACTCAATCCGATCAAACCAATCTAAGTACCCCGGTTTGGTCCGATTTTGACGGTTTGACAGGTAATAGCACGTCACTAACGATCAGTGGCGGAGCCAGGATTTTTATCCTGGGGTCGCCGAACAGTTTTCATGATACTAATAAGTGTAAAGTTAAACTACAAATTTCAATTACTCTAGTCTGGGTTGCCAATTACCTTAAAACTGATTAAATACTTAGAAATAGTACTAAAAATATAAAGTTTTATAAAAATTGCGGGGTTGTCATGGCTGCCGCATAGCTCCTCCACTGCTAACGATTCTAGGGGAATACACAGATAGCGGGGTTTTTCTTTGGCTATAAATCCATTTTGAAAACTGGAGGGAAAAATAAAAAATAAAAATCCCCGTTTTCGTCTGTCCAGTAGTAACCTAACCTATACATCCAATCTCTCTCAATGTCATCCAGAAGGTGCCCGAGAATAATCACTTCTTCTTCCGACGAAGAAGAAGAAGTTGAAAACGACGTCGTTCAACCTCCCCCTCAACAACAAGAAGAAAATGACTATATGGAATCAGAAACCCTAAATATTCAATCTGTAACCCTAAACCATAACTCTCATTCCGGCCAAATTGACAATTCCGATGAAGAATTCACCGACGCAAACGAAGTTCTCTCTTCGTCCCCACCACCGCAACCAACCGATACTTCTTCTGAAGGATCTAGAACTAGTAGCATTAGTAATGGCGGTATGAATATGAATGAAGTGTCTGATAATTCAGTTAGTAGGGTTTTAGAAGGATTAGGGTTGCGATTAAAAGGCGAATGGCTGGATTCTTGTATTCGTCAACTGCAGATTGCTTTCGAGGATTTTAATGGTTTTGACAATACGGAAAAGGCTAAGTTGTGTTTTGAGATGTTTTTGGAATCTGATATGAATTATTGCGGTGCGGGATTGCTTCCGGACAATGTGCATCAAATGCACCTTGTTGATCTTCCTGGACCGTTTGTTTTACAGGTATATATATCTTTTCTCTGTTTTTGTTGGTTTCTTAACTGTTTCCACATTGTTCGGAAATTGAAATGAAAGGTTGTAGGTTGATGAAATAGTAAACATTTGCCTGCCTCTTCGAGAGCGTTACAAGACAGAAGGTTCTGGTCAAAAGAGGTGTCTTAAGCTGTCTATGACTGATGGTGTTCAACGAGTTTTTGGTATGGAATATCAGCCTATTAAAGATCTCAGCGCTTTTTCTCCTGCTGGATTAAAGGTTGTATCTTTCATAGTTGTTGTATGTGTTTAAGATTTGTTTTCCTTTATTGGTCGGATATTTTAATTGTAGTGATGTCAATGATTATGACTTACACTAATGTGGATTTACCGGCCACTGTATACTGGTCTGTGTTCATAACTGTTGTGAGTTAATGGTCAAACGCTAGTAACTGCTATGCTCAAATTAGTGTAGTTGCCAACAGAATGCACTTTTTAACTGATGTTTACGGAAGTTAGTTTGTTGCATAGTCAGTGGCTTCATTGTCATCCCATACCCTGATTTCAGTTTTATGTTTTCGTCACTTTTTGCTTAGCAGGGTATTTAAATTTTTTTATTTGTTTGCGGTCGCTACATACTCTCGTGCTCACCAACTTATTTTGAAATAATTTTGCTTTTAGGTTGCTATATCTAATGTAAATGTAAGGCATGGTCTTTTAGTGCTGGTTCCGGAAGTTTTTCAAGTTTTAGGAGGATTGGTTAAGGAGCTAGAGGATGCCCGGAAAAGACTTGTTACCGAAGTCAACAAGCCTCCAAGGGGAAAAAGGTATTCTGTTTTACGTGGTGCAGTTATTCATTTGTCCAGATATATACATTTTGAGCAAATTGACTTAATTGTTTCATACATTCACATCTTTTTAATGCTTGATTAGTTTTTTCTTCTTATGTTTACATGTAGAACAAGATCAGGAGTTGTCCCTCCTTTAGCAACTAGAGCTACTAATGCTGCGTGGCCAGCTAACAATATCCATGTTTCACAACCCCCAAATAACCCTGTTTCTCAAAGGGCAACTCCTATGCAGGTAGATGATCAAGGTGCGTCTTTCATAATTGCTATATAAATTTATGAGTTAAAGTAGATGCCTACATTATTAATAGACCCTTTTATGTTATACATTGATGTAACAAGTGAACACAATATAGAACATTCCACCAGCATTTGTTTGCTTCCAGTGTTTGTAACTTCATTCCATCACTGTAGGTACCACACCCGCTTCTGCTAATAGAGACACACCATCACATTCTGCAATTCCTGTTCAGAGGGAACATGCTACACCTCACCCACCAAGAACTGAAGTAGATTCTTCCTTTTCCACACGTAGGGACACTGTTGAATCCTTTCCATCTATGGGCACAACAAGTTCTGCAACTCCAGTGCACAGGGAACATGCTGCACATTACCCACAAAGAACCGAAGTAGATTCTTCGTTTTCCACATATATGAAAGATGTTGAATCTTTTCCATCTATGGTCGCAACAAATTCTGCAATTCCTGCTAACAGGGAACATGCTACACATCGCCCACAAAGAACTGATGTTGATTCTTCGTTTTCTACACGTAGGGAGGATGTTGAATCCTTTCCATCTACGGCTACGACAAATTCTGAAATTCCTGCTAACAAGGAACATGCTGAACATCACCCACCAATAACTGAAATAGATTATTTGTGTTTCACTCGTAGGGAGAATATTGAACCCCTGCTATCGGAGCCTGCAACAAATTCTGCAATTCCTGTTCACAGGGAACATGCTGCACGTCGCCCACGAAGAACTGGGCTAGATTCTTCGTTTTCCACTGATAGGGAGGATATTGAAGCCCTTCCATCTATGTCTACAACAGAGAGTTGTGTTATGGAAAATACTTCTGCTGTTCCCATCATTAAAGAAAGTGTTGAAACAACCCAGTTGAGGGTTAGAGAAGAGGCAACTGTTCCCATTCCAAGGGCATCACATGTAGTGGTTTCCGATGATGAAGATGTTCATATGGCGGGTGCTGAGGAGAATCATTCTGCAGTTGGTCAAAGCAGTGAATGCCCGTTCACATACTTGTCCAGCTTGTCTTCTAAATGGGATGCATCAAAAGATATAGCCTCTCATGTTGAGGGAAAAATTAAGGTGCTATGATCTTTTTCTGTGATTATGTATTTACAATTTACATGAATCTTGTTGTCAGAGATATTTTACTTCTATGTAAAACTTTCAGTGTTTTGTGACTGGAGTCAAAAGATTCCTGTACAAGGAAAGGAGCACATATGAGCTTCAAGTATATATAGATGATGGTAGCCTGATATCTGAGATCCTTATTGATCATAATGTAAGTTGTAATTTAAAGGCGATTCCATTCACAAGTATCTTAGAAGTGTTTAGGATGTGATTGTTGTGATCATTTCAGGCTGTACAGAAAATAATAGGTTATTCGCCCGATGAAGTGAATGCTGCTATGTCTAGTGCAGATCCATCTAGGGTTCAGGGCATGAAGGATACAATGAAGCAGTTCCAATCTTATTTAGTAAACTTTGAGGTCTAGCAGCCATTTCTGAATCTCTTTGTACTATTATTATATACAATACTATATTTGGTTGTGAATCATGGGTATTGGATTGGCAGGGAACAATGGTTGTGTGGATTAATGAAGCTTCCAGTCTTCCAGTTGCCACAGAAACGGAGCAGGGCTGTCCCTTATCTGATGCATGGCTGCTTCTTACCAGACTGAAGTCGAGTAATGCTGATCAATGTCCAACTATGGATCCAATTGACTTATCTCCGTAAACGTATGCTTGATCTTGTTTGTACATTCATATTTGGTCATTTATGTAATGTTTCTCTAGATACATTTAGCTTATTATCATTTAAAATTACTAGTAGTTATCACATAAAGATATGGTTCATTCTCTGCGATATCTGAAGTTTTATTTATAATAAAACAATGCAATGTAAAAACACCGAAGGCCGTCCTTGAATTAACTGCATTTGATTTCAAATTTACCAGCAAAAGCGTAATATCAGAACATGGCTGCTGCATTCGTCACGTCAGTTCAACTTTGCTTAAATAAACTGTTTTAAGCAAAGTATGAAGAACTGTGACACAATTTGCTCTCAGCAATACTTATGGGCACAGTAAAGCTGCTGTTCCCATCATTAACCCAGTTTCATGATTCCAAACTCAGACATTTTCACACGTCAGCAGTAATAAACAGCCCATTGGGGCACTGATGTATCCGACGTGTAATGCGCTGAACAGGACACCCCTGAGGCCCTGACCAAGCCTTGTTCTTTGACTACCGCCTCAATATCACATGATCACTATCAGCTGCTGCTTAAGTCTTTCTCTATCAGCTGGCTGCTGACATTGTTCTGAATTTGGTTGCTCCCGCAGTCACTCACTCACTCACTTTCTCTTCACTTCTTTTTTCACACCTCTTTATATTATTTTCAAAGTGTCATGGTATATCTCTCGTTTCATTTCTGAAGAATTAAGATGTCGCCAGAAAACTTGTATTAATTGTTGGAACATCATCTGGTATTGGCAAGTAGTTCATTGATATACTTTTGTTTCATGTCAACTTTTATATACATTTAGTCACTGATGAACTATTTAAAGCTACCACATGAAAAGTAGAAAATAGAATTTTTTTGGATAAATAGTTGATTTTTCAAACTTGTTTCCAAAAGTCCGTGTTTAGAAAATACTTTGCAAAACAGGTATTTTTCAAACCCGGAACGCTTTTTCTAAACCTTGTTTTGAATCTGCTAGGCAAACATCTTGGAATTGCAAGGAAGGATTTGAAAGTGGTCATGGATACCCCGGTTAAGCCACGTAAATATAAGTCAAAGACTGGTAGTCATCGGTGACCCAGATAGAGAAAACCTAGTCCGTTTACATCTTGGAGTATGTTCAAGTTTCGGTTGAGCTAATTGATATAGCGCAAGTCTCTACATCAAAATGAAGCATGTGGAATATGCGTATGCCAGAAGAGGAGCATGTTTAGTCCTGGCGGCTAGAAGAGAGAAAAGTTTCCGTGAAGTTGCCGAGACAGCTCGGTCTCTCGGTGCTCCGGATGCCATTGCAGTTCCAACTGATGTTTCCAATATCGATGACTACAAGAGACTAATAAACGAAACTATCCATCATATTGGACTATATAAGTATCATTTACATATTTGGATTTAATTTCAAATTAACAAATGTAGGTTGTATCATCCCTACCTTGTTGGGCAGTGAATCATGTGGTAAATTGTGCAGTGATAGATGGTATTATTATGATAATTAGTTTCATATTTGAAACCTATGAAGTCTTTTTGGTCAGGTCGATATGTTTCAATCTGAATAAAAACTTTCCTGTTTGTTTGCACCTATTACCCAACCCATCCAACATGCCACCTCTCTGAGTTAATACTGTAGATTATGGATATTCTTAACTGCGAGTTCATTGTGGATCATAGGCCAAAACAAGAATTGTTCCGATGCATGTCTGCAAGAGCTATTGTTGACGGTGCTTTCCTTGAAGACTCTATCTTGACTGAGCCACAGTGGGTTCAGATTTCTAAATACTGGATGACTTTTATCTCTGAGATGGTCGAGTAAACGCAGTATTTTAAGGGTCAAGCCAGGGACCTCACCATCAGATGCACCTAGCAAGAAGCTCTTGGATGTGCCTGGACCGAGCCACTGAGACACATCGTGCAGCCGTCTTCTGTGAGGTCTTGGGAGATAAAAGAATGACGTTTTAGGTAAATTCTGCACACATAGTAATGTACTTTTTTGCTGTGAGAAATGAATTGATTTGGAAGAAAACATCCGCACTTTATTTCTTTATTGTATCGTGCAAGACCTTTTGGGTGAAAAGGGAGCAGATCGTGTTGGGGAAATTCGTGAATAACGAACAGATAACCGGATATAATCAAACTCTGAAAGGCGTGTAATCACTTTCAGATTGAATCAATTTGGCAGTTCACCCAAACTATTCAATCGGATACAATTCAGAGAATTTAGAATTTTCTGTGTGTTGTTATTTGAGAGAAAGAACCAGAAAAAGAGAAAAGAATATGATCATAATATGAGTTACGGGATATATCTATATTACTTTGGCCCATAACTGCCTAAACGGCAGTTAATTACATGGGTTTCTTCGATTGCCACTTTTGGTCCCTTAAGTTCCGAAAATTAAATTTTCGGAATGATTTTTACCATAACAGCTCAACCCCAGCCAGGGGCTGCCGCCCCTTGGACCCCGCTCCCAGGGGCGCTGCCCCCGGACCCCCGTACCTTAGGGGCTTCGCCCCTAAGGTCATAATAAATTCAGATAAGCGTGCACTCCGCACCTCCAAGCCTATATGATGTATTATTATGACGTTATCGATCAAACAAATTAATCCAATTACACTAAAATATACAACAATCCTCCCCTATTTTAGTGTAATCCATGATTAACTATAAACCATCTCAAACATTCAAACTTTTGCATAAATGAAATGTCGTAACGATTGAATTTCACATTAGTACATTACACATTCCAAATATTCGAATTTCAGGGTGTCGTAACGATTGAACCCTGGGAACTCTATTGAATACACGAAGATAATGTACACAAAAGTTTACACACATAGTAGTTCTATCTTGACATATGTTTTACTAGCCTATGTCCCTATCCTTCATAAGCATGTCAAAGCCAAGTCCCAGCTTCTTGAAGCGGCTAAACTTCATGCTCACATAGGTAGCTCCTTTAATCTTGCACCTGCATATGCAATTTGTCAAAAGAGCTATTAAGAATATAAACATTCAACCTCCTTATCTTGCAGGTCCGAACACATACCTTGGGATGAATCTTTAAATGTGTTCCAATCTCTAAACATTAAGCCTTCCACATTGAATTCAGTATCTAGCGTCATACTAGATGGGAATTGGGTATCTCAATGATCAGAGATTTCTGACGGACTTTAATCCCACCCCTATAACCGACTTATTCACGAGATCTCTATTCAACCCTTTGGTTAAATGGTCGGCTAGATTGTGTTGTGTTTTCACATACACCACAGATACCACACCATCAGTGATTAACTCACGTACCATGCTGTGTCTAACACCTAAGTGTCTAGACTTCCCATTATATACTTGACTATATGCCTTAGCCAACGTGGCTGCACTATCACATCTGATAGATATGGGTGATATCGGTTTAGGCCACAATGGAATTTCATATATCAAATTCCTTAGCCATTCAGCTTCTTTACCAGCTGCTGCTAATGCCACAAACTCAGATTCCATTGTCAAATTAGTGATGCAAGTTTGTTTCTTCGATTCCCAACATATGGCACCATCTCCAAGAAGGAATACCCAGCCACTTGTGGAAGAATGATCTTCCAAATTGGTAATCCAACTTGCATCTGAATAACCCTCAAGAACAGAAGGAAATCCAGTATAAGTCAAACCATAATCCTTGGTTCCTTTCAAGTATCTAAATACTCGATTAATCGCTTGCCAATGAATCAAACCAGGATTGTGAGTGTACCTACTCAGCTTTCCAACAGCAAAGGCTATATCAGGCCTAGTACTAACCATGGCATACACGAGAGATCCAATAGCCTTTGAATATTCAAGTGGATTCACTGCAACTCCCTTGTTAGGCACGAGTTTTAGAGTAGGATCCATAGGAGTACTCATTGGAGAACTAGCTTTGTGATTGAATTTATCCAATATCTTCTCAATATAATGAGATTGAGAGATAGTAATTCCATGTTTTCCACGTATGATCTTTATTCCAAGAATCACATCAGCCTCCCCCATGTCTTTCATATCAAACTTTGATGACAAGAATTCCTTAGTTTTATCAACTTGATCTTGGTGAGTACCAAAAATCAACATGTTATCAACATACAAGCAAATGATCACTCCTTTACCAGAAGTGTCAAATTTGCTATAGACACACTTGTCTGCTTGGTTTAATGCAAAACCATGAGACAACACCACCTCATCAAACTTCTGATGCCATTGCTTAGGGGCTTGCTTCAGACCATAAAGAGATTTTACTAATTTACAAACCTTTTGTTCATTACCAGGCATGACAAATCCTTCAGGTTGTTTCATGTAAATCTCTTCATCCAATTCACCATTTAGAAAGGCAGTCTTAACATCCATTTGGTGAATTACAAGATTATGTGTAGCAGCAAGTGCTAGCAATAATCTAATGGTGGTAATCTTAGCAACAGGAGCATAGGTGTCAAAGTAATCAATTCCAGCCTTTTGTCTAAAGCCTTGGATCACCAATCTAGCTTTATACTTGTCTATGCTTCCATCCACCTTCATCTTCCTTTTGAAGATCCATTTACTACCTAAAGGCTTACACCCAGGTGGTAAATCAGCCAATTTCCAAGTATTATTGTGCATGATAGAGTCAATCTCATCTTGGATTGCCTCTTTCCAAAATGCAGCATCCCTTGAAGCCATAGCTTCACTGTAGGTCTTAGGATCATCATCAACATTAAAGCAATATTGATATTGAAAATCAATTCCATCCCTTGATCCTTCCACCAAATACAATTGGAAATCATCCCCATAAGACTTGGGTTTTCTCGCTCTTTCACTCCTCCTAGGCTCAGGAGGTGTCTCAGTCACTTGGTCATTTCCACCAGTGTTACTAGAGCTTGCCACCGTGTCTCCAGGTCTAGGTAAAGATGTGAACCTATCCTCATTCCCAAAATCAACATCCCTTGACTCAACAATAGAGTGCACGGATACATAGTCATTAGGTTCTATGACATAGAACCTATAACAAACAGAATTTTCGGGATAACCAATGAAGATACAATCTATACCTCTTTGACCAATGTTATGAATCTTAGGGTCAGTCAGTCTCACCACTGCTCTACAGCCCCAAACTCTAAGATAACTCAGATTTGGAGTCTTTTTATGCCAAAGTTCATAAGGGGTTACTTTGTTGTTCTTATTAGGAACTCTATTCAATAAATGACAGGCTGTTAACATAGCCTCACCCCAAAAACCTTCACTAAGACCAGAATAGCACAACATGGAATTAACCATTTCTTTTAGTGTCCTATTCTTCCTTTCAGATACACCATTTTGCTGTGGTGTATAAGGAGCCGTGGTTTGATGTACTATTCCAGTGGACTGAAAATACACTGGATCATAATACTCGCCTCCCCTATCAGTGCGAAGGGTTTTAATCTTCACACCATGATAAAGCTCTACCTCTTCTTTATAGATTTTAAATTTATCAAGAGCTTCATCTTTTGAGTGACACAAATAAACATAGCAATATCTAGTAGCATCATCAATAAAAGTAACCACATACTTTTTATTACCAAGTGATGGAGTAGAATGGAAATCACACAAGTCACTATGCACGAGTTCTAATACCTTTGTATCTCTAGTGACGTTTTTAGTGAAAGGTTGTCTAGTAATCTTAGTCAACATGCAAGTTTTACACCTTTCATTACTAACATCAAAAGAAGGTATTAGACTCATTTTCAACATGTCAACTAATCTCTTGTAATGTACATGTCCTAGTCTAGCATGCCATAATTCTGATTTGCTAAAATTATTGCTAGAAACGGTAGAAGTCATGCAAATAGAATTATCAAAAGAAGAAACATCCAAATTTAATTTAAACATTCCATTCAAATATCCAAATCCAATAAAGGTTCCATGTTTTGACAAGATATACTTGTCACTTTCAATGACCTGGTTGTATCCACAATTATTCAATACAATACCAGATACTAAGTTCTTACGAATTCCAGGTAGATATAAAACATTATGTAAGAGTAAAGAGTTTCCAGAAGTAAATATTAATAGAACAGATCCTATTCCTTTAACAGGTTCAGTAGCAACATTGCCCATCTTCAATAAAGATCCATCTTCAATTGGTTTAAAGTCCTTGAACCATCGAAGATCCTTGCAAACATGACATGTTGCTCCTGAATCTGTCCACCACGAAATATCATCATCCTGCACATAAAATGCTTCAGATATTATTGATATATAATAAATCTGAACAGAATGATCACATGGTACCAAAAACGAACCTGCTTGTTTTTCTGGATCCTTGGATCCACTTGAACCAGCCTTGTTTTTGCCTTTTCCTTTACCCTTACCAGACCTGCATTCACGCTTCAAGTGTCCAGGTTTCCCACACTTTCAACAGGCCAATTTTGGTTTCTTATCAGAACCTTTATTGTTATTGCCTTGAGATTTTCGTTTTCCTTTACCAGCCTTGGAGGATTCACCCTCCTCCATCATGTTCACAGAAGAACCAGCCATGGTTTTAGTACCACCAACAGAGACCTTTTCCATATCACGTATGGATTGTTCAATTTGGAAGTGACTTCAAAGTTCAACCAGACTCATTTCCTCTTTCTTATGTTTCAGATTATTCTTAAAATCTTTCCAAGAGGGGGGCAGTTTGTCAATAACACTAGAAACAGAAATAGATTCATCCATTTTCATATCGTATTATGCAAACTGTCCTAGCATCCTTTGCAATTCATGATATTGTTCCATGACAGGCCTAGCATCTACCATCTTATAATTAATGAAATTACTAACAAGAAATTTCTTACTAGACGCATCTTCTGCCATGTATTTGGCTTCAAGGGAATCCCATAATTCTTTTGCAGACTCTACGTTTTGATAGACATCAAACATACCGTTAAGAATATGACCACGGCAGATGTAGTCAGCGTTTTCCCACTTTGAACGAGCGCGAGTTTGTTACAGGGTTTCATTCTCAACAGCCTCAGGGCATGGGGTACTCAGAACATACACCACTTTCAAATTCGTCAAGTAAAAGTGCATCTTTTTCTGCCAGCGACGAAAATCCTGCCCAGTAAACTTGTCCAATTTCTCAAAGGGTTTCATCATATCCTTCCCAGAATCGTTGTTCGTCATCTTCAGTAAATTGATTCACTAAAACTGCGATATATAATCGCCTGTTGACTCTAATCACTAAAACTGCGAAGAACTTATAATAAATCTGCACTCGAAACAGAAATAAGATTTGGATCCTGAAATGTATATTTGAAATTGATATATGAACAAACAGTTTCATCTTGGGAACACATTAGCAGCTTCTTGTTTATTTATACACAGAAGGACCACAATATAAAACTAGATAAGAATTGTATAATGAAGAACCACACTACTTTCCCCACTGGTTGCAAGTTCACTTGCATCTGTCATATCATTTAATTAACGTGTTTAACTAACACAAATTTTTGACAAAGCAAAAGAACATGCACATATGTGATATAAAGCCAAGCTAGGTTACGTTTATCTTACATCGCGAACATCATAATCGACTATCATCTTGCCTTCGTGTGAAAGAAATTTGCCTTGAGTGATTTCGGATTCTATGAGTCCGGGAGTCACAATAGTTATTTTGATATCTGACCCGAATTCAACTCGCAACGTCTCGTAGAACTGCATGAGTGCTGCTTTGCTTGCCTAAACTCGTATCATTTCAAATATTACAAGTCATTAGCTATTTCACTAATTTGATTTCATATACATGAATCAAATAATGAACCAACTGGGAAAAGATGTACTGTACATTGTAGATACTCATCCTTGGAGAAGGAATCCAAGAAGCCGATGAGGAAAGCACAATGATCCTCCCTCCGCTGTCCCTTAGGTGTGGAGCTGCAAATCTAGTTGTGTAAACCGAGCCCCAAAAGTTTATATCCTGTTAAACAACACCTAAATTTATATACATGTATGTTCTCTAAGGTCTATTGTTTGGGCAATAACATCTATAATATAATGGGGTTGAGAATTGTAAAACAAATATTAAAGTAAAATAAATAGGACAAGATTTTGACCCTTACATCATGTTTAAATTGATGCATGAAGATTCATGAAGCCATTGATGAAAAAAAAAGAAAAAAAGAAGAAAAAAAAGATTCATGAAGCAATTGATGCATTTTCAGTGAAGAGAAATCTATTGTTTTATTTGTTTTACTTTAATACTTGTTTTATTTTACCTAAAGTCATAATATATATCATAATATATATCCAACTTTTACTGCATCTAAAACTTTAAATTGAATTTTAAGTTTCAAATATCACTATCATATGTATTAAAGTTGATGCACGAAGATTCATGAAGCAATTGATGCACGATGATTTTCATGATGCACGGTGATTTTCAGTGAAGAGAAACATATTGTTTTATTTGTTTTACTTTAATACTTGTTTTATTTTACCTAAAACCTGTAGATAATATATATAGACATTACATTACATTGAATAATATGTCAAATAAAAAATAATTTTAAAAAAATCAAAAATAAAAACATCCTACATTTGCATTGTAAGGTAGTAAAAATTTCCAAACATGATTATTTGACCCTTATTCGTACTGCAAGTAAAATGTTAATTGGATACCATACCATGACAGGTCGTAAATTGGTGATATCTTGAGCGTCTTCCAACATACAAATTTGTGAAATTCCAGCATTGTTCACCAAATGATCCACTACATTCACACACACACACAGAGTTACGGAAATGCATGAAAAACACCTATTTTTAATTTGGAAAAAGATGTATCATGATCAAATACATCGATATAAGTGATGAAGGGTTTGATCAACCATCCTTTTACAGTCATGAGCTTCAGAGACATCTGCCTGGATGACAATAACATCATGACATCCTATTTGTCTACATCGATCAGTGATGTGTGAAATCTAGTTTAAAATTTATAACAAGATCTACTGCTAACTGACTACAACACACTTGCGGGCAGTGTACCCGTTCGTATGTAATATAGCTAACTGGCAAGACCAGGATCGAACACAAGGACTGATTGTTGTACTAAAGGTTGTAAAAATGCGAAACAAGTAAAAAGTTTGGTGTGACCGAATTGTCACTTTGCGTTTTTGAAAGCTATGTAATTAACGAGTAAAGTAAAGTACTCAACCGGTATTAATCGAGAGTACACGAAAGGAGTTTGAGTTGTAAACAAATAATTAAAAAGCCATCTATGTCGTGATAATAATCGTGACAAGACAAAAACACAACCGGGTGCACTCCGTTTGTAAAATCGACTCAATCACCTAATCAATCCAATTTCTTGCAACAAGTGGTACCACCAACCGTTAAAT
>CM067168.1:108578449-108580949 GCA_034093135.1 Erigeron breviscapus
CTGGAAAATACTATATTTATGTGTTCAGGCGGGCATAGTTGATACATCTCCAAATATTTGACCTTGTTTCGTACTGCAAATAATATGTTGATGCATAAATTGGATACTATACCATGACAGGTCGTAAATTGGTGATATCTTGTGCGTCTTCCAGCATACACACTTGTGAAATTCCAGCATTATTCACCAAATGATCCACTGCATTCACACACACACACAATTATAGAATCAATGCAATATAAAACACCTATTTAATTTGGAAAAAGATGTATCATGATCAAATACATCGATATAAGTGATGAAGGGTTTGATCAACCATCCTTTTACAGTCATGAGCTTCAGAGACATCTGCCCGGATGATAATGACATCATGACATCCTATTTGTCTGCACCGCTCAGCAACTTCTCGTAGACGATCTTCTCTCCGAGCCACCAAAGCCAATCGCGCCCCCTTGCTCGCATATTCATAAGCCATATGCTGTATAGTATACGTATAACGTATTCACTTTGGTAAGTCATTTTGAATGGTTAAATAATAGGGGATATTAACTTAAGTTAATAGGCGGAACTACTGTATAATTAGGGGTACCCACCTACGGGTTCGTTAAATGAATTGTAGTGTAATTTTTATTTAAAAACTGATGTATTATTTATTAATGGTACGGGTAAAAGTAATAAGAAAAATTGGTCAATGTAACTAAGTCTAAACTTTTTAAGTTTTTTATAATAATAAAAAAAACTTATAAAGATGTACTTGTAGTTGACTTAATGAGAAATAAAATTTTTTTATTGACTTAATGATGAGAAATGAGAATTACTTTCAAGACATTGAAAAACTATGCAAAGTCGTTAAAAATAACCAAAAAAAAATAAATTCTAAAAGTTAACAATATAGTCATTATCGTTAGTTAACTAATGTAGAGGAAGGGTTATTTAAGAACTCATAAAAAAAAAAGAACTCAAGAACCATTCTGGACCACATATTTCTCTTATCTTTCTCTCTCTTCAATTAAATAATAAAATTCATCCAAATCATTCAAAATGCTTTATCTCACAAACCGTAAATCGTTAGATGAAACAAAAAGTATGGGTAGTCTTAAAATTTTTTTTTTTTTTTTTTTTTTTTTTTTTTTTTTTTTTTTTTTTTTTTTTTTTTTTTTTTTTTTTTTTTTTTTTTTTTTTTTTTTTTTTTTTTTTTTTTTTTTTTTTTTTTTTTTTTTTTTTTTTTTTTTTTTTTTTTTTTTTTTTTTTTTTTTTTTTTTTTTTTTTTTTTTTTTTTTTTTTTTTTTTTTTTTTTTTTTTTTTTTTTTTTTTTTTTTTTTTTTTTTTTTTTTTTTTTTTTTTTTTTTTTTTTTTTTTTTTTTTTTTTTTTTTTTTTTTTTTTTTTTTTTTTTTTTTTTTTTTTTTTTTTTTTTTTTTTTTTTTTTTTTTTTTTTTTTTTTTTTTTTTTTTTTTTTTTTTTTTTTTTTTTTTTTTTTTTTTTTTTTTTTTTTTTTTTTTTTTTTTTTTTTTTTTTTTTTTTTTTTTTTTTTTTTTTTTTTTTTTTTTTTTTTTTTTTTTTTTTTTTTTTTTTTTTTTTTTTTTTTTTTTTTTTTTTTTTTTTTTTTTTTTTTTTTTTTTTTTTTTTTTTTTTTTTTTTTTTTATTTAAAAACTGATGTATTATTTATTAATGGTACGGGTAAAAGTAATAAGAAAAATTGGTCAATGTAACTAAGTCTAAACTTTTTAAGTTTTTTATAATAATAAAAAAAACTTATAAAGATGTACTTGTAGTTGACTTAATGAGAAATAAAATTTTTTTATTGACTTAATGATGAGAAATGAGAATTACTTTCAAGACATTGAAAAACTATGCAAAGTCGTTAAAAATAACCAAAAAAAAATAAATTCTAAAAGTTAACAATATAGTCATTATCGTTAGTTAACTAATGTGATACTTAAATAGTTATGATTATCTCAAACATAAGTATCTACTTTCAAAAGGGATTAATCATTCTATTTTTGATATATTTTCCACATAACCGATTCATGGAAGTCCGTGAGAGAAAACAAGGTAATATTGTCATTTTAAAAAAAATTAGATGTAATCTTTGTTTTCAAGATGATGGACACATATTTGTTAAGATGAACCAAGGATGGTAATAATTAGTACCTCGCCGATGCCAGAAGAGGCGCCGGTGATAAGGACGACTTTTCCGGAAAGATCTTCAGAGAAAACGGTGCAAAGTAGGATACCATAACAGAATTTGAAGAAGATCCAAGGAGGGAGAAACAGTAACATGGTGAACAAGGTGAAAGGTGGCGCTACTAGATTCAAGAAACCATTAACCAAATCCATTTTTACTTTACCACTTAATCAACTAGTTGTGTGTATATACGTGCCTCGTGAAAATGAAGAATTATAGGTTTGAAGATATGGTAAGTTTTAGAAAGGAGGTGATAGATATAGTCAGAGTAACTGCATACATGGAGTTAATATAGAGCGCCACGCACATTCTT
>CM067168.1:108585949-108598133 GCA_034093135.1 Erigeron breviscapus
GATAAGTCATAGAGTGTGATAAGTCATAGAGTGTGATAAGTCATAGAGTGTGATAAGTCATAGAGTGTGATAAGTCATAGAGTGTGATAAGTCATAGAGTGTGATAAGTCATAGAGTGTGATAAGTCATAGAGTGTGATAAGTCATAGAGTGTGATAAGTCATAGAGTGTGATAGTCATAGAGTGTGATAAGTCATAGAGTGTGATAAGTCATAGAGTGTGATAAGTCATAGAGTGTGATAAGTCATAGAGTGTGATAAGTCATAGAGTGTGATAGTCATAGAGTGTGATAAGTCATAGAGTGTGATAAGTCATAGAGTGTGATAGTCATAGAGTGTGATAAGTCATAGAGTGTGATAAGTCATAGAGTGTGATAGTCATAGAGTGTGATAAGTCATAGAGTGTGATAAGTCATAGAGTGTGATAAGTCATAGAGTGTGATAAGTCATAGAGTGTGATAAGTCATAGAGTGTGATAGTCATAGAGTGTGATAAGTCATAGAGTGTGATAAGTCATAGAGTGTGATAAGTCATAGAGTGTGATAAGTCATAGAGTGTGATAAGTCATAGAGTGTGATAAGTCATAGAGTGTGATAAGTCATAGAGTGTGATAAGTCATAGAGTGTGATAAGTCATAGAGTGTGATAAGTCATAGAGTGTGATAAGTCATAGAGTGTGATAAGTCATAGAGTGTGATAAGTCATAGAGTGTGATAAGTCATAGAGTGTGATAAGTCATAGAGTGTGATAAGTCATAGAGTGTGATAAGTCATAGAGTGTGATAAGTCATAGAGTGTGATAAGTCATAGAGTGTGATAAGTCATAGAGTGTGATAAGTCATAGAGTGTGATAAGTCATAGAGTGTGATAAGTCATAGAGTGTGATAAGTCATAGAGTGTGATAAGTCATAGAGTGTGATAAGTCATAGAGTGTGATAAGTCATAGAGTGTGATAAGTCATAGAGTGTGATAAGTCATAGAGTGTGATAAGTCATAGAGTGTGATAAGTCATAGAGTGTGATAAGTCATAGAGTGTGATAAGTCATAGAGTGTGATAAGTCATAGAGTGTGATAAGTCATAGAGTGTGATAAGTCATAGAGTGTGATAAGTCATAGAGTGTGATAAGTCATAGAGTGTGATAAGTCATAGAGTGTGATAGTCATAGAGTGTGATAGTCATAGAGTGTGATAAGTCATAGAGTGTGATAAGTCATAGAGTGTGATAGTCATAGAGTGTGATAAGTCATAGAGTGTGATAAGTCATAGAGTGTGATAAGTCATAGAGTGTGATAAGTCATAGAGTGTGATAAGTCATAGAGTGTGATAGTCATAGAGTGTGATAAGTCATAGAGTGTGATAAGTCATAGAGTGTGATAAGTCATAGAGTGTGATAAGTCATAGAGTGTGATAAGTCATAGAGTGTGATAAGTCATAGAGTGTGATAAGTCATAGAGTGTGATAAGTCATAGAGTGTGATAAGTCATAGAGTGTGATAAGTCATAGAGTGTGATAAGTCATAGAGTGTGATAAGTCATAGAGTGTGATAAGTCATAGAGTGTGATAGTCATAGAGGTGATAAGTCATAGAGTGTGCTGAAATAATAAGCAAGCTTGGGTTAAGTTGATGTCCAATTTTACGAGCTCTTTGTGAATGCAGAGGATGTTCTTCCAAGTGCCTGACTGTATGGTACCCATTCCTTGTATACAGGCCCCATCATTGCCATTAATGATAAATTGAGCCCATGCTGTATTGGGCTCGGTTAGAAGGTTTCACCACCAATTTGAGAGTAAGCCAAGATTAGTGGTTTGGAGACGAGACATATAAAAACTTAGCAATGATATCGTTCCAATCATCCAATGTGTACAACAAGACATTGAGTGTTTTTGATTTCCAACCGAGTTTTTCTCTTTTTTTTTCCCCTTCTTTTTTCTATCTAAAACATAACAATGATATTATTCCAATTTGTAAGCTGATTCTCACTAGCGCGGGGACCCATTGAGCTGTTCGTTTCCTGGTCAATCGATTTATTTATTTTCTTTTTGTACTTTTGACTAGTATATCTATATCTATATCTATATCTATATCTATATCTATATCTATATCTATACTATCTATACTATATCTATATCTATATCTATATCTATATCTATATCTATTCTTATCTATATCTATATCTATATCTATATCTATATCTATATCTATATCTATATCTATATCTATATCTATATCTATATCTATATCTATATCTATATCTATATCTATATCTATATCTATATCTATATCTATATCTATATCTATATCTATATCTATATCTATATCTATATCTATATCTATATCTATATCTATAGTGTTCTGATCTATATCTATATCTATATCTATATCTATATCTATATCTATATCTATATCTATATCTATATCTATATCTATATCTATATCTATATCTATATCTATATCTATATCTATATCTATATCTATATCTATATCTATATCTATATCTATATCTATATCTATATCTATATCTATATCTATATCTATATCTATATCTATATCTATATCTATATCTATATCTATATCTATATCTATATCTATATCTATATCTATATCTATATCTATATCTATATCTATATCTATATCTATATCTATATCTATATCTATATCTATATCTATATCTATATCTATATCTATATCTATATCTATATCTATATCTATATCTATATCTATATCTATATCTATATCTATATCTATATCTATATCTATATCTATATCTATATCTATATCTATAGTGTTCTGATCTATATCTATATCTATATCTATATCTATATCTATATCTATATCTATATCTATATCTATATCTATATCTATATCTATATCTATATCTATATCTATATCTATATCTATATCTATATCTATATCTATATCTATATCTATATCTATATCTATATCTATATCTATATCTATATCTATATCTATATCTATATCTATATCTATATCTATATCTATATCTATATCTATATCTATATCTATATCTATATCTATATCTATATCTATATCTATATCTATATCTATATCTATATCTATATCTATATCTATATCTATATCTATATCTATATCTATATCTATATCTATATCTATATCTATATCTATATCTATATCTATATCTATATCTATATCTATATCTATATCTATATCTATATCTATATCTATATCTATATCTATATCTATATCTATATCTATATCTATATCTATATCTATATCTATATCTATATCTATATCTATATCTATATCTATATCTATATCTATATCTATATCTATATCTATATCTATATCTATATCTATAGTGTTCTGATCTATATCTATATCTATATCTATATCTATATCTATATCTATATCTATATCTATATCTATATCTATATCTATATCTATATCTATATCTATATCTATATCTATATCTATATCTATATCTATATCTATATCTATATCTATATCTATATCTATATCTATATCTATATCTATATCTATATCTATATCTATATCTATATCTATATCTATATCTATATCTATATCTATATCTATATCTATATCTATATCTATATCTATATCTATATCTATATCTATATCTATATCTATATCTATATCTATATCTATATCTATATCTATATCTATATCTATATCTATATCTATATCTATATCTATATCTATATCTATATCTATATCTATATCTATATCTATATCTATATCTATATCTATATCTATATCTATATCTATATCTATAGGTAAATAGTGTTCTGATCTATATCTATATCTATATCTATATCTATATCTATATCTATATCTATATCTATATCTATATCTATATCTATATCTATATCTATATCTATATCTATATCTATATCTATATCTATATCTATATCTATATCTATATCTATATCTATATCTATAGTGTTCTGATCTATATCTATATCTATATCTATATCTATATCTATATCTATATCTATATCTATATCTATATCTATATCTATATCTATATCTATATCTATATCTAGTTATAATAGTTCCTTTAAAGCTAGACACTTATTTTAGTTCAGTACGGGTTATTAATCTCGTATGGCCTAGAATGTTAACAGAATGGGATCAGATCGTTTTCATCAATTCCCCAAATAAACGATTCTCCACTTAATGAACAAGATTATGGCCAGCCAGTCGTGATCAAAGGGACACCAAAGGGACATCTCATTTCATTTAAAGAGACAGGCAATATTGCCATATTTAACATACCGTTTTTATGTATAAATAGTCTCCAATTGTAATGAATCAAATCATCAATTAATATACAAAACAATCATTCTTTTCTTTACTTGTCATCATGGTATCAGAGCCCCGAAATCGGGCTACATCATCTACCCAGTAATCTCATAAACCGTATCACCCAAAGTAAAAACCAAGAGCTACCATGGCAGATGCCGGCAGCTCAGGTTCAGACTTGGCATTACAGTTAGCCACGTTTTTACAAAACAATACCAATCAACAATCTCAAAACCCAAAGTTTTCCGATAATCTACAAATTAATTTGAAACTAAATAGCCAAAACTACGCCCTATGGACCCGAATGATCCGGGTAGCCATCGGCGGCAGATAAAAAAACCTTCTATCACATTTAACCCAAAAGCCACCAGAAAAAAACATCAGTTGAAAAATATGAGATATGGGAACAAGAAGACCTGATTGTGTTTTCTTGGCTCATTCAAAACATTGAACCAATATTAGCCGGCAATCTTACCGAGTTTTCCACTGCTAAAGAATTGTGGGACGCCTTAGTTATCACTTACAGCAGTGGGAAAGACAAGCTGCAAACATTCAATCTGCATGTCAAAGCCAACGAGATCAAGCAAAGTGACAAGTCACTTGAAGATTTCTGGATAGCATTGCAAGGAGTATGGGGCGAAATCGATCGGATAGATCTGAACCCGATGACATGTCCAGAAGACATCAAAACATATGTCAAGATCAGATCGGAACATAAATTGTTTCAATTTCTTAACGGTTTAGATCGAAAGTTCAATTCAATCAAACGGGAGATCCTTCGAACAGATCCGCTTCCAAGTTCTGAGGCTGCTTATGCAACCTCAGGTGAATCACATGGTGTCGCCGCCGGCCCTATTGCCGGAGAATCGAACGGAGGTGGATTTGCCACAAGGAGTTTTCATCGTGGTGATATGAAAAAGAAAACCCAAGAAGATAAATCTAATCTCTTATGTGATGAGTGTGGTATGACAAAACATACCAAAGATCAATGTTTCCGTCTTGTCGGATACCCGTCGTGGTGGACAGAGAACAAAAAGGGCAGCTGAAGTGTAAAAATGGAGAGAGAAAAGACACCTACCACCAATACAACCCCGAATCATGGTGATAGCTGGCGATCGGAGAAAACCACCAGCGGAGTTGCGGCGGCCGGAATAGGTGGGGGAGAGGAACAATTTTCGGTGGCAGGTAAAAGGGTGGGAGAGAAAAGCCCCAACCCTAATTCTCTCAAACCTTTTTTTTTGTAAAAAGCTTTCCTTTTAGAAATATATATACGGGTTTTAAAAAGGGATTATTAAGGAGTCATGGGCTTAGTAATAATGAGCTTGAAAGCCCACCGACTTTTAATTTTAATTCGAGCCCAGTAAAAGGAAAGGCCTGTGTAGTTCAAAAAGGGAGTAATGATGGACGATGGATTTTTGATTGTGGAGCAACGGATACAATGACATACGAATTATCTAATTTTTCAGATTTTTCAAAACCTAGAAAAACACATATACAGGTGGCAAATAGGGAAAAAATGAATGTGGAAAATGGAGGAACAATTAAAATTTCTCCAAGCATTAAACTACCTAATTGTCTTTGTAACAACCGTCTTAGAAATGTTCTAAATAAGTTCCTCGAATCGTACTTTCGCCATTAGAACGGCTAGACAGTTCAATTTATTTAAGTTCTTGACGTACTTTAGGCCTAAAATTTTGTGCTTATATGAAGGTCGATTCGATCTTAAATCATGATTTATATGACGAATTTATGATTAAGTTCGATAAAATACTAAAGTACAGTACGTAAACGTTCGTGTTCATAAAAGTTCTAGTTCAAAAATGTTCACAATTAGTCCTTGCATTTATTAAGTTCATCATTATGAGAAGACTATAAATAGATGAAGTTTAGAGAGAGAAAACCCTATTCATCATCTCCCTCATCTTTCACTTCTCTCACTAAAAACACTCTGGCAGCCATAAAACCCACACGAATCATCTTTTGATTTTTGATTGTTAAATCAAAATCGTTTGTACTTCTAGCATCCTTGTGATAATCAAAACATATTTCTGGAATCAAATCTCAGGTAACAACAACGAATTATGAGTTTTTGATCAAATTAAAAGTGTACTTTTTAAAGTTTATGTTCTTGATGATTTGGTCCAGTTCTTGAACGAAAATCATGTTCAATGTTAATGGGTTTGTGTCTAAATGTGTTTAACAACATTTGTGTGAACAAATTCGGGTCATAACATGCTTTAATCTACAAAACCCATTTTTGAAAATGAAAGTACAACTTGTTCTTGAAGTTATGACTTGTTTATGTTATAATTGATCTTGGAAATCAGTAAAAGTGATATAAAATGATGTTATTATGCATATAAGTACTAGTGCTACGTTCTAACATGTCTTAAAATCGATCTAGACCTTCGTATCTTGTTCATGCTTTTGTTCAGCCGATTGGGACCTGGGACGATCCTGGGTGGGACGATCTTGACCCCAAGATCGTTCTAGGCAACCCCCTTTGGTACTTAGTTCTTGATTCGTTCGATCGCGTATGGTGTGGTGATGTTGTTGGTACGTTTAATGGGTAACTGATCCTTTGGATCGGTTTTGCTCAACACTTGTTCTTGCAATGATCGTGTGCCTTGTTCTTGACCTTGAATCATTAAAACGATCTTGAACACCCGAACGATCTTGACCTAGTACTCTAAAACGATCTTGACCCTAGCTTGACCCTAAAACGATCTTGACCTAGCTTGACCCTAAAACGATCTTGACCCTAGTACCTCTAAAACGATCTTGATAGCTTGACCCTAAAACGATCTTGACCTAGCTTACCCTAAAACGATCTTGACCCTAGCTTGACCCTAAAACGATCTTGATAGCTTGACCCTAAAACGATCTTGATAGCTTGAACCTAGAACGATCCTGACCTAGTACAACTCTAAAACGATCTTGACCCTAGCTTGACCCTAAAACGATCTTGGCTTAAGACAAACTAGGACGATCCTGAGCAGTAAAACCTGAAACGATCCTGATCAACAGTGGGACGATCTTGAAGTCCAATACCCTAGACGATCTTGTACTCTTTAGAAAACAACATGAACTTGTTCTATAACATACCACTTGATCATTAAACACCTAAGCCAATTTCCTAACATCATTATCATTAGATTAAACACATCAAAGACTACGTACTAACACCAAAGCTAGTCCATGAACCGATCTAACACAACGAACACTGTGCAAACCCTAATTGAGTACCCTAAAGGCATGTTCTATCTCGATTATTAGAGTAAAAGTTCAATGAACACCTGAATTGAGTTCTTAAGACTAAAGTTCATTATTAAAGACACGTGCAACTCATTAACATGATAAGTACTAAGACGTTCAGTTCGAGTCCAGTTCATGTACTTAAAGTTCATTTAAACTCTTTTGAGTCAAAACGTTCAAAGATCTTCGAAGGGACCAAATCATCAGTTCATCAAGGACATTTCAGTAACTAATTAGTCATTTGAACTAATATGTGTGCATATCTATGAACAATAACTTGTACTTAGGCATCCATCAAGACGTACTTGGATTTCGATAGATATAACTTATCTATCGCAGTGCTTGTTCTCTGTTCTATAAATTGTGCTTGTACCAGATCACTGTGAGTTCACTAATCCCCCTTTTGTACATTTTGTTCAAGTTCTTTTATCGGGGACTGAAAAGCATGAAAACTACTTTGTACTTATACATATGTTCTTGAACTACTTTACGTACTATTTATGATCTTACGAGGTACTTAGGACATGATTCCTAATTATTTAAAAGAGTATTTAAGTCTTGAATGGGCAGGATCTTAAATACATTTATACTGTTTAAGGGAGTATTTAAGTCTTGAATGGGCAGGATCTTAAATGCCTCCATATTACTATATTGATCTTTAACATGTTCTAGCTCGTACTTGTACTTGTTCAGTTCTTATTCACTGCTATCAATTCATACCCCACAGTTCAGGGATTGAACCGTAGATAATTATGGACAGCGCTGTTTAGGGTAGGCCCACCCTCATTCTCCGCAGTTCTGGAGGATGCATATTATCTGTTCTTGTTCTGATTTAGATCTTCGCGAAGTATTTGATTATTATGTACTTAAGTTCATTACAGTTCAGTTCTGGCCAATCGGGTTAGCAGTGACAACTCATTTAAAGTTCATTATATGTTCTTGTACTGTTCTTACGGTCATAAAGCACTTTTGTTAAACGTACAGATCTTATGACTGGTTCTTACTCTACATATTATTATATGTATACGTACTAGTACTTTATGTGAATCTCACCAACTACTTCTGTAGTTGACCTTTGAACTTACATGCTTTTCAGGCTAGGCTAGTAGGTCTCTTAGCATAGGAGTCTTCCTCTTTAAAGCTCATCCCTTTTGGCATTTGATTCGTACGTTCAAGACCGGGAGCTGTGAAGATCTCCCTTTGCTTATTCAGTTCAGACTCCAGTACTTCAAGACAATTGTTCTGTCTTTTGTTTATTAATTATTCTGGGTATATCCCAAATGCTGTAATAACTTTTATACTTCTTTTCTTTTATGTTATTGGCTGTGTTGGAACTTGTACTGTGTGCTTTTGTGCTTGTCTGTACATCCCGTATATTCCGCTTTAGCGGGGTGTTACAGTTGGTATCAGAGCCATGGTTATAGTGAACACCGAGCTTTTTCCTAAGGAAAACTCGAGCTATAACTGGAATCCACTCTGAGGTGATCCTTTGTATGACCGGTTTGAGTAATGGGAACTTTTCCCTAATTAGATGTAACCTGATCAACTACATCTAATTGCGGATATAGTTCCTAGTACTCAAGGTGTGTCATTGAGGGTGTCACCCATTTCTTAGAGCCTTAGTAAGAACCTCGTGCAAACTCGTTCTTCGATCATATCAGTTCTAGTTCACTCGTTCTCTTAAGACATACGTTCTAGTGCTTCGAGGATAGGCCTTAGAGCTTATACGACTATAGGTCCTTATCATGCGATCGACGACTGTTCTTGTTCATATATTGTGCTAACGACGATCTTTTATTAACGTACTACGTACTTGGAGCTTTAGACTTGTGCGAAACGTAACCGAGTTCATATTTCTATCTTATTAGGGGCATAAGGAAGAATGCCGCCTAAACGTGGACGCAGAGCTAAGACCACACCAGCTGTTGAACCTACTCAACCTGGTATTAATGCGAATGTCAACTTTACTTTGAATGATGTAGCAGACCTCATCACTGACCGCATGAATGCGATGATGCCAAATCTTGCTACTCAAGTTGCTCAGATGCTGGAAATTCCACTAACTGAAGGTACTAGAACTACTAGAGCAACTCAGAATAGGAGGACTCAAGAAGAACCCGAACAGAATCAGGAAGTGAACAGTGATTCGGATGGGGCTAGTCATAACAACACTCGAGCTGCTGCTGAAGGCAGAGTCAGCCAAAGCAGAGGGTGTTCATTTAAGACCTTCACTCAGTGCAAACCCCCAGTCTACACAGGGGAGAAGGGAGCTGCAGAACTATTGATGTGGTTCGAGAATATGGAAGAGGCCTTGTACCACACTCAAACCTCTGAGGACAGGATGGTGGAGCATGCGACCAGCCAATTTGATGGTGCTGCTAGGTCTTGGTGGACTGGCATCGTCACCACTGTTGGCAGGAAGACCGCCTATGCTCACACTTGGGAAGAACTTCAGAAGATAATGAGAGCTGAATTTTGTACTAAGGATGCATTGCAAGAGTTGGAACAAGAGTTTTGGGACCTGAAGATGGAAGGTGTGGAGATTGAGAAGTACATTTTGAGGTTTAATGAGCTTTCTAGACTTGTGCCGCATTTAGCTTCTACTGAAGAGAAGAAGATTGATCGCTTTATTTGGGGTTTGATTTCTGAGATCCGCCGTGACCTCACCAGTAAAGGCCCCAAGACCATGTCAAGAGCCACTGTACTGGCTAAGACCTTGACCAAAGATATTATCCGGTCAGGAGGTTTAACTGAGAATGCTGATAAGGGGAAGAGGAAGGCTGAAGAAGTGGTGGAAAAGAAGGTTGAACCCCCAACTAAGAAGGGGAGGATCTTAAGGAACTATGCGGTGACCGCAGTGCCCGAACCAACAAGATATTCTGGAGCTTATCCAAAGTGTGCCCGTTGTAACCTTCATCACACTGGTGCTTGTCCTGTTTGCTATAAGTGCCAAGGAATTGGGCACATGGCAAAGTACTGTAATGCTGGCTCAGTGAACTTGATCAGAACCAACCCCCCGCCAGTCAACAGAAATCCACCAATGAGAATTGCCAGACCTCCGCTACCACCTGCTGTACCAGTCCAAAGGAACCAGAACCAGAACGCCCAAGTTCAGCGTGTTGCTTATCCACGAGGGCCAAGGAACCAGAACCAGCAGAACAATCAGCAACAGCAAAACCAACAAGGCCCTGCTAACGCCCGTGTTTTTGCTCTGAACGCTGAGGAAGCTCGTCAGAACCCTCGGTTGTGACAGGTACTTTTCTTCTGAACGATCATTATGCTTCTGTACTATTTGACTCCGGTGCCGAACGTAGCTTTGTTGCATTAGACTTTAAAGCTAAGACTAACATGATAACTGGCAAACTAAATGATAAATATGTGGTAGAGTATGCAAATGGCCAAAAGTACGGTACCGACGAGATCGCTCTAGATTGTCCTTTAACATTAGTAGACAAGGACTTTACAATTGATCTAATCCCTGTTGAGATTAGTAGCTTTGACGTTATCGTGGGAATGGATTGGCTATCTGAACATCACGCGACTATTTGTTGTCACGAGAAATCAGTTCATATACCACTCCCGAACGGCGAGATCTTGATCGTACAAGGCGATAAGTCCACGAACGAACTTAAAATCGTCTCAGCCATGAAATTCCGTAAGTACTTGGACAAGAAAGATCATCTGGTGTACCTAGCTCACGTCATTGATAAAAGTGCTAAAGAACCAAAAGTTCAAGACATTCCCATTGTTCGGGACTTCCCAGATGTCTTCCCTGACGACTTACCAGGCATTCCACCTGTAAGACAAGTCGAGTTCAATATTGATCTAGTTCCCGGTGCAGCACCAGTCGCTAAAGCACCGTATCGCTTAGCTCCTCCTGAAATGCAAGAACTGTCCAATCAATTACAGGAACTTTTGAGCAAAGGCTTTATTCGTCCTAGTTCATCCCCTTGGGGAGCACCAATCTTGTTCGTTAAAAAGAAAGATGGCTCCATGAGAATGTGCATAGACTATCGTGAACTGAACAAATTAACCGTTAAGAACCGGTATCCCTACCTCGCATAGACGATCTGTTTGATCAATTGCAAGGTGCTTCGTACTTCTCTAAGATCGATCTACGTTCAGGTTATCACCAGATCCGTGTTCAGGATGGTGACGTTCCAAAGACAGCTTTTCGTACTCGTTATGGCCACTACGAATTTCTTGTTATGCCATTTGGTCTGACTAATGCTCCAGCGATTTTTATGGACTTAATGAACCGTGTCTGTCGTCCGTTCTTGGACAAATTTGTTATCGTATTCATTGACGACATACTCGTGTACTCTCGGAACAAGACTGATCATGAACAACATTTGCGTTCCATTCTTCAACTTCTTCGAGAAGAAGAGTTGTACGCTAAGTTCTCTAAGTGCGAGTTCTGGCTTCGCCAAGTACAGTTCCTCGGCCACGTCGTAAACAAACAAGGCATTCATGTCGACCCGGCCAAAGTTGAAGCCATCAAAAAGTGGGAGGCTCCGAAAGCTCCTACTGAAGTTCGTAGTTTTCTTGGACTAGCTGGTTATTATTTTATAACTTTTCTAAGAACTTTTCTAAGATACTATTAATTTAATTTCAGAATTAATGAATATATA
>CM067168.1:108599133-108724441 GCA_034093135.1 Erigeron breviscapus
GATACATGATGGAGAATGTGGAAATCATTCTGGAGCCAGAGCATTACGCACCAAGATAGTTAGAACATGATATTATTGGCCTACTATGGATAGAGATACAAAGGATTATGTAAAGAAGTGCGATGGTTGTCAAAGGCATGGTAACATATATCATCAGCCAGCTGAACCAATGTATCCCATTGTTTCTTTTTGGCCCTTCATGAAGTGGGGGATGGATATAGTGGGACCAGTGCCAAAGGCACCTTGTGGGAAGAGATTCATGTTAGCAATGACAGATTATTTCTCGAAATGGATAGAAGCAGAAGCTTTTGTTCAAATTGAGGAAACATAAGTAATCTCTTTCATCAAACGCAATATACTGACTAGATTTTGAGTTCCAACTGAGATCATTTGTGATAATGGCTCACAATTTATTGGAAGAATAACAACTGGATTTTGTGAAAGCTATGGTATAAAGATGATCACTTCTACTCCTGTCCATCCTCAAGCTAATGGTCAAGCAGAATCAAGCAATAAGATTATTGTCAATAATCTTAAGAAAAGGCTAACAGGCAAAAAAGGATTATGGGCAGAGGAGTTGCCATTTGTGCTTTGGGCTGACAGAACTACTGTCAAACATGCTACTGGACACACACCATTTTCTTTAGTATTTGGAACTGAAGCAGTACTTCCAGCAGAAATGATGGTGCCAACTGCAAGATCTAGTTTGCAGACAGTTCAGGAGAATAATCAAGCATTATTTGAAGATCTTGATTTAGTAGATGAATTGAGGGAAGCTGCTAAAATTCGCATAGCTGCTTATCAACATCAAGTGACAAGGGCGTATAATAAGAATATAAGGATTAGAAGGTTTAAGGTTGGAGACTTAGTTTTGAGAAAAGCTTTTAAGAATACAACTAAAAAATCTGATGGAAAGCTTGCTCCAAAATGGGAAGGTCCCTACTTTATAGAGGCAGAAGCAGGTAAAGGATCCTACTGGCTACAAGAACCAGATGGTAGGATGATTCCAAGAGCTTGGAATGCGATTCACCTTAAAGCATATTATCAATAAGTAATTACTATTCTTATTAAATTTTTATGGCAATAATACTGACTTGAGCGTCGGAGTGGCATTAGCCAAAAGGGCTAATGTCAACCCTTGGCATATGTTTTCTTTTTATGGTTTTATGCAGGATTATCAACATTTAGGATCTTGATGGATGAAGATCACGAGTATATATCCAAGGTATAGATCCTGAATAAAAGCAGTTTCTCCTTAGTCTAAGTCCTTAAACGGACTACAGTGGATTGAACTAAAACTTCAATCCTAGGTTGAAGGGATCATCTTCTCGAACGCCGAGGTTAACATTAACACCTCATTTCGCCGGGGAGCACGTCATAAAAAATTCTTGATTGTGGGTAGACCCTCATGGTTGGGAATGTAAAGTCCCTCACACGATGGTTTAACCCACGAGTGTAAAACAACAAGTCAAGTATGAACTAGATTGGACTAGTATTACTTTAAATACAAATGCAAGAGTATAAGTAAAGTATTAAAGACTTAAAGCAATATTTAAACAAGTAAATAAATGGTGGAACACAAATGTAATTTTCAAGTGTATTTTATTTATTGATATTAAACAAAATACAAGATTGTTGCGGAACCTAGATATTACAAGTATGTAACTATCTAAACAATCTTTGAATTACAAGTGATCTATACTTGCTAAATAATCTTCTTGGATCGATATACTTAAAGTTGTGAAGTATAACTATTTTGATCGAGAGTATTTTAGCAAGTTCACCAAATTGCAAAAAAGTAATTTGTACGAGGTATGTGACTTTGTATTTATAGGCAAATAAATTCAACAGTGAATTTATTATGCCGTACAAATATGGTTGCATGCATTTAAGGCAACTACTTTAATTCCTTAAATGCATTGGTTAAAGTACAAGGATAAAGTCATGTTGATGTGACTTCTCATCCTTTTAACCAACCACCTTTACACACGTATTGTACTTTTATCAATAGACAAATGGGTTGTCCGGGTAAAAGTGTGTAAAGGAATAAAGTCAATTTCTCGTAATCAGTGTTCAGACTTGTAAGGTCTAGAACACTGATAAGGCTCCAGTCGGGAGATCTGGTAAGACTGTCAGTGGGCTCCACTGCTTGTCAGTCTTCTTTCTTCATACTTCAGTCTTTGACTTCAGTAAGAATGTCTTCAGTAGAAATGATCTTGACTGGAGTGAAGTCCAGTGAGCTAATCTGGAGGATTCCAGATTTCCAGTACAAGTAAATAGCTCACTGGTCTTCTATTATTTCTGGACAAATATTCAGTGCCGCTCCAGTCTTCAAGTCTGGAGTGGGTCCAGTAAATCTGGACCTAACAGGGAATTTTCAAAGGGTTGTTGATTTAACAATCAACTCATTTGGTTTTGACTACTAATAAACAGTCATCAAAAAGAATAGGGATAATCTCTCTATTAAATACAACCGATTGACAAAAGAATTAGTTAATGGATTAACAAATGAGTTTCTTTTTAGTGTCTTTTTCTTGAAACAGGAAAATGAGAATTAATAAATATTGGTCATCACAAAGGTATGTGGTTCAAAACTCTAAATCTTTGTGGAATTTACAGGTTTTGCTTAAGATACGGAAATAAAGGTATGCTTGTTTATAAAAAACTAATTTTATTTATCACCGGAAAATAGTAGCTTACAAAAGATATATATACAACTGCTACTAAGTTAGAACTAGTGGATTCAAGCCTTTTCATTTTATCTATCATTGTCCACTGAAAAACCTAAAAAACCTAGAAATAAGATCCGCCTTCAAGGATTTCATCTGCAATCTGGGCGTTAACATCGGGATACTTCTTCTTCAAGATCGACACAACCGACTTCAAGTAGACCACATCAGTCTTAGCAGTGCTTAACTCTTCTTGAGCGCGGTTGAGTTCGTCATAAGCTTGAAGGATTTCCCCATTCAAAGCTTGAAGATCATCGCCCCACTTGCTGATGACGTCCAGAGTGAGTTGTTGGTGAGATTTGCAGATATTCATTGAAGATGTGAAACAAGAGTTGATATTCATGAGAAGATTGTCGTTGAGTTTCGCCTGATCCTCACACCGAGTGATAATTTCGTGCAAGTTCTGAAAAGATAAAAAGAACGATTAGGAGAAAATTTTTATAAAAAATAACTAAATAATAAGTTTTTACCTTGTTTTTCCAAACCGGTCCTGTAGATGAAGACATTGTTTTGAAAGAAAAGTTTTTGAAAAGATTTATTGAAAAGAGAGTGTATTTGAAAAATATAGAGAGAAGATCTGTTAAGAGATAAAGTGGAAGATATTTTGTGGGGGTGGTTGAGGATTTGAGGAGTTTAAATAGGCGAAGAGATAGAGAGTCATGGGGAGACAAAGTGATAGGTTAACTGTCTCATCAAGACGAGTAAATTAAATTTACTCATTATTTTCTGACTGATCCCACTGCAACGCGCCACCTGGATAGCAAATCAACTGGATACGCAATTAAGTCTAGATGTAATACTAGCTTGGATGCTTCTTGGTTACGATTTAAAAATTTATATTTGACTCATATGAGGTTAAATATAAATTTGGGGACAATTGTTTGGGGTCAGATTTTTAGTACTATGATCCTAATTAAAGATATTACTAACAGAAGTTGTCGTGCACGATAATGTTTTTGTGTTTTGCAGGATCCTGAACTAAGGATCATCATCCAGGATATTCAAGAATAAGCTAACGGTCGAAAATAAATATCAACAAATATCCAGCCTCTTAAGGAAGAAAAGAAACGTGTATTTCCTAGAATATCGGAACAAACTTGAAGAATAAACGTGTCAAAGAGGACTCAACGTTCACTTTCTCATCCTTTGCACGTTGAACAGCACCACACGGAAGATCCCAGATATTTCGGATAATTAGTTAGGGATTTCTATTATAAATAAGAGGTGATTGATCGAGATTAGGATAACTGCTCTCACACTTGTATTCACACACACATACTCACTGCTTTCTTATTTACTTTTACGTTAATTAACTCGATCAAATCACTCTCACCATTATTGTAATCACCCACAAATAATAATAAAAGAACAGCAGGTAGGATCGATTGAATCCTCCCGGGGTTTTTTACCTAAGATTTCTTAATTGAATCAAGGGTTTTTCCCCGTCAACAAAATTCTGGTGTCGTTGTTATTTTCATTTATCTTTAAGATCCTAGATTTACATTTCATTACTTTAGTTTTATCTTCAACAGTTTTCTTAGATTCTCAAAGTATTTCTGTCTCAAAGGCTTTCATAAAACTCTTTTTAGCAAAAACTCTTAGTTTAAATCGTTATCTTTAAGATCCTAGATTTACATTTCATTACTTTAGTTTTATCTTCAACAGTTTTCTTAGATTCTCAAAGTATTTCTGTCTCAAAGGCTTTCATAAAACTCTTTTTAGCAAAAACTCTTAGTTTAAATCGTTATCTTTAAGATCAGCTTTACATTTCATTACTTTAGTTTTATCTTCAACAGTTTTCTTAGATTCTCAAAGTATTTCTGTCTCAAAGGCTTTCATAAAACTCTTTTTAGCAAAAACTCTTAGTTTAAATCGTTATCTTTAAGATCCTAGATTTACATTTCATTACTTTAGTTTTATCTTCAACAGTTTTCTTAGATTCTCAAAGTATTTCTGTCTCAAAGGCTTTCATAAAACTCTTTTTAGCAAAAACTCTTAGTTTAAATCGTTATCTTTAAGATCCTAGATTTACATTTCATTACTTTAGTTTTATCTTCAACAGTTTTCTTAGATTCTCAAAGTATTTCTGTCTCAAAGGCTTTCATAAAACTCTTTTTAGCAAAAACTCTTAGTTTAAATCGTTATCTTTAAGATCCTAGATTTACATTTCATTACTTTAGTTTTATCTTCAACAGTTTTCTTAGATTCTCAAAGTATTTCTGTCTCAAAGGCTTTCATAAAACTCTTTTTAGCAAAAACTCTTAGTTTAAATCGTTATCTTTAAGATCTAGCTTTACATTTCATTACTTTAGTTTTATCTTCAACAGTTTTCTTAGATTCTCAAAGTATTTCTGTCTCAAAGGCTTTCATAAAACTCTTTTTAGCAAAAACTCTTAGTTTAAATCGTTATCTTTAAGATCCTAGATTTACATTTCATTACTTTAGTTTTATCTTCAACAGTTTTCTTAGATTCTCAAAGTATTTCTGTCTCAAAGGCTTTCATAAAACTCTTTTTAGCAAAAACTCTTAGTTTAAATCGTTATCTTTAAGATCTAGATTTACATTTCATTACTTTAGTTTTATCTTCAACAGTTTTCTTAGATTCTCAAAGTATTTCTGTCTCAAAGGCTTTCATAAAACTCTTTTTAGCAAAAACTCTTAGTTTAAATCGTTATCTTTAAGATCCTAGCTTTACATTTCATTACTTTAGTTTTATCTTCAACAGTTTTCTTAGATTCTCAAAGTATTTCTGTCTCAAAGGCTTTCATAAAACTCTTTTTAGCAAAAACTCTTAGTTTAAATCGTTATCTTTAAGATCCTAGATTTACATTTCATTACTTTAGTTTTATCTTCAACAGTTTTCTTAGATTCTCAAAGTATTTCTGTCTCAAAGGCTTTCATAAAACTCTTTTTAGCAAAAACTCTTAGTTTAAATCGTTATCTTTAAGATCTAGCTTTACATTTCATTACTTTAGTTTTATCTTCAACAGTTTTCTTAGATTCTCAAAGTATTTCTGTCTCAAAGGCTTTCATAAAACTCTTTTTAGCAAAAACTCTTAGTTTAAATCGTTATCTTTAAGACTAAATTTACATTTCATTACTTTAGTTTTATCTTCAACAGTTTTCTTAGATTCTCAAAGTATTTCTGTCTCAAAGGCTTTCATAAAACTCTTTTTAGCAAAAACTCTTAGTTTAAATCGTTATCTTTAAGAAAACTTTACTTTTATTTGAAGATCCTAAAACACCGAATCCCACTTACAAATCTTCAGTTCTTAAATTATCTTTAATCCTTTCTAAAATTATCTTAGGTAATTTTTGCCCGAAACACCCTTAATCCCTCTTGTTTCTTGTACCTAAATTTCGATCCCCCCTCCTTGTGTGAGTCGAAATTCTCTAGCATCTTTGTTAGGGTTTTTGGCTTTTGCACATTAGTTATATTTTATATATTTAATATATATATATATATATATATATTAAATAACAAGTTAAGGCTAGCAACTAGCTAGTCTTGAAGATTTGTTCGTGCGTGTGCACCTCTCGAGGAGTTCTACACTTGGACTCTTAGTTCGTGGCAAGGTGTTCGTGTTCGAGTCCGGTTCGTGGTGGTCGACTTTACTAGTCGAATTATTAGGGTTTCGCGCGCTAAAAGGTTAGTGTTCTTTCGTTCTATTTATTTATGTTTATCTATTTTAGTTTGCTATATTTGCATGCATGTTAGATCCTTGGCTTTGATTATATTTAGGGAATTAAATTAGATTTAATTGTTTCGTTAATTATTCCGCTTTAATTAATGGTATTAGTCTTTAGACGATTAAACTAGATTAATTGTCTAAATGAATTAATTGTATTAATTCATTTATGTTGAGACTAATGATTGTTAATTAAGAACGTTCATGGTTTACAAAACATGCTTTTAATTAATATAAAGTTGTTTTTGAATTTAAATAATTAACCGTTTTAATTATTTACAAAAGATACCACACATGTTTTAATAATGACTCTGATAACCTTGCGGAAAATGAACGTTCATTGTAGACCCAAACTAGTTGCGCGATTAACGGAAACCCAACAGTGGTATCAGAGCGTAGATCATGCATGGATATTTGTGGCTAAAATAGATAAATGATTTATAAGAGTTTATAAATCAATCGGTTAATTGAACCCGTATGTTTATGCATATCGGGTCGAATCGACCGTGTGACCATTTATATAGTTTTTTTTTGTCTTGGTCACAAAATTGTGTGTTTTAATATTTGCATATTGTTTATATTATTCCATAGAGATGAATTGCGTCATGATTGGTTGTTTTCCCTTTTTAAATTCACTCGATAAATTTAAATTAATTTTGAGTATAAAATTGTTTTGGAAATTAAAGGTTTAATTAATTAAGATTTTTGAAATATAAAATTTTATAAAATGATGCTTGTTTTGGAAAAAAATTACCTAAGATAATTTTATAGAAGGATTCAAGATAATTTTCTGACCAAAGATTTGTAAGTGAGGTCAGGTGTTTAGGATCTTCAAATAAAATAAGATTTTTGTTAAAGAAAATAATGCAAAATAAGAATTTTGAATAAAAAGAGTTTATGAAAATCTCTGAGACAGAATTACAACAATAAATGATTAATTTTGTTGAAGATAAGGATAATGAGACTAAAGATCAGTGTTGTGATCCTGAATTGAAAGTAAAAGTAAAGATAATGATGACACCAGAATTTTGTTGACGCGGAAAAACCCTTGATTCAATTAAGAAATCTTAGGTAAAAAACCCCGGGAGGAATCAATCGTTCCTACCTGTGTTCTTTTATTATTATTTATTTAGGATTACAATACAATGATCAAAAGAAGAAGTAGATGATTAACAAACTATGAATGCAAAAATGAGTGAAATAGTTATGTGTTGATCGTTGAGTCTTGATCTCTCCCTTTCTGTTGAAGATGCCTTGGTATTTATAGAGCTGGTCGTTGAACTGATTATGCGAAATATCCGGGATCTTCCCTGAACTTGCTCGCTACGCTGAAGAATTGGTGAAGATGACCGTTTGAGAGATTTTCCACACATGGTAAAACTGTTATCAATCCCGATTCTTGTGGTTGAAGTGGTAAACTATCCGTTGAGACTTGTTTCTTCACGTTGTAAATGTTCTTTAATCATCACAATTGTTCCTGCATACAATATATTTTCGTACTAGATATACGTTCATTAGTAATTACATTGATCTTGATGATCTCAAGATCCTGTTATAAGATAATACAGTTAAGATCTTTAATTAAAACAGCAATAGGGATCCTTTAAATAGTAACGGGTTATTATACGATACTTCGACAAGTCCAAAGTGAAAATAATATTAAGATCTTAGTTGTGAAAATTCTACCCCAAACAATTGTCCCCAAAACTTATATTTCATTGAAAATAAAGATAAGTTTTATTATTTACCGTCGGCCACTAAAGTTATAGGATAAATATAGGGTAGCCGCAACAAAGCTTTTTCTTAGGTATTCTTTCTTATTATGCTTCCTTTTATCTACTTATCTTGCCAAGATTTATCTCAGAAAATAAAAGGTATGTTCCCTCTTCTATGCTACTATAATTTTAAGGTTAGGATTTCAATTTTAATTTTCTACCTGAGAGACACTATTTTGCATTTAGGTTAGATCTGAGATCTATTTTCCAAAAGTTTCAATCCTTTAACTTAGGAAACAATATTTGCTTTGTCTGAATCGATTCATTATTGTATTCTTGCAGTTTAAACTTATTTCATTACTAGTTGCGCGATTAATGAAAACCCAACACTCACACCCCAGAACAAAATGGTGTTGCTGAGCGCAAACATAGACACCTGTTAGAAATGACTAGGGCTTTAATAATTGAATCATGTGTTCCAAAAGGTTTTTGGCCAAAAGCCCTAGCCCCTGCCACCTATCTCATAAACCGACTTCCTACAAAAATCCTAAAAATGAAAACTCCTCTTAAAACTCTCACTGAACACCATATAGTTCCACAAGCTCTTACACTTCAACCCAAAGTTTTTGGATGTACTGTCTTTGTTCATATTCCAAAATCATATCGTGATAAACTCGATCCATGTGCTGAGAAGTGTGTTTTCTTGGGTTATGGGGTAAATCAAAAGGGATATAGATGTTATAATCCAAGAACTCGTCACATGTTCAGTACAATGAATTGTGACTTTCTTGAAACCAAGTACTTCTACTCCCCGCAACACAGTGGTCAGGGGGAGGATCAATGTGACACACTGAGTTGGCTCAGGTATACTTCCGTAGAGAGTCCTAGAGAAAGTCAGGATGCTACAGCTGAAACACAGTCCTCTCCTCAAAGTGCCAACGACCATATAAACCCGAACCTGATATCTGAGGAAAGTAACTCTTTACCAAGTGTAAGTCCCAACTCAATAGATGGTACTACCTGAAGACACCTCTATGTCAATGGTGGAGTTACTTTGCAATATAAGCGCTGAACTGGAGACGACCAGTTACAGTGAGTATATACCAAGTTCTAGATAGATTACTTATTTAAGTAACAATAAGTAAAGAACAATGCAATAATATAAAATACTTGTAAAGTAAATTGGTGAGACAATATGTAATTTTCAAGTGTAATTTATTTATTAACTTTAAATAAATTACAAGGTTGTTGCGGAACCAAGATAATACAAAGTATGTAAATATCCTAACAACCTATGAACTACAATTGATCTACACTTGGAATTTCTCTAAACAATCGAAACACTTAAAGTTGTGAAATGTTCCTTTTTACGATTGAGAGAATATTGCACAAGTTCACCAAGAATATTGTATGCAAAGTCTGATATGCAAAGTGTGTGTATTCTTGTTGTGCAATGACTTGTATTTATAGGAAAAGTTAACATTGGGATGTTAACTTTGGCCGTACAAATATGGTTGAGAACATTTAAGGAATAGCATTTAATTCCTTAAAATGTTGTGTAAAGTTGCAGTATAAAGCAACTTACTCAACCAGCTTTATGTACCTTTTTGTACTTTATACATAGATAAATCTTATTATCCGTGTAATAGCACATAAAGCATAAAAGTCAATTCCTCGTAATCAGTGTAAAGCTTTGAAAGAGCTTTCCACTGATGGTCTCCAGTTTGTAACTGACTAGAATGTCAACTAGGCTTCACTGCCATTGTCATTCTCTATCTTCCACTTGTTGTCTTCGACTTCAACTGGAATGATTCTTCAACTGGTCAGTTCTCAACTGGAGGAAGTCTTCAGTTGCGTTAACTGTACGATGCAACTGGACTTCAATATATTTCTGGACAAATCTTCTTAGTCTCCAGGTGCAACTGGAGACTGGTCAGTTTCACTAAAACTGGTCCTAACAAATTCCCCCTATTTGTCCTGAAATATTGCCAAGTCTTTTTCAGTTCTTGTATCTGTACAAGTGTGAACTGGAGATACTTGTTCGATTAAATCTATCTAAGTTTTCCAAGGCATTTTTATAGATCAGTAAATGCCTTTGGTTTTTCTTTTGAGTTTGATAGATCTAATCTATTACCTATCTTGTGGTTACAAACTGTAACTTCATTTATACAGAGAAATGAAATTTACACAAGTTACAGAATGTAAACAAAATACAAGCAGATAAACTGAAAGGAAAATTTAAGATGGCCCTTCACCAATTCTCCTTTTCTTTGTCACTGAAGAGATAGGCTGAGAGTCTTCAGGATCAATATTCAACTTAAGCTCCAGATTCTCTTTGTGTTGAATCTTGCCCTTCAAGAAGTTAACCCAAGCTTTCTCAAACCTATTCTTTTGTGCCTTTGCTTCCAAAAAGTTCACCATTTCCACCCATTCCGAGAACCCATATTGCATTGCACTAGGATTGTCAGTTCTAACCAGTGGCCCTCTAGCATAACTGACTTCAACATGAAAGTGCTTGGTGCCTGGCTTAATTGTTACATAAACACCATTGATTGCCCTACTGTGTCTTCTGGTTGCCATGATCTGGGAATAATACTCTCTAGCTTCAGATTCATTTGATATTTTAATACTCCCAGCTCCAGCAGCTAGCACAACAACCTTGATGTCATCATTTGATACATCGCCAGTTGGTTCAATGAAGGTTCTAAGATCAGCATCTCTATGCAGTGGTTTTCTTGGTTGAGGGTTCCTTCTTGGAGGATTCAAGACCCTTTTCACAACCTTTCTTACATTTTCAATTCTTTTCTGAATCCCACTGGCCCTGTTCTCCTTTGCCTTCTCCACTGATATATTTAAATTTCTGGCATCATGCTCAGCTTCATAATCAGGATAGTGCCTGTCCAGCTCAATGTCAAGCATTTCTTTTAACATACCCACTATCCTGGCATCATCTTTCACTCTAGCATACTCCTCCTTAGTGATTCCCAACAAGTGAGCATCACTAATATCAAGCAATTTTATCTTGGCCAGATGTTGTCTGGCTTCAGCTTGGTTTGCTTGTTTCATTTTCTTTCTTTCTTCTTTAATTTGATCACCAAGCCTTGCCAGACGTTTGCTATCACTTTCAGAAACTGGAGGAAGTACATCAGCATTGCTAGTTTCCAACATTGGTACATCAGTGGCCGGCTGGGCTTCATCAGATGCTATTGCTTTACCCTTATTCACATTCCCCCTTTCAATCACATCGGTCTCCTTTACCCTTTGCTCACCAGCTTCAGTACTGGCAGCCACAATCATTTCACCACCAGATTGACTTTCAGATGGAGTTCTTCCAGGTGCAACTGGTGCAAGGACTGCACTTCTTTCCCCCTTGGCAGCATCTAGACCTGCCCTTATAGCTTCTCATTCATAAGGGTGAGATGGCAACCGGTCAAGAGGCTGCCATGTTTGCATGTCCTTGCATTCTTTGAAAATTCCACACATCATCCTGAAAGACCTCCACAGATGGTTGGTCTCCTTTGACTGGGTCAGAACATTTGCTGTAACCTGTTGCTGACCAGTTTTCAGTTCATTCAAAATCTTGGAATCTTCATCCAGACCAGAAACCACCTTATTCTTAACCTCTTCATCCTTTTGTTTCAAATTATTTACTTCAGTTGTCAGATTGTCAATAGACTGAGTATGATTAGATACCTGGGTGCTCAAATTATCAATGCTGCCTCTCAACTGGTTGATCTCATTAGTGAGTGGGGCCAGATCAACCTGAGGAGTGGCCAGCTTGGTGATCTCAGCTATCACCTTTTCAATCAACTGTGTATCTCTAGCACCCAACGTATCATCAATTTTCTGACCAACCGAAACCATCAACTGCTGCCAAGCTCAGTCACATTCAACCCAGGCTTTTCAACTAACTCTTTCACCTGCTTTTCAATCTCCGTTAAGTCAACTTCAGATCTTCTGACAGTGTTATCCAGCAAATTGGAGATTGAGGTTGTGACATTGGACTGAGTGAGGTTGAAGGCTTCCTTTAGAGAAGTTGCCAGATTGTTGCAGCCTCCGACCAGCTCATTGAGCTTCTTTAACACCAAGTCTTCATTTGTTGAGAACTTGTTAATCCCCAGATCAACCACTTTAATATTGGTCAGATGATCCTTGTGGTATCTGGAGAAAGACTTAGTGTTTTTGTCAAGTGTCTTTTGAATATCCTCTACCCTGGTAAGAAGGTTTTGGATATCGGTTTGAACAGACACAACTTGACTGTCCAGTAACGGAGGAGAAGGTGTCACTGGACCAGCAGCAGTTACCACTGGAGTAACTGGAGGAGGCAAATTGAGGGAAGCCTCCCCAGTTGACGTCGCAGCAGTCGAGGAAGTAATAATATGAGTGGTAGAAGAAGAAGGGACTGAAGTAACAATGTGTTGTTCATGCTGAGAATGCTCAGGTGTGAACAACGGCGGCGGTGGGGGTGGCATTTCTCGAAGAAGTGAGAACTGCCCAGATGGTGATGGTGCCATACGTCTGTTTCCAGACATATAGTTATATGTGGGGAATGGTATTTCAGTAGGCTCATTTACTTGGGATGGTAAAATTGAAATTGAAGCATCTGGAGGCGAGACTTGAGATGAAGGGTTTTGATCTTGTACAGAAGAATCAAAAATCTCCAAGTCTGATGCAGTACCTTCCGAATCCGAAGATTCAATAAGGATTTCCTCGTCATTAACATTCATGTCCAGATCCATGAATGTAACTGAGGGCTGACCAGATGGGTCAGTCTCCAGATGACCTTCTCCAGTTGCCTGGAAGGGTGCATCTGTTGGAGGATCAATTACCGAGGTAACGTCACCAGGGATAGAGGTCACTGGGGTTGCCTTAGTTATAATTGCTCTATCCACAATCATAACATCATCATCCGTAGAGTTGGGAACCTCAGTCTCCAGCAGTGACTGGCCAGAGACGTCGTCAGTTCGTGCAATAGAAGTGTCAGAAGATAGGTCGTGGACACTTTGTGCTGACTCAAACTCTAATCTGGGTTGGGGTAGCCCAGTTTCATCTTCACCACCCTCTCCTACAGAGATTGCGAGGGTGGCTGCTTGCGGTTGTCCCATTTGACTTTCTCCAGGTTCCTGTTGGGAGGAAACTGGAGGGCTGGTCTGGTTTCTACTGTCAGTGGCAAGTGCTGACAAAGTCCTAATGCGATGTGTTCTTGTTGCCTTTGGAACTCCTGAAAGACCTGTTGTGAGGTCTCCAGGGTAAATGGTTGTGGTGACAGACACGCTAGAGCTGGAGGGGTTATACTGTTGCCCGGGTTCGGCAATGGTCACAATTCCAGCAGACGAACTGGTGGGTCCCTTATTGTTTTGAGGCCCGCCCAGTTGTCTTTCCGACTCACCTTGGACTGGTGCATCAGTTTTTGCGAATGCCAACCGCATTCTATCTGGAATCTCGACCTCTCCAGCTTCAGATACTAGAGAGTCAAGATTCCTCAACAAATCTGGGACAGTGTAAAGTGAATCTGTGCTTAAATAAGCTTCACTGCCCAGAATTTGTAGAAAACAGAGAGAGAGAAACCTGGAGAAGGGGATACATAGTCCCCTGGTGCCCTTCAGTTTTTGAACCAGGCTTCTGAATAGGATATCAGCAAAATCCACTCTCAATCCATTCCACAAGCAATATGCCATTTCTGCCTGTGCGGAGTTAATCTGGTCAAGTCCACCAGAACTCCCACCCATACTTCCACAAGGTGGATGAAAAAGTACCTCCATGAAGGTGTAAGGCCCTTCATGGTCATCGCACCTTTTGTTTCAAAACCCCTTTTTCGAGGCACTCCTTGTGTCCCATATCAAGGAGGACCTGACGAAAATTGATGTTAGGGGAGATGACAACAGGAGACTCTCCTTGTCTCCAGTAATTTAGGTGTAGAGCATCCCTCAATACATCTGCTGATAAGGTACACCGAACTGTTCCACCTTTTAATGTGAAACTGATGGAAGAACAGTCGGAAGAAAGAGAAGCGGTGTACCAAAACTCACACAAGTAGTCGTGAAACATCTTGCGTGGGTTTAAGGAGAAGGAGGGTCCGATTGGAGAATCCCTCAAAAATCTTTGGATTCTCCCAATAAGGGTATCGGACCCTTGGGTTCCTTGTAAACTCGCCATCGGATTATTTGGATTTAGTTTGATGAGCGAAGTATTACCAGGAGCACCAGATGCCTGTTTGACAGCTGGTGGGGGAACATATGGGACAGAGAGGAGATTTACATCTCTTGAACGGGATGATTTAGGTGCCATTTGAAAATGAAATTGAAACTTTGGAATTAGGGTTCTTGATTTATGAAGCAGAGAGAGAAAAGAAGCAATTTTAGATGATTGGGAAGTAAATGAAAAGAATGTAAAGGGAAGTAAATGTGATCGGAGTAAATAAGGGTATTTATAAGGAATTCAAGATCCCAATGAAATACCAAATATTATATTTTATTAACAAAAATCAATTTTGTAGATATTTTTACAAAATAAGTTTGAATTTTGAACCAAAAACATAATTCACCGTGTCAGCATTAAATGCTACGACGGCTTATCTTACCCACGCGCCCACTAATTTTCATTTTCCCAATAAAAACAGTTGTCATTTACCAAAATGACTTTAAACACGTCAGATGACGATATCAAGTGGTTAAAACACTCGAGTACCATCACGTGTCACAAATATTGACCAAGTATTTTCTAACGTTATGAAAAATTAAGACAAGACTGAACCTGGACACTGGAGGATTAGTCCAGTTCCAGTTTCCAACTGGAGAGTTCTCCAGTTGCCATTTTGAAACAAAACGAATTTTAGTCAGAAAATTATTTTGAGTCTTTCCCCCTAAAATGATGATCCAGAAATCGATTAGTGCCAGGATAGTATCACAAAGGCGTTCGATAGCCTGGCGAGCAAAGATTATCTGGACCTCCTCAACTGGAGAACTTTATCAGTGTCACTGATGCGTTCATAACAAAATCTCCAGTTTTAAGGATTTAACATTCCCAGTTCGCTGATGAGATGTTTAAAGGTTTTCTCATCAAGAGGTTTTGTAAAAACATCAGCTAACTGTTTGTCAGTGGGGATGAAATGTATTTCAATGTATCCTTTCATAACATGATCATGAATAAAATGATACCTGATGTCAATATGCTTTGTCTTGGAGTGCATCACTGGCTTGTGAGATATAGCAATTGCACTGGTGTTGTCACAAAAGATTGGGGTCCTTGTATACTTTTGACCATAATCTAGTAACTGGTTCTTGATCCAGAGAATCTGGGAACAGCAACTGGCCGCAGAAATGTACTCTGCCTCAGCAGTGGACATAGAGACTGACGTCTGCTTCTTGCTGGTCCAACTTACCAGTTTTCCTCCAAGGAAATGACAACCACCAGTTGTTGATTTTCTATCTATCTTACAACCTGCATGATCTGAATCTGAATAACCCATTAGATCTAATCCTGAGCCTTTGGGGTACCAAAGACCAAGATTAGAACACCCTTTCAGGTATCTAAAGATACGCTTAACAGCGTGCAAATGTGATTCTTTAGGGTTAGCCTGAAACCTGGCACATAGACATGTTGCAAACATTATATCTGGTCGACTGGCAGTTAAATACATCAGTGAACAAACCATTCCACGATATTCAGTGATGTTCACTGGTTTGCCAGTTGGGTCAGAGTCCAAATTTAATGGTGCTACAATAGGTGTGTTTTTCGATGGGATTGAATCATATTTGTATTTTCTTAACAAATCTCTGACATATTTTCCTTGGTTTATGAAAATTCCATTTTCAGTTTGCTTAATCTGAAAACCTAAGAAAAATGTTAATTCACCCATTAAACTCATTTCATACTCAGATGACATGATTTTAGAAAACTTTTTACACATTTCATCATCAGTTGAACCAAATATAATGTCATCAACATAAATTTGTACCAATAAGATATTACCTTTTTCTTTCAAGATAAATAAGGTATTATCTATTGCACCTCTTTGAAAGCCATTTTTAAGAAGATGTTTAGTTAAAGTATCATACCAGGCTCTTGGGGCTTGTCTAAGACCATACAAAGCTTTGTTCAGTCTGTAGACCCAGTGAGGATGCTTCTCATTGATGAAGCCTAGAGTCTGCTTAACATATACTTCTTCTTCCAATGTTCCATTAAGGAACGCACTTTTGGCATCCATCTGGAAGACTTTGAACTGCAGATGTGCTGCATAAGCCAGAAATATTCTGATGGCTTCAAGTCTTGCAACTGGAGCAAAAGTTTCGTCAAAGTCAACGCCTTCTGCCTAACAATAACCCTGGGCAACTAATTTGGCCTTGTTTCTTACAACATTGCCATCTTCATCCATCTTGTTTCGGTAGACCCATCTTGTACCAATGGGTTCTTTCTTTAACCCTGGTAGACAAGGAACAAGTTCCCACACATTATTCCTTTCAAACTGGATAAGCTCTTCTTGCATAGCTTCAACCCAGCTTGGGTCTGCCATAGCCTCGTCAATCTTCTTCGGTTCAATTAGAGATAAGAAGGTGACGTTTAAGCATTGCTCACTGATGGCTCTTCTAGTCTGAACCCCACTATTTGGATCTCCCACAATCTGTTCAATTGGATGTGCTCGAGTCCATCTAGTGTATTGACTAGGCTGGTGTAAAACAATATCAGTGCAAGTCACCTGGCGATCTTCTTCAGTTGCAGCAGCTTCTGGAGGAGGATTAGTCCAAACTACTTCTACATCCTCATCAGAGTCAATGAGGTCACGATTTGCATCATGAAATTCTTCATTAAAAGGCATTTCTTGAAGAACTGGAGAAGTTAGAGTTTGAACTGGTGCTGATATTGGAGTGGCACGTACATCAGATCCAATCACCAATTCCTGTGGTAAATTGAAATTGATGGAGGGATAGAATGAAGTGTCACTGGTGGTGCTCTTCTTCTTAATTGGTTCCAATTTGTTGTAACTAGAAACATCTTTTGGTGAAACAACTGACTGGTGAACTTGGTCAATTTCACCAAAATTTATTGGAACGACTGGAGAAATATCAAGGCTTGGTTTCTTGTTGATTGCTTCAGTTGATTCGTCGAATGTGACATGAATTGTCTCATGAACCTTTTCAAGTCTATAATTATAAACTCTAAAGGCCTTTCGAATATCTGAAGAACCTAAAAATACCCCTTCATCAGCTTTTGCATCAAACTTTCCAAGCTGACTGGAATCGTTTAAAATATAAACTGGACAACCAAATACATGAAAATATCCAATATTTGGTTTACGATTCCTGAGTACTTAATAGGCAGTCTTCTTATGTCTCTTGATGTAGACTGACCGGTATTGGGTGTGACAAGCGGTTGCAACTGCTTCAGTCCAGAAACTGGTGGGAAGACCTGATTCAGATAGCATACTTCTGGCTGCTTCTATCAGCGTATGATTCTTTCTTTCCAAAACTCCATTCTGCTCTGGAGAGTGTGCTGATGAGAAGTTTTGAGAGATGTCAGTGTCATTGCAAAATGTTTCATGTACCTTATTTTGAAATTCAGTACCATTATCACTTCGCAACTGACAGACTTTTCGAGTATACTTGAGTTCAATTCTTTTGATGAAAGAGATGATTTCAGCAGGTGCATCACTTTTGGATCTGAGGAATACCACCCAATAGTATCTGGTGAATTCATCGACCACAACTAGAGTGTACTTCTTTCCAGCTCTAGTTTGAACATTCACTGGACCAAAGAGATCCATATGAAGCATGTGAAGAGGTTCAGTGATGCTAAAGTTTTGCCTTGTTTTGAAACTGGCCCTTTTCTGCTTGCCCATCTCACACCCTGGACATGGCTTTTCTTTATTGAAAGAAATTTGAGGTATCCCATCAACCAGTTGTTTGCGAGACAACTTGTTAATATTTTTGAAATTAAGATGGGATAATCTTTTATGCCACAACCAGTTGGTGTCCTCATCAGCCTTGGTATAGAAGCACTGCTCTTTTGGAGCTGGTTCCATATCCATGATGTACACATTACCTTTTCTGGGTGCAACCATCACCACTTTCCAATCCTTGTTAAATATGGTGCCTTGAGCAATATCGAACAAAACTCTGTAGCCATTATCACAAAGTTGGCTGACACTGATCAGGTTGTATTTCAAACCATTCACAAATGCAACTCTTTTGAATTCGACCTGTCCGTTATTGATCACACCATATCCTTCAGTCTTTCCACTTTGATCATTACCAAACATCACTGCCGGTCCATCTTGGACAATGAACTCTTCAAGCAGGGGCTTACATCCGGTCATAGTCCAGCCAGCTTTGCTGTCCAGATACCAGATATTCTTCTTTCGATCGCCCTGCACACCCACAAAAATCATCAGTTATTTTTGTGAACCCATATTTTCTTGATGGGTTCACTGGACTTCTCTACAGAAGTCACAGTTGATTGTTGTGGTGGTGAACTGAAGACTACATCTGGATCTTTTTCACCAGATCCAGGTGCAGGAGTAAAAACGATTGGTATTTGATACTTGCTCCCCTTTTTCTTATCAGATTTAGTTCCAGATGGAACATTCTGGGCATCAATAGTTCTAGAAAATGCATCGTAATTCTTTCCAGATGCTTTTACCCATGACTTGATAATCATTTGTTCTTTTCAAGATCAGAAATTAATTTTTGATTATCAAATTCTAAAGCCTCAATTTTCAAAACTGACTCCTTGAGAGCCAACTGGACACTTTGTAAATCATTAAGTTGTGGTTTAACATTGTTCAGTTCAATTAAGATAGTATCCATATATCTTTCACTATCTGCTCTAACAGTTTCCACAAAAGCCAAATCACCACTTAATGATTCAGCAAGGTCCAGTTTCAGTTCTGGATCCACCTAATTGTCATAATCACATACCTTTTTCAAAATGATGTCCACCCATCTTCCAGTGATGACATCTTCTTTTGCCACGTGTTGCTGTTGATCTTCCAAGGCCATGAAACATATGTCCCTTTCCTCTTCTTCATCAGCTGATGAGTCATCAGAGTACTCCCATTTTCCCTCAGTTTGTGCCATCAAGCACTAATCCTTTTCTTTTTCCATTGACAGGAGGGCAATCTGGGCCTTAAGCTTCTTATATTTAGCTTTGTAGCTATCATCAGGCCGATTGAAATTTAGGACAGAGGGACCAGTTTGGTTGTTCATCTGACTAGATCTGCATTCCTTCATAAAATGACCTTTCTTACCGCATTTATAGCAGGTAAGATTGGGCCATTAAATCTTTTTTATTTATGCTTAAACTTGTTAAAGGTTTTAGCGATCATGGCTACCAGATCATCATCGTCAGTTTCATCACAACCGTCACTGATTTCAGTGGTCAGGCCAGAGTTCAAGAAACTGTTCAACATCTCCTTCATTGAGTGTGCCTGGACACTCTCTGCAGACATTAAAGCAGCACAAGGTCACTCAGTTACACTAGCAACCTTGGGACTCTGGGCATGGTTCATGGCATCCTGCTCAGCCACCAGTCTTGCTGCATTATTATCTTCAGTGAATCTGAAGGCTCCATAGAGCGATGCAAGAGTGTGACTGTGCAGGGTTTTACCTTGTCTCAAGACAAGAACCATATTTTCCCATTTGGAAGGAAGAATATCACAAAACTTCTCAAGAAGAATATCCTTATCCTTCTCTACACCCAAGCCTCTCAACTGATTAATGAGGCTAGAAAACCTGGTGTAAGTACCAGTTAGACTTCATTGGGTAGAGCAAAGAAGGATTCATACTTCTTGTTCAGGGCAACCTTTCTAGTGACAATGGTGTCATCACCTCCTTCAAACTGAATAACTAATTCATCTCACATTGACTTGGCACTGGGGAACAACACAAGTGTTGGAATTAGATCTTCAGGGACAGCTCCAAGGATCATGTTCTTGAGTCTGGTGTCCAGATCTACAAGTCTACGATCCTCATCAGACTAGTGGTCTTCGAGCTTTTCTCTGGAACCTCTTCTTCCAGTTGGATCTAGAAGAGGACTTACCCCAAGAGACATGGGTATATACGGTCCATCCTTATGGATTTTCAGCATATATCTCTCTATCCCACCAAAATGCAAAAGCATTCTGGCCTTCCATGTACCGAAGGTCTCACTGTTTCCATCAAATTTTGGAACAGGAGTGTTAGAATAATGTACATGGACATGGTTTGGGGCAATAGGAGGAGGAGGGTTTGTATTAACATTTTGAACAGGTGGTGTATTAGTATTCAAAAGGTTTTCACCTTGACCAGAACCATCTCCACCTTCAGTAGTAGTCATCTAAGCAGATCAAGGCAAGTTTATTAGCCTTCTGCTCTGATACCACTTGTAAGTCCCAACTCAATAGATGGTACTACCTGAAGACACCTCTATGTCAATGGTGGAGTTACTTTGCAATATAAGCGCTGAACTGGAGACGACCAGTTACAGTGAGTATATACCAAGTTCTAGATAGATTACTTATTTAAGTGACAATAAGTAAAGAACAATGTAATAATATAAAATACTTGTAAAGTAAATTGGTGAGACAATATGTAATTTTCAAGTGTAATTTATTTATTAACTTTAAATAAATTACAAGGTTGTTGCGGAACCAAGATAATACAAAGTATGTAAATATCCTAACAACCTATGAACTACAATTGATCTACACTTGGAATTTCTCAAAACAATCGAAATACTTAAAGTTATGAAATGTTCCTTTTTACGATTGAGAGAATATTGCACAAGTTCACCAAGAATATTGTATGCAAAGTCTGATATGCAAAGTGTGTGTATTCTTGTTGTGCAATGACTTGTATTTATAGGCAAAGTTAACATTGGGATGTTAACTTTGGCCGTACAAATATGGTTGAGAACATTTAAGGAATAGCATTTAATTCCTTAAAATGCTGTGTAAAGTTGTAGTATAAAGCAACTTTACTCAACCAGCTTTATGTACCTTTTTGTACTTTATACATAGATAAATCTTATTATCCGTGTAATAGCACATAAATCATAAAAGTCAATTCCTCATAATCAGTGTAAAGCTTTGTAAGAGCTTTCCACTGATGGTCTCCGGTTTGTAACTGACTAGAATGTCAACTGGGCTTCGCTGCCATTATCATTCTCTATCTGGCACTTGTTGTCTTCAACTTCAACTGGAATGATTCTTCAACTGGTCAGTTCTCAACTGGAGGAAGTCTTCAGTTGCGTTAACTGTACGATGCAACTGGACTTCAATATATTTCTGGACAAATCTTCTTAGTCTCCAGGTGCAACCGGAGACTGGCCAATTTCACTAAAACTGGTCCTAACACCAAGCACTACTTTGGATTATGAAAATGAGAGTGTACCAAGTAATATGCAAGGTTCGATAAATGAAGATGTGCAAGATATTGTGGAGGAAGTACAGGAGGTTGTAGAAGAAGAGACTACAGTTCCGGAAAAATATGTGCTCCCACCAAGGTCAACCAGATGAATACTTGCAAAGCGGTTCTCTCCAGAAAGGAATTCCAGGAACTCTAAGTATCCAATGGCAAACATAGCAGGAGGTTACCTTTCTGAAGAAGCAAAAGCCTTCGCAGTAAATTTGTATTCAGAAGAGGTTCCAACAGGTGTAGAACAAGCCTTGAAGTTAAAAAAGTGGAAAGATGCTATGGATATGGAGATGGATGCATTAATAAAGAATGAAACTTAGGATAAATGTGTTCTACCACAAGGGAAGAAACCAGTAGGATGCCGATGGGTTTATACAATCAAATATAGGCCTAATGGTACTATTGAGAGATATAAAGCTCGATTGGTTGCAAAAGGGTATACTCAAACGTATGGAGTCGACTACTCAGAGACGTTTTCTCCAGGGGAAAAACTAGATACCATAAGAGTTCTTTTCTCAATAGCAGCAAATCAAGGTTGACCACTTCATCAATTTGATGTTAAAAATGTGTTCTTGCACGGGGAATTAAAAGAAGAAGTGTATATGGATCCTCCTCCTGGTTTTTCTCATGAATTTAAAAACGGAGAAGTCTGTAGATTAAAAAGATCTCTGTATGGGTTGAAGCAGTCGCCTAGAGCGTGGTTTGGCAGATTTACACTGGCGATGAAAAAATATGGGTACAAACAAAGTAATTCTGATCATACTTTGTTTCTTAGTCGTAAAGAAGATCGGATAACATGTTTAATAATCTATGTTGATGATATGATTATCACCGGAAATGATGAAAGTGAAATCAAGAAGCTGAAAGAAGATTTATGTGCAGAATTTGAAATGAAGGACTTGGGGAATCTAAGATACTTCCTCGGAATTGAAGTATTGAGATCACAGCAAAGAATATTTATTTGTCAGAAAAAGTATATACTAGATTTTTTAGCAGAGACAGGGATGATTGATTGTAAACCAGCAGATACCCCCATGGTTATCAATCAGAAACTGTTTATGAAATTAGATGGTAAACTTGCTGATAAAAACAGGTACCAACGAATGGTAGGGAAACTGATCTATCTGGCTCATACTCGTCCCAATATAGCCTATGCTATTGGGGTAGTAAGTCAGTTCATGCACCAACCTCAAGAAGAACATATGGATGCAGTCCTAAGGATTATCAGGTACCTCAAAGGAACTACAGGCCATGAAGTTTTATTTAAAGCAAATGGTCATCTCAAAATTCAGATCTATACAGATGCTGATTGGGTTGGAGACAAAGGGAATAGACGATCTACATCAGGGTATTTCTCTATAGTAGGAGGAAACCTTGTCACTTGGAAAAGTAAAAAGTAGAAGGTCGTTTCCTTGTCATGTGCTGAAGCAGAATTCCGGGGTATATCTAAAGGCTTGGCAGAAGCATTATGGTTGAAGAAACTTGTGACAGAATTGGGATTTGCTCCAAAAGAAAGTATTCGCATAACGAAGCTGCCATTCAGATCTCAGAAAATCCGGTACAACATGATAGGACCAAACATGTGGAAGTTGATCGTCATTTCATTAAAGAAAAACTTGAAGACGGAGTTATCAAATTCCCGTTCGTCAAATCTGAAGATCAACTTGCAGATATCCTAACAAAAGCAGCAGGGACAACCATGTTTCACAAGTGTCTAAACAAGTTGAATTTTGGTGATCCCACTATTCAACTTGAGGGGGAGTGTTAACAGAATGGGATCAGATCGTTGTCATCATTTCCCCAAATAAACGACTCTCCACTTAATGAAGTAGATTATGGCCAGCCAGTCGTGATCAAAGGGACACCAAAGGGACAACTCATTTCATTCAAAGAGATAGGCAATATTGCCATATTTAACATACCGTTTTTATGTATAAATAGTCTCCAATTGTAATGAATCAAATCATCAATTAATATACAAAACAATCATTCTTTTCTTTACTTGTTATCATAGAAAACATGCTTCATTTGGATTGTTTTTCCCCATATGCAAAAGTTATGTTTAGGAAATATTGTTTATTGGGCATTGAGTTATTGAAGGGCTTTATATTACATTTTTTTGTTATCAAATGGATTTTAAGGTGCACGGGTTCAAATTAGGGCTTAAATAGTTTGTTTATATTTCTGGACCGAAATAGGTGCCACAAATTAGATTCACACTCTTAAATCTTTGGAAAGTTGAAAGGAAACTCCCGCTCAATATCGCATGATATGTTTAATCGATCTATACTTTTCTTTTTTGCGCAATAGACAAAAGCTTCAACAATCTCGTGTAATTAGAGATCAGCTATACGAATGAAGAAGTTGCTTCACCGAGAATTAATTAAAGGAGTGCTTGATTAATGATGGTGGGAGGCATGTTCTATCTAGACCTAATTTCAATTATTGAGTTGAGGACTAAATCTCCTTTGTTAAATCTCTAGCAGTTATGCATCCCATACGTACGTGCAGTATGTTCCCACGGTATTTATTTGTTAAAGTTATTGTATAAAAGTAACATTAAAGTTATTGTATAATGTAGGCGATTTACTTTATTTGGTGGTGGGCTTTTTAGAAGCATCGAACCAACGTCGTATTTGAGAATCAACGGACTATCGAATATGTAAGTCCCAACTTGATAGATGGTACTACTGAAGACACCTCTATGTCGATGGTGGAGTTACTTTGCAATATATGCACTGAACTGGAGACGACCAGTTGCAGTGTGTATATACCAAGTTCTAGATAGATTACTTATTTAAATGACAATAAGTAAAGAACAATGCAATAATACAAATAACTTGTAAGATAACTTGATGAGACAATATGTAATTTTAATGTGTAATTTATTTATTGATGTTAAATAAATTACAAGGTTGTTGCGGAACCAAGATAATACAAGTATGTAAATATCCTAACAACCTATGAAATACAATTGATCTACACTCGGAATTTCTCAAGACAATCGAAACACTTAAGTTGTGATATGTACCTTTTATTACTTAAATAATAAGATAAGGCTTATTATCCGGGTAAAGGTACATAAAGCATAAAATTCAATTCCTCGTAATCAGTGTAAAGCTTTGTAAGAGCTTTCCACTGATGGTCTCCAGTTTGTAACTGACTAGAATGTCAACTGGGCTTCGCTGCCATTGCCATTCTCTATCTTCCATTTGTTGTCTTCGACTTCAACTGGAATGATTCTTCAACTTGGTCAGTTCTCAACTGGAGGAAGTCTTCAGTTGCGTTGACTGTACGGTGCAACTGGACTTCAATATATTTTTCGACAAATCATCTAGGTCTCCAGTTTCACTGGACAGTTTCACTGGGTCTCCAGATGCAACTGGAGACTGGCCAGTTTACCAGGTGAACTGGTCCTAACAAATTCCCCCTATTTGTCTAGAAATATTGCCAAGTCTTTTTCTAGTTCTTGTATTTATACAAGTGTGAACTGAAGAGACTTGTTCGATAGAAGTGATATTCTTGTTTGTGAAATGACTTGTATTTATAGGCAAAGTTAACATTGGGATGTTAACTTTGGCCGTACAAATGTGGTTGAGAACATTTAAGGAATAGCATTTAATTCCTTAAAAGGCAGTGTAGAGTCGCATGTTAAAGCAACTTTACTCAACCACCTTTATGTACCTTTTATTACTAAAATAATAAGATAAGGCTTATTATCCGGGTAAAGGTACATAAAGCATAAAATTCAATTCCTCGTAATCAGTGTAAAGCTTTGTAAGAGCTTTCCACTGATGGTCTCCAGTTTGTAACTGACTAGAATGTCAACTGGGCTTCGCTGCCATTGCCATTCTCTATCTTCCATTTGTTGTCTTCGACTTCAACTGGAATGATTCTTCAACTTGGTCAGTTCTCAACTGGAGGAAGTCTTCAGTTGCGTTGACTGTACGGTGCAACTGGACTTCAATATATTTTTCGACAAATCATCTAGGTCTCCAGTTTCACTGGACAGTTTCACTGGGTCTCCAGATGCAACTGGAGACTGGCCAGTTTACCAGGTGAACTGGTCCTAACAAATTCCCCCTATTTGTCTAGAAATATTGCCAAGTCTTTTTCTAGTTCTTGTATTTATACAAGTGTGAACTGAAGAGACTTGTTCGATAGAAGTGATATTCTTGTTTGTGAAATGACTTGTATTTATAGGCAAAGTTAACATTGGGATGTTAACTTTGGCCGTACAAATGTGGTTGAGAACATTTAAGGAATAGCATTTAATTCCTTAAAAGGCAGTGTAAAGTCGCATGTTAAAGCAACTTTACTCAACCACCTTTATGTACCTTTTATTACTAAAATAATAAGATAAGGCTTATTATCCGGGTAAAGGTACATAAAGCATAAAATTCAATTCCTCGTAATCAGTGTAAAGCTTTGTAAGAGCTTTCCACTGATGGTCTCCAGTTTGTAACTGACTAGAATGTCAACTGGGCTTCGCTGCCATTGCCATTCTCTATCTTCCATTTGTTGTCTTCGACTTCAACTGGAATGATTCTTCAACTTGGTCAGTTCTCAACTGGAGGAAGTCTTCAGTTGCGTTGACTGTACGGTGCAACTGGACTTCAATATATTTTTCGACAAATCATCTAGGTCTCCAGTTTCACTGGACAGTTTCACTGGGTCTCCAGATGCAACTGGAGACTGGCCAGTTTACCAGGTGAACTGGTCCTAACAAATTCCCCCTATTTGTCTAGAAATATTGCCAAGTCTTTTTCTAGTTCTTGTATTTATACAAGTGTGAACTGAAGAGACTTGTTCGATTTAAATCTATCTAAGTTTTCTAAGGCATTTTTATAGATCAATAAATGCCTTAGGTTTTTCGTTTTAGTTTTGTTAGATTTTAATCTATTATCTACCTTGTAGTTACAAACTGGTAACTTCATTTATACAAGGAAATGAAATTTATACAAGTTACAGAATGTAAAACAAAATACAAGTAGATAACTGGAAAAAGAACTTAATGAGATGGCCCTTCGCCAGTTCTTCTTCTCTTGGTCACTGAAGAAATAGGCTGAGAGTCTTCAGGATCAATATTCAACTTTTGCTCAAGATTTTCTTTATGTTGAATCTTGCCCCTTAAGAAGTTCACCCATGCTTTCTCAAACCTATTCTTTTGTGCCTTCGCATCCAACACATTCACCATCTCCACCCATTCGCTGAACCCATATTGCATAGCACCAGGATTGTCAGTTTTAACCAGTGGCCCTCTGGTATAACTAACTTCAACTTGAAAAACTTTGGTGCCTGGCTTGATTGTTACATTGACACCATTGATAGTACCACTATGTCTTCTGGTTGACATGATCTGGGAGTAATAGCTTCTTGCTTCAGATTCATTTGTTATTTTTATACTCCCAGTACCAGCAGCCAGTACAGCGGACTTGATGTCTTCATTGGATACCTCGCCAGTTGGTTCAACAAATGTGCTAAGGTCAGCATCTCTTGACAGTGGTCTTCTTGGTTGTGGAATCCTTCTTGGTGGATTCAAAACCTTCTTCACAACCTTCTTAACATTTGCAATTCGTTTAAGAATCCCACTGGCCCTATTCTCCTTAGCCTTCTCCACTGAAATGTTCAAACTCTTGGCATCAAATTCAGCTTCATCCTCAGGATAGTGTCTGTCCAGTTCAACATCCAGCATTTCTTTCAACTGGTCAACTATCCTGGGATCATTCTTGATCCTGGCATACTCCTCCTTAGTGATACCCAAAAGATTGGCATCACTCATATCAAGCAACTTGATCTGTGCAAGATGTGCCCTGGCTTCAGCTTGGTTTCTTTGTTTCATCTTCTTTCTTTCTTTAATATCATTACCAAGTCTGGCCAGTCTTCTGCTATCACTATCTGAAACTGGAGGAAGTATATCAGCATTGCCAGTTTCTAACATTACATCAGTGGCCGGCTGGGCAGATGCTTCAACAGCTAAACCTTTTCCCTTATCCAACACATTCCCCCTAACATCTTGCTCACCAGCTTCAGTACTAGTAGCTACAACCATTTCCAAACCAGTTTGTCTTCCAGATGAAGATCTTCCAGGTTCAACTGGTGGAAGGACTGCACTTCTTTCCCCCTTGGCAGCATCTAGACCTGCCCGAATATCTTCCCATTCAGAGGGGTGAGATGGCAACCGGTCAAGAGGCTGCCATGATTGCATGTCCTTACACTCTTTGAAAATTCTACACATCATCCTGAAAGACCTCCATAAATGGTTGGTCTCCTTTGACTGGGTCAAAACATTGGCAGTAACTTGTTCTTGACCAGTTTTTAATGCATTTAGGATCTTGGAGTCTTCATCCAAACCAGAGACAACCTTTTCCTTCACTTCATCATCCTTCTTCTTCAAATTCTCTATGCTGCCTCTCAACTGGTTGATCTCACTGGTGAGTGGGGCCAGATCAACCTGAGGAGTGGCCAGCTTGGTGATCTCAGACATCACCCTTTCAATCAATTGTGCTTCTTTAGCACCCAGTGTATCCTCTATCTTCTGACCAACAGAAGTCATTAACTGCTGTCCAAGTTCAGTTACATCTAGGCCAGGTTTTTCAATAAGTTCCTTTACCTGCCTTTCAATCTCCATCAAATCTACTTCAGATGTTCTTACAGTGTTGCCAAGCAGATTGGAGATTGAGGTTGTAACCTTGGACTGAGTAAGGTCAAAGGCTTCTTTCAAAGTACCAGCCAGATTGTTGCAGCCAGTTACCAACTCATTTAGCTTTTTAAACACCAAGTCTTCATTAGATGAAAACTTGTTTATCCCCAGATCAACCACTTTAATGTTTGTCAAATGATCTTTGTGGTATCTGGAGAAGGACTTGGTGTTTTTGTCAAGTGTCTTTTGAATCTCCTCCACCCTGGTAAGTAGGTTTTGGAGATCGGCTTGTAAAGAGACAACTTGACTGTCCAGTGACGAAGGAGAAGATGTCACTGGACCAGCAGCAGTTACTACTGGAGCAACTGGAGGAGGCAAACTTAAGGAAGTCTCCCCAGTTGTCATGCCAGCAGTTGAAGATATAATAGGAGTGGTGGAAGAAGAAAGGACTGGAAAATCAATGTGTTGTTCATGCTGAGAATGCTCAGGTGTGAACAACGGCGGCGGTGGGGGTGGCATTTCTCGAGCAAATGAGAATTGCCCAGTTGGTGAAGGAGCGGTATAAGTTTGGAAAGATATATCAGTAGGCACATTTTCTTGGGAGGGTGAAAGTGAAATTGATGCGTCTGGAAGGGAGACTGGAGAGAAGGGTTTTGAGCTTGTACAGAAGCCTCAAAAATCTCCAAGTCTGTTTCAGTTTCTTCAGAATCCGAAGACTCTATCAGGATTTCCTCGTCATTAACATTCATGTCCAGATCCATGAATGTAACTGAGGGCTGACCAGAAGGGTCAGTCTCCAGATGACCTTCCCCAGTTTCCTGGATGGGTGCATCTGTTGGTGGATCAGATACCGAAGTATCTTCACCAGGGATAGATGTAATTGGAGTTGCTTCAGTTATGGTTGCTCTATCCTCAACCACAACATTAGACGAACTGGAGGGTCCCTCATTATTTTGAGGCCCGCCCAGTTGCCTTTCTGACTCACCTTCAATAGGTGCATCAGTTGAAGCGAATGCCAGTTGCATTCGTTCTGGAATCTCGACCTCTCCAGCTTCAGATACCAGAGAGTCTAAATTCCTTAACATATCTGGAGCAGTGTACGGTGAATCTGTACTTAAATATGCTTCTCTGCCCAGAATATGTTTAAAACAGAGAGAGAGGAACCTTGAAAAGGGGATACACACACCCCTGGTGCCCTTTAGCTTTTGAACTAGGCTTCTAAACAGAATATCTGCAAAGTCCACTCTCAATCCAATCCACAAGCAGTAAGCCATTTCTGCTTGTGAGGAGTTGATCTGGTCAAGTCCACCAGAACTCCCACCCATACTCTCCACCAGGTGGATGAAAAAATACCTCCATGAAGGTGTAAGACCCTTCATGGTCATCGCACCTTTAGTCTTCAACACCCCATTCTCCAAACACTCCTTGTGTCCCATTTCAAGAAGGACTTGGCGAAAATTAATATTTGGGGGCAAGACGACTGGAGATTCACCCTCTCTCCAGTAATTGAGGTGTAAGGCATCCCTCAATACGTCGCCGGACAAGGTACACTGGATTGTTCCATCCTTTAAAGTGAAACTGATGGAGGAACAATCGGAAGAAAGAGCGGCAGTGTACCAAAACTCACACAAGTAGTTGTGAAACAACTTGCGTGGGTTTAGAGAGAATGAGGGTCCTATTGGAGAATCCTTCAAAAACTTTTGGATTCTACCAATAAGGGTATTGGACCCTTGAGATCCTTGTAAGCTTGCCATCGGATTATTTGGATTGAGTTTGATGACAGAAGCATTACTAGGAGCACCAGATGCCGGTTTGACATCTGGTGAAGGAGCATATGGAACAGTCAAGAGATTTACATCTCTTGAACGGGATGATCTAGGAGCCATTTGAAAATGAAATTGAAATTTGGGAATTAGGGTTCTTGATTTGTGAAGCAGAGAGAGAAATGAAGCAATTTTGATGATTGGAAGTAAATGAAAGAATGTAGAAGAGAAGTAAATGAGTTCGGAGTAAATAAGGGTATTTATAATGGATTCAAGATCCCAATGAAATACCCAAAACTATATTTTATTAAACAAAATCCTTTTTGTAGATATTTTCACAAATTGAGTTTGATGACAGAAGCATTACTAGGAGCACCAGATGCCGGTTTGACATCTGGTGAAGGAGCATATGGAACAGTCAAGAGATTTACATCTCTTGAACGGGATGATCTAGGAGCCATTTGAAAATGAAATTGAAATTTGGGAATTAGGGTTCTTGATTTGTGAAGCAGAGAGAGAAATGAAGCAATTTTGATGATTGGAAGTAAATGAAAGAATGTAGAAGAGAAGTAAATGAGTTCGGAGTAAATAAGGGTATTTATAATGGATTCAAGATCCCAATGAAATACCCAAAACTATATTTTATTAAACAAAATCCTTTTTGTAGATATTTTCACAAATTGAGTTTGAATTTTGAAATAAAATAATAATTTGCCATGTCAACATTAAATGCTACGACGGCTTATCTTACCCACGCGCCCACTCACTTTTTATTTTCCCAATACAAACAGTTGTCAAGTACTAAAATAGCTTTAAACACGTCAGATCACGATATCAAGTGGTTTAAAACACTCGAGTACCATCACGTGTCACAAAAATTGACCAAGTATTTCTAACGTTATAAAAATTAAGACAAGACTGGATCTGGTCACTGGAGGATCAGTCCAGTGCCAGTTTCCAACTGAAGAGTTCTCCAGTTTCCATTTTCAAACAAAAACGAATTTTAGTCAGAAAATTATTTTGAGTCTTTCCCCCTAAAATGATGATCCAGAAATCGATTAGTGCCAGGATAGTATCACAACGGCGTTCGATAGCCTGGCGAGCAAAGATTATCTGGACCTCCTCAACTAGAGAACTTCATCAGTGTCACTGACGCGTTCAATAACAAAGAAAGCTCCAGTTTTAAGGATTTAACATTCCCAGTTCGCTGATGAGATTTTTAAAGGTTTTCTCATCGAGAGGTTTTGTAAAAACATCAGCTAACTGTTTGTCAGTGGGGATGAAATGAATTTCAATGTCTCCTTTCATAACATGATCACGAATAAAATGATACCTGATGTCAATATGCTTTGTTTTTGAGTGCATCACTGGGTTGTGAGATATAGCAATTGCACTGGTGTTGTCACAAAAGATTGGGGTCCTTGTATACTTTTGACCATAATCTAGTAACTGGTTCTTGATCCAGAGAATCTGGGCACAGCAACTGGCCGCAGAAATGTACTCTGCCTCAGCAGTGGACATAGAGACTGAAGTCTGCTTCTTGCTGGTCCAACTTACCAGTTTTCCTCCAAGGAAATGACAACCACCAGTTGTTGATTTTATATCTATCTTACAACCTGCATGATCTGAATCTGAATAACCCATTAGATCTAATCCTGAGCCTTTGGGGTACCAAAGACCAAGATTAGGACACCCTTTCAGGTATCTAAAGATACGCTTTACAGCGTGCAAATGTGATTCTTTAGGTTTAGCCTGAAACCTGGCACATAAACATGTTGCAAACATTATATCTGGTCGACTGGCAGTTAAGTACATCAGTGAACCAACCATACCTCTATAGTCAGTTATGTTAACTGGTTTGCCAGTTGGGTCAGAGTCCAAATTTAATGGTGCTGCAATAGGTGTGTTTTTCGATGGGATTGAATCATATTTGTATTTTCTTAACAAATCTCTGACATATTTTCCTTGGTTTATGAAAATTCCATTTTCAGTTTGCTTAATCTGAAGACCTAAGAAAAATGTTAATTCACCCATTAAACTCATCTCATACTCAGATGACATGATTTTAGAAAACTTTTTACACATTGCATCATCAGTGAACCAACCATACCTCTATAGTCAGTTATGTTAACTGGTTTGCCAGTTGGGTCAGAGTCCAAATTTAATGGTGCTGCAATAGGTGTGTTTTTCGATGGGATTGAATCATATTTGTATTTTCTTAACAAATCTCTGACATATTTTCCTTGGTTTATGAAAATTCCATTTTCAAACAAAAACGAATTTTAGTCAGAAAATTATTTTGAGTCTTTCCCCCTAAAATGATGATCCAGAAATCGATTAGTGCCAGGATAGTATCACAACGGCGTTCGATAGCCTGGCGAGCAAAGATTATCTGGACCTCCTCAACTAGAGAACTTCATCAGTGTCACTGACGCGTTCAATAACAAAGAAAGCTCCAGTTTTAAGGATTTAACATTCCCAGTTCGCTGATGAGATTTTTAAAGGTTTTCTCATCGAGAGGTTTTGTAAAAACATCAGCTAACTGTTTGTCAGTGGGGATGAAATGAATTTCAATGTCTCCTTTCATAACATGATCACGAATAAAATGATACCTGATGTCAATATGCTTTGTTTTTGAGTGCATCACTGGGTTGTGAGATATAGCAATTGCACTGGTGTTGTCACAAAAGATTGGGGTCCTTGTATACTTTTGACCATAATCTAGTAACTGGTTCTTGATCCAGAGAATCTGGGCACAGCAACTGGCCGCAGAAATGTACTCTGCCTCAGCAGTGGACATAGAGACTGAAGTCTGCTTCTTGCTGGTCCAACTTACCAGTTTTCCTCCAAGGAAATGACAACCACCAGTTGTTGATTTTATATCTATCTTACAACCTGCATGATCTGAATCTGAATAACCCATTAGATCTAATCCTGAGCCTTTGGGGTACCAAAGACCAAGATTAGGACACCCTTTCAGGTATCTAAAGATACGCTTTACAGCGTGCAAATGTGATTCTTTAGGTTTAGCCTGAAACCTGGCACATAAACATGTTGCAAACATTATATCTGGTCGACTGGCAGTTAAGTACATCAGTGAACCAACCATACCTCTATAGTCAGTTATGTTAACTGGTTTGCCAGTTGGGTCAGAGTCCAAATTTAATGGTGCTGCAATAGGTGTGTTTTTCGATGGGATTGAATCATATTTGTATTTTCTTAACAAATCTCTGACATATTTTCCTTGGTTTATGAAAATTCCATTTTCAGTTTGCTTAATCTGAAGACCTAAGAAAAATGTTAATTCACCCATTAAACTCATCTCATACTCAGATGACATGATTTTAGAAAACTTTTTACACATTGCATCATCAGTTGAACCAAATATAATATCATCAACATAAATTTGTACCAATAAGATATTACCTCTTTCTTTCAAGATGAATAAGGTATTATCTATTGCACCTCTTTGAAAGCCATTTTTAAGAAGATGTTTAGTTAAAGTATCATACCAGGCTCTTGGGGCCTGTCTTAGACCATACAAAGCTTTGTTCAGTCTATAAACCCAATGAGGATGCTTCTCATCGATGAAACCTGGAGTCTGCTTAACATAAACTTCTTCTTCCAATGTTCCATTAAGGAACGCACTTTTGACATCCATCTGGAAGACCTTGAACTGCAGATGGGCTGCATAAGCCAGAAATATTCTGATGGCTTCAAGTCTTGCAACTGGAGCAAAAGTTTCATCAAAGTCAACGCCTTCTGCTTGACAATAACCCTGGGCAACTAATCTGGCCTTGTTTCTTACAACATGGCCATCTTCATCCATTTTGTTTCGGTAGACCCATCACCAATGGGTTCTTTCTTTAACCCTGGTGGACAAGGAACAAGCTCCCAAACGTTGTTCCTTTCAAACTGGACGAGCTCTTCTTGCATAGCTTCCACCCAGCTTGGGTCTGCCATAGCCTCGTCAATCTTCTTTGGTTCAATTAAAGATAAGAAGGTGACGTTTAAGCATTGCTCACTGGTGGCTCTTCTAGTCTGAACCCCACTATTTGGATCTCCCACAATTTGTTCAATTGGATGTGCTCGAGTCCATCTAGTGTAATGGCTAGGCTGGTGCACAACAATATCAGTACAAGTCACCTGGCGATCTTCTTCAGTTGCATCAACATCTGGAGGAGGATCAGTCCAAACTACTTCTACATCCTCATCAGAGTCAATGAGGTAACGATTTGCATCATGAAATTCTTCATTCAAAGGCATTTCTTGAAGAACTGGAGAAGTTGGAGTTTGAACTGGTGCTGATATCGGAGTGGCACGTACATCAGATCCAATCACCAATTCTTGTGGTAAGTTGAAATTGATGGAGGGATAAAATGATGTGTCACTGGTGCTTTTCTTCTTCTTAACTGGTTCCAGTTGAGTATAACTGGAAGCATCTTTTGGTGAAACAACTGACTGATGAACTTGGTCAGTTTCACCAAAATTGATTGGAACGACTGGAGAAATATCAAGGCTTGGTCTCTTGTTAATTGCTTCACTTGATTCATCGAATGTGACATGAATTGTCTCATGAACCTTTTGGAGTCTATAATTATAAACTCTAAAGGCCTTTCGAATATCTGAATAACCTAAAAATACCCCTTCATCAGCTTTTGCATCAAACTTTCCAAGCTGACTGGAATCGTTTAAGATATAAACTGGACAACCAAATACATGAAAGTATCCAATATTTGGTTTATGATTCCTGAGTACTTCATAGGCGGTCTTCTTATGTCTCTTGATGTAGACTGACCGGTTTTGGGTGTGACAAGCAGTTGCAACTGCTTCAGCCCAAAAACTGGTGGGAAGACCAGATTCAGATAGCATGCTTCTGGCCGCTTCTATCAGTGTGCGATTTTTTCTTTCCACAACTCCATTTTGCTCTGGAGAGTTAAATGATGAGAAGTTTTGAGAGATGCCAGTGTCATTGCAAAATGTTTCAAGTACCTTATTTTGGAATTCAGTACCATTATCACTTTGCAACTGACAAACTTTTCGAGTGTATTTGAGCTCAATTCTTTTAATGAGAGAGATGATTTCAGCAGGTGCATCACTTTTGGATCTGAGGAATACCACCCAGCAATATCTGGTGAATTCATCAACCACAACTAGAGTGTACTTCTTTCCAGCTCTAGTTTGAACATTCACTGGACCAAAGAGGTCCATATGTAGCATGTGAAGAGGTTCAGTGATGCTAAAATTTTGCCTAGTTTTGAAACTGGCCCTTTTCTGCTTGCCCATCTCACACCCTGGACAAGGCTTTTCTTTATTAAAAGAAATCTGAGGTATCCCATCAACCAGTTGTTTGCGAGACAACTTGTTAATATTTTTAAAATTAAGGTGGGATAATCTTTTATGCCATAGCCAGTTGGTGTCCTCATCAGCCTTGGTATAGAAGCATTGCTCTTTTGGAGCTGGTTCCATATCCATGATGTACACATTCCCTTTTCTTGGTGCAACCATCACCACTTTCCAATCCTTGGTTAAATATGGTGCCTTGTGCAATATCGAACAAAACTCTGAAGCCATCATCACAAAGTTGGCTGACACTGATCAGGTTGTATTTCAAACCATTCACAAATGCAACTCTTTTGAATTCGACTTGTCCATTATTGAGCACACCATATCCTTCAGTCTTTCCAGATTGATCATTACCAAACATCACTGTCGGTCCATCTTGGACAGTGAACTCTTCAAGCAGGGGCTTACATCCGGTCATAGTCCGGCCAGCAGCGCTGTCCAGATACCAGATATTCTTCTTTCGATCGCCCTGCACAACCACAAAAATCATCAGTTATTTTTGTGAACCCATCTTTTCTTGATGGGTTCACTGGACTTCTCTACAGAAGTCACAGTAGATTGTTGTGGTGTTGAACCGGAGGATGCATCTGGAGCCTTTTCACCAGCTCCAGGTGCAGGAGTAAAAACGATTGGTACTTGATACTTACTCCCCTTATTTTTACCAGATTTTGTTCCAGATGGAACATTCCTTTGATTAGGTTTTGAAGGGAGTGATTTAATATTTTGTTTGAAAACTGGAGGTAATGAACCTCCTTCTAGATTTTTAATCCGGGCAGTACAACTCTGAACCTGTCGAGACAAAAGTTGGAGTTGACTTTCCAGATTAATCAAAATATTAATTTCATCAGGCAACTGAACCTTGGACCTTGGTTCAGTTGGAGTTTTAGTCTGTTGGGTCTTGGGCTCCTTAGACTTTTGAGGTAAAGGCTTGTTACCAGTGGCCTTTTTGACTGGAGCTTTAGCCTGTTTGGCTCCAGTTTTAACCTCAAAGGGGGTGGTCTCAATGGGTTCAGTTTCAACAGCTTCAGGTTGATCATAAGGTGTTTCAACCTTGAGAGCTGGAGGCAATGCATGAAGATCTGGTATGAGAGCTGCCATCTCCAGATCTCCAGATTTCCATGCATTCTTCTGGGCATCGATAGTTCTTGAAAATGCATCATAGTTTTTACCAGATGCTTTTACCCATGACTTGATAATCTTTTGTTCTTTTTCAAGATCAGAAAATAGTTTTTGATTATCAAGTTCTAAAGCCTCAATCTTTAAAACTGACTCCTTGAGAGCCAACTGGACACTTTGTAAATCATTCAGTTGTGGTTTAACATTGTTTAGTTCAATTAAGATAGTGTCAAGATATCTTTCACTATCAGCTCTTACAGTTTCCACAAAAGCTAAATCACCACTTAATGATTCAGCCAGGTCCAGTTTAAGTTCAGGGTCAACCTGGTTATCATAGTCACATACCTTTTTCAGAATGATGTCAACCCATCTTCCAGTGATGACATCTTCTTTTGCCATATGTTGCTGCTGTTGATCTTCCAAGGCCATGAAACACATGTCCCTTTCCTCTTCTTCATCATCAGATGAGTCATCAGAGTACTCCCATTTTCCCTCAGTTTGTGCCATTAAGCACTGATCCTTTTCCTTTTCCATGGACAGGAGGGCAATCTGGGCCTTAAGCTTCTTGTATTTAGCTTTGTAGCTATCATCAGGCCGATTGAAATTAGGGACAGGGGGGCCAGTTTGGTTGTTCAACTGACTAGATCTGCATTCCTTCATAAAGTGACCTTTCTTACCACACTTATAGCAGGTAAGATTGGTTTTATCCAGAAAGCTGGAGCTGGAAGCATTGGTGGGGCCATTAAATCTTTTAGACTTATGCTTAAACCTGTTAAAGGTTTTAGCAATCATGGCTACCAGATCATCATCGTCAGTTTCATTACAACCATCACTGTTTTCAGTGGTCAGGCCAGAGTTCAAGAAACTGTTTAACATCTCCTTCATTGAGTGTGCCTGGACACTCTCTGCAGACATTAAGGCAGCACAAGGTCGCTCAGGTACACTAGCAACCTTGGAACTCTGGGCATGGTTCATGGCATCTTGCTCAGCTACCAGTCTTGCAGCATTATTATCTTCAGTGAATCTGAAGGCTCCATAGAGCGATGCAAGAGTATGGCTGTGCAAGGTTTTACCTTGTCTCAAGACAAGAACCATGTTTTCCCATTTGGAAGGAAGAATATCACAAAACTTCTCAAGAAGAATATCCTTGTCCTTCTCTACACCCAAGCCTCTCAGCTGATTAATGAGGCTAGAAAATCTGGTGTATGTACCAGTTAGACTTTCATTGGGCAAGGCAAAGAAGGATTCATACTTCTTGTTCAAGGCAACTTTTCTGGTGACAATAGTGTCATCACCTCCTTCAAACTGAATAACTAATTCATCCCACATTGACTTGGCACTGGGGAACAACACAAGTGTTGGAATTAGATCTTCAGGGACAGCTCCAAGGATCATGTTCTTGAGTCTGGTGTCCAGATCAACAAGTCTACGATCCTCATCAGACCAATGGTCTTCGAGCTTTTCTCTTGAACCTCTTCTTCCAGTTGGATCAAGAAGAGGACTGACCCCAAGAGACATGGGTATATATGGATCATCCTTAAGGATTTTCAACATATACCTTTCAATCCCACCAAAATGCAAAAGCATTCTAGCCTTCCATGTACCAAAAGTCTCACTGTTTCCATCGAATTTGGGAACAGGAGTGTTAGAATAGTGTACATGGACGTGGTTTGGGGCAGTAGGAGGAGGAGGGTTTGTATTAACATTTTGAAAAGGTTGTGCATTATTATTCAAGGGGGTTTCACCTGAACCAGAACCATCTCCACCTTCAGTAGTGTTCATCTTAGCAGATCTAGGTAAGTTTATTAGCCTTCTGCTCTGATACCACTTGTAAGTCCCAACTTGATAGATGGTACTACTGAAGACACCTCTATGTCGATGGTGGAGTTACTTTGCAATATATGCACTGAACTGGAGACGACCAGTTGCAGTGTGTATATACCAAGTTCTAAATAGATTACTTATTTAAATGATAATAAGTAAAGAACAATGCAATAATACAAATAACTTGTAAGATAACTTGATGAGACAATATGTAATTTTCAATGTGTAATTTATTTATTGATGTTAAATAAATTACAAGGTTGTTGCGGAACCAAGATAATACAAGTATGTAAATATCCTAACAACCTATGAAATACAATTGATCTACACTCGGAATTTCTCAAGACAATCGAAACACTTAGAGTTGTGAAATGTTCCTTTTAGCGATTGAGAGAATATTGCACAAGTTCACCAAGAATATTGCAGGTTTGCAAAGTGTGAATTCTATCGAAGTGTATTCGAAGAAGTAGTTCGAGAGAACTTGTTCGATAGAAGTGATATTCTTGTTTGTGCAATGACTTGTATTTATAGGCAAAGTTAACATTGGGATGTTAACTTTGGCCGTACAAATGTGGTTGAGAACATTTAAGGAATAGCATTTAATTCCTTAAAAGGCAGTGTAAAGTCGCATGTTAAAGCAACTTTACTCAACCACCTTTATGTACCTTTTATTACTAAAATAATAAGATAAGGCTTATTATCCGGGTAAAGGTACATAAAGCATAAAAGTCAATTCCTCGTAATCAGTGTAAAGCTTTGTAAGAGCTTTCCACTGATGGTCTCCAGTTTGTAACTGACTAGAATGTCAACTAGGCTTCGCTGCCATTGTCATTCTCTATCTTCCATTTGTTGTCTTCGACTTCAACTGGAATGATTCTTCAACTTGGTCAGTTCTCAACTGGATGAAGTCTTCAGTTGCGTTGACTGTACGGTGCAACTGGACTTCAATATATTTTTCGACAAATCATCTAGGTCTCCAGTTTCACTGGACAGTTTCACTGGGTCTCCAGATGCAACTGGAGACTGGCCAGTTTACCAGGTGAACTGGTCCTAACAGAATACGTTTTTAATTCGATAATATTTATATTGAAGATGTTTTTAATTCGACAACTTTTATATCTTTTCTATGGTTGTTCTCTAGTTATAATAAAATTAAGTTATTATGGTCATTTTATGGCACATTAATCCTAAACATTTCATGTAATATTTTGTCGAAATTTTTGTTGATATAAATAATATGGCTGTTAAAAGAAATAAGAGTATATGATTCTGTACTTTCTTTGTACCCATCTCTCCACTTGCAACATGCGCCTTTTCTTTCAATTCTTTTTATTTTGCTATTTTAATGTTAATTTTATTTTAATTTATTTGATATAGAGGAAGAGAACAAACAAAAGACACCTTTGTAACATGTGAAATTTAAATGTAACCATAAGTACTGTCGAGTGTCGATCATGTGAAAATTATAAAGTGTAAACTACTATAAAGGGTCAAGAAGTTAAACGGTATCATGGCATCATGCCCGATCTACATTGCATATTGGTGGTTTTAAGTTCTAAATATAGTCACGAACATAAACAACCAAAAATATCATACAACTGATCCACTGATAGCTAGTGTGCGTAAATATATATTATTATGATTAAGTTCTAGGTAAAATAAAAGAAGTATTATAGTAAAACAAATAAAACAATATGTTTTCATTCACTGAAAATCACCGTGCATCGATATATATATTTATGATTCATGAATCTTCGTGCATCAAATTTATCATAATATAAGGGTTAAGATTTTGTCCTATTTGTTTTACTTTAATACTTGTTTTATGGGAGGTGATAATCGTACCACACAATTTGATACATCTACCACACTATACATATTTCATAGCATATTGTACAACAATGATAGATTTATCAAATTTTGTAGTACTAATATCACTTCCCTTGTTTTATAATAACCAGCTCCATGTTACTATTATTATTATTAGGGTAGAGATCCAGAGAGAAGGTTCTTAAGGAGAGAAGGGAAAAGTCGTTTTTTATTTTTTTTAGCTTGTTTTTTTGATTTTTTTTTCATTTTTTCATTCTTTTTTAATTAACTCAATCCATAAAAAAAATTTAAAAAAAAAATAAAAAAAAATTCTAACCCTGTAAGGGTACGGTACGGCTTCGCCCTTAAGGATATTAATAAGGGGTAGCTGGTGGGAGTGATAGGTCATAGAGGGAGATAGGTCATAGGGGGTGATCGGTGATGGGGTGATCTACCTAACGGGCTTCGCCCTTAGCCATCATGGTTCCGCCATAGACTGAGAGACTTCGCCTATGGCTTACGGGCTACGCCTTTTGGAAAAAAAAAGTTAAAATTTTATATGGAATTAGTTAATTAAAGAGAGAATGAAAAAGTGAAAAAAAATTCAAAGAAACAAGCTAAAAAAAAATAAAAAACTAACCTTGTCATTTGATATCTATCTATTATTATTATTGAAATGAAGCTAATTAAGTTAATTACAAATAAGTTATAGTTAACGTATAACTTTATACATTACCTTTTTTACTATTGTAATTGTATGTGAACAGTGCTTAAAATGAATTAAGATATATATTTAGTGGACGGATTAATAAACAAGTCTATTATTAGATCAGTTGGTTTGGTATTTGTGTTTGTTTTTGGTCGACCTAGGTTCGAACCGTGGGGTTTTTTTATATTATTTTTGTTGAGTTTTACAGTATTTGTTTGTCTTGCTGGCAAAGAGTGTGGTACACTATCACTGCTGCTGTTGCAATTGGCTGTGTATTTTTCGTTGTGCTTTGGATGGTAGGTTTTAATTTCATCAATCGTTTGAGTTGTAGATTATTATCGTTATAGTTTCTTTCAAATGTGGATTCCGTCTTTAATCTTCATTGCTATCTCCTCTGTAATTGTATGCGATTATTTTAATTCATAATTGGTGCCCTAGGTTATTACTGTTATATGTGTTTCAATGAAATCGTAATTGGTATTCTAGGTTTGTTGCTATTATTAGTTGACTTTAGCACTTTGATTCTTTCGCATATGTTTTACAGTACTTTATAATAAATGTTTGTGGTAATGGTATTTTTCTAAGTTTTTAAGTTCATAGAACTAACAATGGTTTTGTGCAAAAGGATTGTCGCTGGGGTTGTGTTACTTTGTTGGGGCACCCATTTGTGTGTTGCTGCTCGGTCAGCCCTTTGTTTGCTATTGTTGGCTGATTATATGCGTTCCCGGCATTTTCCGTTGATTTCATTCGCAATAAGGTAATCTATATGATGAATATGTTTGCTTTACAGTTACTAAAAGAATTCTATTTTGTGATCATATAGTGTATGTATCTATATATTATCATAAGTTTGTGATCAAAGCTGTTACTCTCAAGTTGCCGATGATATGTTTTTTTTTTTTTTTTGATATCGGATGCAATGATGCACCCAATACAGCGGTGTAGTAGAAAACGTTTAATGTCACTGCCATCTAAAATTCAGACTAATGAGCCATCATATCACTCACTGCTATCAAAGACATTATGCATTCAAGCAAGTTTGCGTAAATCAAATGACGGCAGGCGCCAAAAAAGGTGATAACTCTCGCGAAAATGCTTATTGAGAACAACTGATTACCTTATGATTGAATGCAGGACGACCACAACTACAATCAACCAACAACACATTCGTATTTCTTCGTCCACAAATACCAGAAAGTGAATCTTTGCTAAACAGGTGTGACCTCCCACTTTAACTATTTTTATTGAACATCAGTATAATAAAGACTCATACTGCTCAAAGATCACTTTGCGGTTTTTTCTTATAGGAAAACTCATGTCTAATGTTGGTTAGTGAATGTAATATACTTATGGGCTACTCATTATATTGCCCATCTTAAAGTGAAACTTTGTTAGGCTTCTTTACATGTCAAACACTGCGATAAGCCGATAAGCCAAGTACGAATCTTACTTAATAAATGGTATTGAAGAACAGATTGTGTGTGGTGCAATATATCAGACGGGATATCGTTGGCTATATATAAGTTTATGAATTATATTCTTCATCGTCAATTGGTTTTAAAATAGAGTCATTATGATGTGCTAGTTATCAGCACTAATTCCTTAGAGCATTTTTACCAAATCACATCATAGCACACTAATCGCGTGTAATTCAATAACCAAATTTGTTTGGTTTAACCAACTACGCATCAGCCATTTGAATGTTTATTTATGTATATTTGTTTTGAACTTTTGACTATGGCTGAATATGTTTTTCTAACACCTTGGCATTTGACTTTAGGCAGCCAGATCTAAGAAACAAAAGAAATCTTTATGAAATTGACGTTGGATACCACTTAAGGAAATTTTTATAAAAATTTATAACAAACCTAATCAAATTGTTCAATTACAATACTTCAAGGGTTATACTTTTATAGGTAAGCAACTAAAAATGTAGCTCTAATAAGTATAACATACGGGTCCTATAGCGTGGCAGGCCACTTAAGAATTGGCCGACTTAACTTGCTGGTTACAGGAGATATTTGAAAAATCTAGAGGTGGCAATCTCAGCCATGCTGGGTAGGAAGAAAACATTTTTACTACCCGTCAATGTGAGCTTCACTGACTACGATTGCTTATACCTGTAAAACTTTTGTTTTCCAATATCAATAATAATATGATTTGAAATTGCAGAAACAAATCCATTTAATTTTGTATATATATCAAATTGTTCAATTACAATACTTCAAGGGTTATACTTTTATAGGTAAGCAACTAAAAATGTAGCTCTAATAAGTATAACATACGGGTCCTATAGCGTGGCAGGCCACTTAAGAATTGGCCGACTTAACTTGCTGGTTACAGGAGATATTTGAAAAATCTAGAGGTGGCAATCTCAGCCATGCTGGGTAGGAAGAAAACATTTTTACTACCCGTCAATGTGAGCTTCACTGACTACGATTGCTTATACCTGTAAAAATTTTGTTTTCCAATATCAATAATAATATGATTTGAAATTGCAGAAACAAATCCATTTAATTTTGTATATATATCCCTTTCTTTACGAGATGAATCTTCATGAAAAAAAGAGCTGTTTACTCTGCCTGCTTACACTAAAGTGACCAGTTGCAACCTGAGGTGACCCTGCCCAACCCACCCATATTATCCTATACGATGTGCAACAGCCTTCACTTAGCCCAACAACATTCTATTTCTAAACCTCTAGAAAGATAACCCAGACCAACTCTTTAACTAGCATTCGTTACTCTAAATCTATCTTGCAACCACCTTATTTTGCATTCTTATTTACTCTATTCATATATGTTTACTACTATTTGCAGCCAAGTTTTTGTGTTTACTTGGTATATTGGCTCGAGAAAAATATTAATTGCATATCATTTCTCAAAACAGGTTACAAGATGCCGACTTTGGAGCCATCAGTGAACAAAACATAGTGATAAAAGGTATGGATACTTAATTTTACACTTAATCTTAAAAAATCAGTTTAGCTTTAATTGCCATAGAGTATCAGATATTAGAATGACATTTCGTGTCAGTCGTTCTCTTTTTAGCTATTAATTTGTGAGTTTTGGACTCCGTTTTGCCAAACAATTAGAATTTGTTGCATGTGAGAAGTCTAGCATAAACTTAACGGCATATTTTTTGGTAAACTACAATGTGCAGATTATATCGCCTTGATTGATCATTGGTTTGTGTGTCGTTTAATCTGATTAGGTAGAGATGACATGTGTGCTGCTATGGATCCATCAGAGACTTTACGAATTTCTTGGTGGTTATGGTGCTGGTCAGCATTTGTATTGGTTACAAATGGATGGTATATTAATCGTGTTTTGCCCTGATGCTGACCAACCAAGGGTAAACGTCCGATTCTTTACGCTTCTGAAGAACATCTAATGGAGCTGGAGCATACTTGATCATTTATATGCACAAACCACCTCTAAGTTTGCTTATATGGAACATTTTTCAGGTCATAGTTCCCAATAACATGTAAGTGTGTGTGTATATAGGTAGATTATAGATAAGTGAATGTCTAAGTCATTTTTGAACATTATATTAGCTAATCAATACACGTCCACTTCTTTCATTCAAATTTGTACCACATAAAGTAAAGGATGAAATATTAGATACATGCTATTTATCATAAATGCTACTCAGCAGTGCTACCTTTTGTGAAGCAACTCATATTAACATGTATCAACACAATGCTTACTCACGTCAAAAAGAACCATCCACATGCCGCCCAACGGCGGCGTGAACCTCCTAGTTACAATGATACGTGCTTCTTGTCTCGTGCATACCCCAAATTAATTAAATCCAAAAATAAGCCAAAGTTTAACGACGATCGGAAATCATTGGCTACGTATTAATTAGCTTATAATTAGGTATTAGCGAGTAAACAACATTTATGGAACTACATACAGAGGATACAGATCGAATTGATACTGTTAAGCAATGTCGAACGAGTAGCCACACAACATGCATTGTTTAATTTGTTTCTTAAAATAAACAATTAACTCTCATCCTTCATAAGTTGCATTCCTCCTCCCTATTATTTAGAATTCCTTAACACTCGATAACAACAACAACAATACTCAAATCCCGTTTGTCTACCAGGAGGCAGGGTATTTTACGTCTTCACCTACAAATCTTTTTTAAATCCTACAAAATTCAGCTTCAAGTCTTCTTTGTCTGTTGACCCTGGCAATAAAATCATCAGCCAATTTGTTCAACTCTTCAGCTGGAAAATTCACTTCTTCATACCCCTGCTCTAAATCCGCAAGAATTACTTTCTGAACCATCCTTACTTCTTCTCTACGAGGCTTAATTAATATCCGTTCATCATTTGATTTGACCATTTCTACCCTTTTCTCCTTCTCGCATGATTCCAAAATGGGTGTTGTGAGCCCCCTCCCCTTTTTAGCCATTTTTGGAGTACAAACTATCTCGGGGCTCTTGCATTTGTACTTATCATAACAATGGTTAGCATGTGAAATTGCCTTAGGCTTAGAGGCAAAAAACTTTGATTCTCCCACAAGAAAAATGACAATGAGGTTCCCCACGACGAATAAAACCTTGCTAGTGAAGAATAAAGAACACAACTTTGGAAGGAATGAAAAGAAAATGACGTTGAATGTAGCGCAAAATGGGGGATACCATAAGGTGCTAGAACATAATAATGTGCAAGCTAATGCTGTGAATGAGTATAATAGAACAGTACCCACAAATTGCTGCCTCTTGTGTTTCCTGATGGCATGAATCTTGTAAGCATGTAACCTGAGAGGATCCATTAATTAATTTGAGCTTTCTTTTTTGATGAATTCAATGATAAATATAAAAAAAATGGTTTTAGTTTTGATGGAGATGGGCTTTTAGTTCATATTGCAGCCATTTATAGTGAAGAAAAGGGGAGCTTATCTTGGGGTTTTTCTATGACATTCAGCTTTGTTGTGGCTTCTTTAGACCAATGTGTTGCTTTTTGAAAAAGTCAAGTTAGAGGGATTTTTATTACTTACTAGTGTTGAATTATTAAAGTACTTTTCCTCCTTTTGTTTATTCGGTTTTGAATTTGAATTAGGTTTGATACTTCTTTACTTGAAGTTGGGCCGTGGTAGGTTTACTTGAGGTTCTTAAAACAAGATGTACCCAATTCGATCTTTCTTGCAGTATATGAACGAATAATTGGTGATTAACGATTAAGGATAACAATTTCCTTTATGAAATAATAAATGAATATATATAGGGGTTGGTTATTATAAAACAAGTATTAAAGTAAAACAAATAGGATAAAATCTAGACCCTTGGATCATCATAAAATTGATGAACGAAGATTCACGAAGTGCAAGTATATATATTGATGCACGATGATTTTTATGATCACCACGATTTTCAATGAAGAGATCTCTATTGTTTTATTTATTTTACGTTAATACTTGTTTTATTTTAACTAGAACCTATATATATATATAATTATTATATATATATTATATATATATATATATATATATAGGGAAAAGATAAAATGAGTCCATTATTTTGAGTCCATTGATTTTTTTCCATCTCCTCAAATTCCAACCACCTCCTACCACCACCACCATCATCTCCGACCACCACCATGATTTTCCGGCGACGGCGACCACCGCCACCACGACTTACACATGTGTAAGTTACATGGACCCTTTTTGGACTCAAATTAAGCTGGACTCAATTTATCCCACCCCTATATATATATATATATATATGTGTGTGTGTGTGTGTGTGTGTGTGTGTGTGTGTAAATTGATACAATTTCGTTCTTTAAAACATATGTTTCAAATTTCAAAATAAATGTAATAACTATTTGAATAATCCAAATTTCCCTTTATTTAGTTTTGCTTTTAACCCATAAAAAACCTTTTTATAAGCAAAATCAAATAAAATGGTAAATTTATCATTTTGACTATGACTTAATGATAATCCAATAGTTTTCGGAACTTTTTTATTTTATTTTTTTAACAGTAAGTTAGTAGTTAGCATTCGGGGATTCCCTATTAGACAGTATGTGGAACTCGAACCACACATGTCTGAGATAAAACACATGACTCTTGAAAACCCTTCCTAAACCCTGGTGGATTAAATAATTTGAAATGAAAGGGAGTTTAATTAAGAAGCTTTTAGTAGCATTCCGTTTTTAAAGCCATGATATTTTTTTGGGTTTTTCTAATGTGTGTCCACAAGGCACATGTTTAGAAACATTAAATGAAGTTAACATTTCCTATTTTTTTTATTTTTTATTTTTATTTTTGACTAGGGAAATACCCCGTATGTGTTAAATATAATATTTTGATATAAGCTGCAAATGAACTTTTATATTCTTTGCCCTTTGGAAGGTTTAAGGAACAAAAAGTTGGTTTAGCATGCTGCCATGCTATATGTAATTGGGAAAAGAATCTGGGGATGTATGTAACTTGGCAACTTTTACTATTGTATGTATGCACCAAAAATATTGAACGTTTGATGGAAGTATCTCTCTAAATTGAACACTTAATGTAAAAATGTATACGTGGCAACCATATGAGCTGCCACGTAGAAGTTTTTGATTGGTCAACGTAAAAAATTTACATTAAATGTTCAATTTAGCGAGATACTTACATACAACGTTCAATATTTTTGGTGCATACATACAATAGTAAAAGTTGCCAAGTTACATACATCCCCAGATTCTTTTCCCTATGTAATTTCATCCAAATATACATATGAAGTTGCTTCACTCAGAAGTGTGTTAGTGGCAAGCATACTCTAAAGCTTACCTTTTTTTATTGAGAAGCAATAGCACATCTAATTAAGTTAAGGGTAGTATTATATTATGTATATAATCGTGTGAATAAATTATTAGAAGAGACCAAAGGAGGGTCTTTGGCCTTAGTGCCTAAACATTTGAAACATTTGACATAAATATATTGAGTGGTTGTGTAGATGTATAACTTTTTTCCCTCAAAAATAAAATAAAATTTATCTATAATATCAATTATAGTTATTTGTTAAACTATTTAAATTTGAATATCTAGTATATGACTAATATACTTTGAATAAAACATTAAGTCATGGTCAACCGATTTCGTAGGTAAGCTCAAACCTTCTATAGTTCTATTCATTAATTTGTTAAATATGTCAGCTGTGTTAATTAATTAATCCGTTTTTAACCCAAAGCTTCTTTGGTCTCGATTCAATTACGCTTAGATCTGTGTTGTATTCGTACTGTGTGATGTTGCACAGCGCCACACCTAACATAAACAAAATAGTTAATTACACTTTTCGTCCCTTGGTTGTACAAACTTTCACAGATCATCCCTGAGACCACGAAATTACGTGTTTCATCCCTGAGTTTGGAATTCTGTTAACAATTTGGTCCAAGACCCAAATGGACGTTAAGTTTGTGGAAATTTTTTTTGAAACGAGCGTTTTTCAAGGGTGTTTTGTCAAACAAGTTTTTGAAAACAAATTTTGTGAAACAAGGTAAACCGGTAATGCTAATACCGGTTTCGAATTTTTGGCTCGAAACCGGTATTAGCATTACCGGTTTCAAAAAAAGGTGTTTGAAGCCGGTATTTGCATTACCGGTTTCGCAGTGATGTGACGTGTTGCAGTAGCTTTTTGACCGCTACAGGACAGTGGACCATAAAGCCTGAACCCGGTTTTGGGAATACCGGGTTCGGCCAAAACAGAAAGAAAAATCAGACGCAAAGTAAGTGTTTCATCAGTGTATGTAAAACCTCTTTTGCTTCTTTGTACAGATGCCTGAGTTTGTGATACAGCTACTTGTTCCGGTTAGCTATCCAGCCTTTGCACCCAAAATCTCGAACTGAAATCCCAGAGTTTCTTTGCAAATTCTGGGTCACGGGCGTACGCTGTTGGTTTTTGAAATATTTGCAGAAAGAACAAGAGGATTTCCAAGGGAAAGAAGGGTGGAAAGAAGAAAGCGTAATTTTTTTTTAATTTTTTTTTGTATTACAACAATAGATATATTGTAACACCCCGTTATTTTAAGGTAATAGAAAATAACCCTTTTTATAGTTTTAACATTAAATTAATTTTCTAGTATTTTGTTTTGAGATAAGGGGTTAATTTAGTTGGAACTTTAGTGGCTAGCGGGTATAATACCCTTTTTAATTTGACAAAAAACGTGGCACAGGGAGAGATAGTCCAGCCATGTTTCCTTTGTGATGATTCATACTTTCACTATCTATTTCCCCTCAATTCATTCTTCTCAAAAATCATTCTACAAACTTCCTTGAATTCTTAAGAAAGTGCATGCAATTCATCCTCCCAAATCCAATTATCTAATTCATTCAAATAATAAGCAAAGTGAGGGTTTGTTTTGCTTGGGGGAGGCCGAAATTAACAAGAAGAAAAGAGGGAAAATCTGGAAATTTAATTGTTGTTGTTCTTGAGGTAAGAAATTCCTTCATTCTTCAATTTCTGAATTTAGGGTTCTTTGATATTGAAATTAGGGTTCATAGTTGGAATTGGGGATTTGACATTTTGGGGATTTTGTTGATGAACCCTAATGAAACTAAAAAGAGAAGCTTTGGGTCAATGCAATTGAGTTTTAATGAAACGCAAAGTAATAAACCTTATGTTTTGGGTGTTTGGCTAAATGGTGTTTTGAAATTGATTATGGAAAGTTGTTATAGTGTTTTGTGAATGCCAAACACCATGAAAAGGGAATGCTTGTGGAATGCAAGTATTTGACCTTGAAATAGTTGAGTTTATAGAACTCATAGTTGTGTGAATTGTATTATGTATAGGTGATGAAGACCATTTAGTTGAGCCTATAGCCATAGAATCGATTAGCCAAGTTCAAGGTGAGTGTGTATGCATATAATCATGTTCTTGTTATTTGGGGTCATAGGTGGGTAAATTCCTACTAATCCATTTGTGATTATAGCTAGTAGGTGGGTAAATTCCTACTAATCCATTTGTGATTATAGCTAGTAGGTGGGTAAATTCCTACTAATCCATTTGTGATTATAGCTAGTAGGTGGGTAAATTCCTACTAATCCATTTGTGATTATAGCTAGTAGGTGGGTAAATTCCTACTAATCCATTTGTGATTATAGCTAGTAGGTGGGTAAATTCCTACTAATCCATTTGTGATTATAGCTAGTAGGTGGGTAAATTCCTACTAGCATGTTTCCATGGCCATGTGAAAGTGAAATTATGTTATGATTGAATTTGCTATCGTTGGATAGGCTATATGTGGTGCTTGAGGCACATTGCTTGGTAACTTGATTATGATTATATGTATATGCATTCACTAAGCGTTGCTTATATTTTAGTTGTTTACTCTTTTATAGGAGTTGGTAGTAGCAAAGGTAAAGAATTGAGCAATTGAAGTGATTTGAAGCTTTGGTCAAATTTGAAGGTTGACATCTTGGGTAAATTGGTAGAAAATCTCATTTGACTACTATGGCTCTTGGTACAAGTTTGTTTTGGGTGAATAAGTTTCTTTGGATGTAAAATCTGCATGTTTGTAAAGTTTTTGGGTCATTTGGATGTTTTTGGTCATAACATGTTAATTAGGTCGTTTATTAGGTCAAACGACCCATTGATAGTTCTTATCGTTTTCGGACCAAAACTAAGTATGTAAGTATCACACTTCGTGTCTATTACATATTTGAAAATCTGAATTGTTGTTTATGATTTATTCGAAGTCTTGACTTTTATAGTGGGTTGAAGTTTAAGTCATTTTTTGGTCAAGCTGTGAAATGCTGATGTAACGGCCGTTACACTGGTGCGTAACTGCCGTTATGCACCCGTTACAGGGATTTTACAAAACTTTAGTGTAACGGGCGTTACACTCCTTTTGAAACCGCACGGCCGTTACCTTTTGTAACGGGCGTTAATGGCCGTTTTAAAATAAATAAAAAAATTCTTTCTATCTATTGGTCGGGTCAAGTCGTTCAATTGTATTATTTTATTAAATGAAGTTCGGACGTTACATATATGTATATTTTTGTGATATAAATATTTATATATATAATGTATGTAACAGAGCTGATCCATTCTCAAAGAAAGATTGGTATGATATCAAGGCACCGTCACTGTTCACCACTAGAAACCTACCACGTGGCGTCCCCCAAGTCACATCACTACACAAGTCAAAGATTCCACTGACAAGTCACATCTCACTGTACACCTCTGAAACCGGTAATGCAAATACCGGCTTCAAACACCTTTTTTTGAAACCGGTAATGCTAATACCGGTTTCGAGCCAAAAATTCGAAACCGGTATTAGCATTACCGGTTTACCTTGTTTCACAAATTTTTTTTTCAAAAACTTGTTTGACAAAACACTCTTGAAAAACGACTGTTTCAAAAAAAATTATAAGTTTGTGATCACGTGACTGCATGCTGAAGGGCATAATATCATTTCCTTTATCATAGGACCAAAAGTGTAATAAACTTTGTATCATCATCTACTAAACAAAATACCATTAGATCTTTATAACAGAAAATCATCACCACCAGATCCATAAGCCATAATAATCAAAATCATCGGATCTATATTCACAACATGTATACGAACAATATCTATACACGTATATATAATACACACATATATATTAAGATCTTATCAACAATACAAATAATCATACAAATATTATCAACAAAATAATAATCGTTGTTACATTTCATATAAAAAATATTAAGAACACAAGAATTTGATGGCTTATATCAAAAGAAGACATAACGTAAATGATGTTACAAACGGCGTGGAAGATGAAAACAATGTGTATCCCTTGGATCATCTGATGGTGACAACAACTCTTTAGAAGAGGGAGATCCAAATGAGTGTGATATAGTATTATAGTTTAGTATTGAAATACTTGTATTTATCAACAAAAAGGGAACTAGGAAAGTGACCAGTCACAGCCAACCTCCAGACCCCCATTCCATTTGAATTGCTTTACTAAATATATATTCTGGCTGTACCACCACCGGTCTCCCTATCTCCTGTATTACCATCTATATCATATAATTATATAAATCCATATATATCTATATATCTAGAACCCACCACCACCGTCCCTCATTCTCTTTTAGTGAGGTATTAGATCTGATGATATTAGATTCGGACCCCACTCTCTTCTTAGGACCACATTTTCTTGTCTTCATGTAACATCCCAAACTTTTTAATTAACGGTTGACTTGAGTCGTTAAGTCAACACTACGTGTCCGTTAAGTCTCTAGGAGATTTAATGCTTAGATGTGTTTAATGTGCTATATGTGTAAGGCTTTAATGACTTAATAATTGATGTACTAATGTGTTTAAGGTATATTTATATGCCTTTAGAAGTGCTTGAAGTGTTTAATGTGTTGTAAGTATTCCCTATAGGTGTTTTGAGCTAAATATGAGCCGTTTGGAAGCTTAGGGACTAGTTTTGACAAAGGGTTAAACCCAAAAACGGGTTAAGGGTCTATTAACTTGTCATTAGACTCATAATACAGAGATTATACTTTTCCTTTGAAGCCCTAGCCGTCCCCTTAGTTCTATAGCATTCTATTGTTCGATTTCATCGTTATTTGGTTGATTCGGGAGTGTTTTGATCAAGCTTTTGCATCCCTCTTGTAATCTACAGGTATTTGAAGTATTATTACATTGATTTCATGTCCTTTCAATCCTTTGATTCAATTCATATCTGGTCTAAGTCATTAGAGGGTTGTTTGATGTCGAAATCATGCGTTTTAATCGATTTGGTAACCTAAAATGTTTGTTATTGTGATGCAAATCAAGTAGGGGTTAATCAATGATTTCATTGCATCATTATGGTCTTAAAATGATGAATTTTGAGGTACAAAAGTCATTCATAAGGTTTGGGGTCGTTTGGGGTGTGTTTGGTTGAGTTTTGGAGGTTAAACAAAGTGTTGTGTGCAGAAAAGGAGGCTGCTGCGCCGCAGTCACTAAACTACGACGCAATAGGACAGCAGCGACTTAAGTTGCGACGCAATCTGCCCACTGCGACGCAATTAGCGACTGAATTTGAAAATGACCATAACTTTTGAACCGTAACCCGTTTTTGACAAATAAGTTATCCACGGAATCGTGAGAGAGTCTACTCTCTTATGGTAATGCTTTTAAAAGATGATTCTAATGTCAAATCACCTGAAGGGTTGATTTAGTGAGTGAAGGTCGAATTCCGTAGAGTTTTGTGAACTCTAAAGTATTAATCGAACCTCCGATGCATCAAGCCTTGTCATGGGTCATGTTTATAGGTATCTAGGCTTGAGTCATGACCATAAGTAAGTGGGTACTTGTTTAGCTCATTATGTCGTTTAATGATTATAGGTAGTCGGGAATACTTGCAAAGCTCGGTAACTTACGTATCATTTGTTGTGCGCTTCTACGAGGTAAGATACACAACTTTGTCACGCTGAGGGTTCAACAAAAACATAGTTCTCATATAATAACTTCCCCAAATGTTATCTTGTTTGCTTATGGGTATTCGGGAGGTGATATGGGCTATGTAGATGAATAGTGAAGCCTGAAATGCTACCCTAATGATATGAGATGATATGTATACTCACAGCCAACCTCCAGACCCCCATTCCATTTGAATTGCTTTACATAATATATATTCTGGCTGTACCACCACCGGTCTCCCTATCTCCTATATTACCATCTATATCATATAATTATATAAATCCATATATATCTATATATCTAGAACCCACCACCATCGTCCCTCATTCTCTTCTAGTGAGGTATTAGATCTGATGATATTAGATTCGGACCCCACTCTCTTCTTAGGACCACATTTTCTTGTCTTCATGTAACATCCCAAACTTTTTAATTAACGGTTGACTTGAGTCGTTAAGTCAACACTACGTGTCCGTTAAGTCTCTAGGAGATTTAATGCTTAGATGTGTTTAATGTGCTATATGTGTAAGGCTTTAATGACTTAATAATTGATGTACTAATGTGTTTAAGGTATATTTATATGCCTTTAGAAGTGCTTGAAGTGTTTAATGTGTTGTAAGTATTCCCTATAGGTGTTTTGAGCTAAATATGAGCCGTTTGGAAGCTTAGGGACTAGTTTTGACAAAGGGTTAAACCCAAAAACGGGTTAAGGGTCTATTAACTTGTCATTAGACTCATAATACAGAGATTATACTTTTCCTTTGAAGCCCTAGCCGTCCCCTTAGTTCTATAGCATTCTATTGTTCGATTTCATCGTTATTTGGTTGATTCGGGAGTGTTTTGATCAAGCTTTTGCATCCCTCTTGTAATCTACAGGTATTTGAAGTATTATTACATTGATTTCATGTCCTTTCAATCCTTTGATTCAATTCATATCTGGTCTAAGTCATTAGAGGGTTGTTTGATGTCGAAATCATGCGTTTTAATCGATTTGGTAACCTAAAATGTTTGTTATTGTGATGCAAATCAAGTAGGGGTTAATCAATGATTTCATTGCATCATTATGGTCTTAAAATGATGAATTTTGAGGTACAAAAGTCATTCATAAGGTTTGGGGTCGTTTGGGGTGTGTTTGGTTGAGTTTTGGAGGTTAAACAAAGTGTTGTGTGCAGAAAAGGAGGCTGCTGCGCCGCAGTCACTAAACTACGACGCAATAGGACAGCAGCGACTTAAGTTGCGACGCAATCTGCCCACTGCGACGCAATTAGCGACTGAATTTGAAAATGACCATAACTTTTGAACCGTAACCCGTTTTTGACAAATAAGTTATCCACGGAATCGTGAGAGAGTCTACTCTCTTATGGTAATGCTTTTAAAAGATGATTCTAATGTCAAATCACCTGAAGGGTTGATTTAGTGAGTGAAGGTCGAATTCCGTAGAGTTTTGTGAACTCTAAAGTATTAATCGAACCTCCGATGCATCAAGCCTTGTCATGGGTCATGTTTATAGGTATCTAGGCTTGAGTCATGACCATAAGTAAGTGGGTACTTGTTTAGCTCATTATGTCGTTTAATGATTATAGGTAGTCGGGAATACTTGCAAAGCTCGGTAACTTACGTATCATTTGTTGTGCGCTTCTACGAGGTAAGATACACAACTTTGTCACGCTGAGGGTTCAACAAAAACATAGTTCTCATATAATAACTTCCTCAAATGTTATCTTGTTTGCTTATGGGTATTCGGGAGGTGATATGGGCTATGTAGATGAATAGTGAAGCCTGAAATGCTACCCTAATGATATGAGATGATATGTATACTCACAGCCAACCTCCAGACCCCCATTCCATTTGAATTGCTTTACATAATATATATTCTGGCTGTACCACCACCGGTCTCCCTATCTCCTATATTACCATATATATCATATAATTATATAAATCCATATATATCTATATATCTAGAACCCACCACCATCGTCCCTCATTCTCTTCTAGTGAGGTATTAGATCTGATGATATTAGATTCGGACCCCACTCTCTTCTTAGGACCACATTTTCTTGTCTTCATGTAACATCCCAAACTTTTTAATTAACGGTTGACTTGAGTCGTTAAGTCAACACTACGTGTCCGTTAAGTCTCTAGGAGATTTAATGCTTAGATGTGTTTAATGTGCTATATGTGTAAGGCTTTAATGACTTAATAATTGATGTACTAATGTGTTTAAGGTATATTTATATGCCTTTAGAAGTGCTTGAAGTGTTTAATGTGTTGTAAGTATTCCCTATAGGTGTTTTGAGCTAAATATGAGCCGTTTGGAAGCTTAGGGACTAGTTTTGACAAAGGGTTAAACCCAAAAACGGGTTAAGGGTCTATTAACTTGTCATTAGACTCATAATACAGAGATTATACTTTTCCTTTGAAGCCCTAGCCGTCCCCTTAGTTCTATAGCATTCTATTGTTCGATTTCATCGTTATTTGGTTGATTCGGGAGTGTTTTGATCAAGCTTTTGCATCCCTCTTGTAATCTACAGGTATTTGAAGTATTATTACATTGATTTCATGTCCTTTCAATCCTTTGATTCAATTCATATCTGGTCTAAGTCATTAGAGGGTTGTTTGATGTCGAAATCATGCGTTTTAATCGATTCGGTAACCTAAAATATTTGTTATTGTGATGCAAATCAAGTAGGGGTTAATCAATGATTTCATTGCATCATTATGGTCTTAAAATGATGAATTTTGAGGTACAAAAGTTATTCATAAGGTTTGGGGTGTGTTTGGTTGAGTTTTGGAGGTTAAACAAAGTGTTGTGTGCAGAAAAGGGGGCTGCTGTGCCGCAGTCACTAAACTGCGACGCAATAGGACAGCAGCGACTTAAGTTGCGACGCAATCTGCCCACTGCGACGCAATTAGCGACTGAATTTGAAAATGACCATAACTTTTGAACCGTAACCCGTTTTTGACAAATAAGTTATCCACGGAATCGTGAGAGAGTCTACTTTCTTATGATAATGCTTTTAAAAGATGATTCTAATGTCAAATCACCTGAAGGGTTGATTTAGTGAGTGAAGGTCGAATTCCGTCGAGTTCTGTGAACTCTAAAGTATTAATCGAACCTCCGATGCATCAAGCCTTGTCATGGGTCATGTTTATAGGTATCTAGGCTTGAGTCATGACCATAAGTAAGTGGGTACTTGTTTAGCTCATTATGTCGTTTAATGATTATAGGTAGTCGGGAATACTTGCAAAGCTCGGTAACTTACGTATCATTTGTTGTGCGCTTCTACGAGGTAAGATACACAACTTTGTCACGCTGAGGGTTCAACAAAAACATAGTTCTCATATAATAACTTCCTCAAATGTTATCTTGTTTGCTTATGGGTATTCGGGAGGTGATATGGGCTATGTAGATGAATATTGAAGCCTGAAATGCTACCCCAATGATATGAGATGATATGTATAATGTATTGTTATGAAATGATATGAGATGATATGTATTGCTATGAAATAATATGAGATGATATATAAAGAAAAAATAGAATTAAGACTACGTGCACAACCCTAATCTTGGATATGCATATATATTATAAATAACAAAAAATAGAATTAAGAGGATTTGGTAAATCCGACGTATACCAATTGCAATTAGTTTTTACCTTTCTCTGACATATAAAGAAAAATGCTTTATCGATCCGCAAAGATCCAATTTCATATGGTAATCTTCAATCTATTATCAAATTCTTTTAAACAGCAAAATTCAATCTTATTATACTTAATGGCATTTAAATAAAAAGTAACATCACATATAACCAAATTAAAGAGCAGAAAAGAACAAAAAAAACCTTCTTCATTCTTGATTTTTGTTAACGGTTATGATGCATCTTTGTATCAGATCATTTGTAAGACTACGTGGAAAGAAAAGTGAAAGTAGATATTATCTTCCCAACTCATCAAGTTAAATATAAGCTCAATGAGGTTCTTTCACTCTTAAATTATATGGTGATAGAGGGAGTAACTCACAATCTTATATACATGCTTAGAGTTTATTCTTTTTTTAAATGTGAGATATGGGTTTACACCCAACAATCCTCCCCTCAAACCCAAATTCCGCAACTGCGTCCCCCCTTCAACTATAGTAAATGATCCCACCTTTTTTAATACCGCCGACATTTTACCATCAGAACACACCGCCTTTTACCGGCTTCCTTTCGACAGGGGTGGTTTTCTTTGGGGACCAGTGGGGGCCCGGGCCACCGCCGTTTTTTCGCTTAGTAGTACTAATATATCCGTATTTCGTCCAAAAAATTTATATCTATTAAGTCGGCCCCCAGGGATTATTTTTTAAAAAACTTTTGATATGTTTAATAAATTTAATAGTCCAATAAAATTTACCTTTTTAGTTTTTATAACCCACAATTCACTTAATCCATTCATAATTCTATGTTTTAGCCCACAATTCACAATCCACGTAACAAGGTCTTCCTCCCTTTTTTGAGTTTTAGGCTCCAACAAAAAATAAAATTTACCTTTTTAGTTTTTATAACCCACAATTCACTTAGTCCATTCATAATTCTATGTTTTAGCCCACAATCCACAATCCACGTAACAAGGTCTTCCTCCCACAATCCACAATCCACGCCTTTTCTCTTGGTATTTTCATAAGTCTTTGTAGTTTTTTGTTGGTTAGAAACTATGTATTGGTAATTTGAATGGAAAACTTAGATTATTAGTGTTATTTTTGTTTGACCCGACCCGATTTAGTGTATTGCATAACCATAATATAATACCCGGAACATAACGATGGCAAAAAAAAAAAATATGGCCCCCACCGTTAAAACTTTCAAGATCCGCCACTGCCTTTCGGTACAAGGCAAATCAGGATCCACTAATACCGTTGAATTGGGTTTAACCGGGGAACCATCCACATCAACATTTAGCCGAACTTGGCTCTAATACCAATTGTAGAAATTATGTTTCCAACTCATCAAGTCTAATATAAGCTCAATGGGATTCCACTCTAAAACCATATGGTGATAGAGGGAGTAACCCACAACCTTATATTCATGCTTAGAGTTTTTTTTTCTTCTCAATATGGGATATGGGTTTACGCCCAACATGACTAGATATATTAATGAACTATTAAGGTCGTTTGGTGAAATAATTAGTGAAATGCTTCACCTAGGTGAATGAGATAAATGGAGGGTTCGATTTCTTTTGTATTATTATTTATTTTAATTTCATTGGATGTATTGTGACATGTAGTGGGTTAATATGGTATAAAATTTGTAACTGAACGGTTAAGGGGTGAAAAATGAAGGTGATAGTGATGAGAAGATGACGCTAACGTAACAAGAAAAAATGTAAGTGGAAAAAATAAACAAATAAGAATAGTAGTCTTAAAATAATGTAAAAAGATTAAAACCTAATTGTAACAATATAAAATTTATCATATGTACTCGAATGTTTGAAAGACATATTTTTTTCTTATTTTTTTACTTTTTTTGAAAGGAAAAGTTTGGGTTCAACAGTATTAGCTCTTTATATACCTAACTGTAATCTCAGAGAAAACTCAATTCTATCCACACAAAAAACTCATGTCCACAGTCCACAAAACATTTTGCTCAAACCCGTATTTGAATCGAAAACCTTAACATGTTTTCCAGGTACCAATTCATCTATCGATCAAGTATACATAACTTTAGTCTGCATATTATAACATATCGTAAAATGAGCACAATGTTAATATTTGCCTTAATTAACGTTTCATTATAATCATCCATTCGTTTGCATGTATAAGCACCCGGCCAGTTTAAATTGGTGTAATTCGGTGCAAACATATATCCGGATATGGAGTGATATTCGTACCACATATATTGATAAATCTACCACACATGTGCTTTAGTAACTTGTACAGTGTGTTCAGAAAGTTGTACCGTATGATAGATTTATAAAAAATTGTGATACGAATATCATTTCTCTATCCGGATCTACCAAAAGGTCCAAAACCATTAATTTCATGTGTTCAATAAATGAGAAAATTGATATTTAGGTTGCGAGAGATACGTACGCCTGATTAATGTACATGTTGTCACATGCATATGTACGCAAGTACATGCCAAAACATCTAATACTTATAATAATAATAATATCAATTAAAGCTTAAATTCAAATATAATCGACCATGTTATAATTAAGACGGAGAAAAAAGCTACTCGTATAAATTTACGAAAAAGCAAACGTATGGACAAAGGGGTTTTTGTTCCAAATATTAAGTTCATATCTTAATTCTATATGTTTTATACTTATTAGGTGTGTTTAGTATGTGCGGGACTTGTTTTGTATCTATTCTGGAACTCAAGGGCTATTTCTGGACAAAGTAAAGTGAAGGTTGATAGAGGCATATATGAAGAGTTCAGGGACTGAAGATAAAACTTATGGCCACTATATAAACTCTCTTTCTCCTCTTTTAGGGTTGAGATGAGATTCATTCGATTATTTTGTTCTCTCATATTTCTGTATTCTCTCTATAATAACTTCGTATATGGGGTGAGGATCCTGGAAGAAGGTGTGTTAAGGAGAGAAGGGAGAGAAGGTCCTATTGGCCAATCAGAACGCGACATGTGTCAAAATAAAAAAAAGCGCGGTGGCAATTTTGTAAATAAATTAAACTTTTTTGAAGCTTGGTCAGCTTGGGCTCTCGGTCAGGTTGGGTCAGCTTGGGGTTGGGTATCAGCTTGACACAATTTACACATAATCTACACAAATGTAGATTATGGGTTTTGGGTCAGCTTGACACAATTTACACATAATCTACACAAATGTAGATTAATCTACACAAATGTAGATTATGGGTTTTGGGTCAGCTTGGGTTCTGGGTTGGGTCAGCTTGACACAATTTACACATAATCTACACAAATGTAGATTAATCTACACAAATGTAGATTAATCTACACAAATGTAGATTAATTGTCTACACAAATTAGATTAATCTACACAAATGTAGATTAATCTACACAAATGTAGATTAATCTACACAAATGTAGATTAATCTACACAAATGTAGATTAATCTACACAAATGTAGATTATGGGTTTTGGGTCAGCTTGACACAATTTACACATAATCTACACAAATGTAGATTAATCTACACAAATGTAGATTAATCTACACAAATGTAGATTATGGTTTTTGGGTCAGCTTGACACAATCTACATAATCTACACAAATGTAGATTAATCTACACAAATGTAGATTAATCTACACAAATGTAGATTAATCTACACAAATGTAGATTAATCTACACAAATGTAGCTTGGGTTGGGTCAGCTTGACACAATCTACATATAATCTACACAAATGTAGATTAATCTACACAAATGTAGATTAATCTACACAAATGTAGATTAATCTACACAAATGTAGATTAATCTACACAAATGTAGATTAATCTACACAAATGTAGATTAATCTACACAAATGTAGATTAATCTACACAAATGTAGATTAATCTACACAAATGTAGATTATGGGTTTTGGGTCAGCTTGGGGTCTGGGTCAGGTTGGGTCAGCTTGGGGTTGGGTCAGCTTGGGTTCTGGGTTGGGTCAGCTTGGGGTTGGGTCAGCTTGACACAATTTACACATAATCTACACAAATGTAGATTAATCTACACAAATGTAGATTAATCTACACAAATGTAGATTAATCTACACAAATGTAGATTAATCTACACAAATGTAGATTATGGGTTTTGGGTCAGCTTGACACAATTTACACATAATCTACACAAATGTAGATTATGGGTTTTGGTTCAGCTTGACACAATTTACACATAATCTACACAAATGTAGATTATGGGTCTTGGGTCAGCTTGACACAATTTACACATAATCTACACAAATGTAGATTAATCTACACAAATGTAGATTAATCTACACAAATGTAGATTATGGGTTTTGGGTCAGCTTGGGGTCTGGGTCAGCTTGGGGTCTGGTCAGGTTGGGTCAGCTTGGGGTTGGGTCAGCTTGACACAATTTACACATAATCTACACAAATGTAGATTAATCTACACAAATGTAGATTATGGGTTTTGGGTCAGCTTGACACAATTTACACATAATCTACACAAATGTAGATTATGGGTTTTGGGTCAGCTTGGGTCAGCTTGGGGTCTGGGTCAGGTTGGGTCAGCTTGGGTCAGCTTGGGGTTGGGTCAGCGTGGGCTCTGGGTCAGGTTGGGTCAGCTTGGGGTCTGGTCAGCTTGGGTCAGTTGGGTCAGGTTGGGTCAGCTTGGGGTCTGGGTCAGGTTGGGTCAGGTTGGGTCAGGTTTGGTCAGCTTGGGGTCTGGGTCAGGTTGGGTCAGGTTGGGTCAGCTTGGGTCAGCTTGGGGTCTGGGTCAGGTTGGGTCAGCTTGGGGTTGGGTCAGCTTGGGTCAGCTTGACACAATTTACACATAATCTACACAAATGTAGATTAATCTACACAAATGTAGATTATGGGTTTTGGGTCAGCTTGGGGTTGGGTCAGCTTGGGGTCTGGTTGGGTCAGGTTGGGTCAGCTTGGGGTTGGGTCAGCTTGACACAATTTACACATAATCTACACAAATGTAGATTAATCTACACAAATGTAGATTATGGGTTTTGGGTCAGCTTGGGTCAGCTTGGGGTTGGGTCAGCTTGGGGTCTGGGTCAGGTTGGGTCTGGGTCAGCTTGGGGTTGGGTCAGCTTGACACAATTTACACATAATCTACACAAATGTAGATTAATCTACACAAATGTAGATTAATCTACACAAATGTAGATTATGGGTTTTGGGTCAGCTTGGGTTCTGGGTTGGGTCAGCTTAGGGTTGGGTCAGCTTGGGGTCTGTGTCAGGTTGGGTCAGGGTTGGGTCAGCTTGGGGTCTGGTCAGGTTGGGTCAGCTTGGGGTCTGGTCAGGTTAGGTCAGCTTGGGTCAGCTTAGGGTTGGGTCAGTTTGGGGTCTGGGTCAGGTTGGGTCAGGTTGGGTCAGCTTGGGGTCTGGGTCAGGTTGGGTCAGGTTGGGGTCTGGGTCAGCTTGGGGTTGGGTCAGCTTGGGGTTGGGTCAGCTTGGGGTCTGGGTCAGGTTGGGTCAGGTTGGGTCAGCTTGGGGTTGGGTCAGCTTGACACAATTTACACATAATCTACACAAATGTAGATTAATCTACACAAATGTAGATTAATCTACACAAATGTAGATTATGGGTTTTGGGTCAGCTTGGGTTCTGGGTTGGGTCAGCTTGGGGTTGGGTCAGCTTGGGGTCTGGGTCAGGTTGGGTCAGCTTGGGCGTTGGGTCAGCTTGACACAATTTACACATAATCTACACAAATGTAGATTAATCTACACAAATGTAGATTATGGGTTTTGGGTCAGCTTGGGTTCTGGGTTGGGTCAGCTTGGGGTCTGGGTCAGGTTGGGTCAGCTTGGGTCAACTTGGGGTCTGGGTCAGCTTGGGGTCTGGTCAGGTTGGGTCAGGTTGGGTCAGCTTGGGTTCTGGGTTGGGTCAGCTTGGGGTCTGGCAGGTTGGGTCAGCTTGGGGTTGGGTCAGCTTGGGGTTGGGTCAGCTTGGGCGGTCAGCTTGGGGTTGGGTCAGCTTGAGGTTGGGTCAGCTTGGGAGGTCAGCTTGGGGTTGGGTCAGCTTGGGGTGGGTTGGGTCAGCTTGGGTTTGAAGTCAAATTATTTACAAAAATGCCACCGCGTTTTTTTTTTTAAAAAGCCACATGTCACGTTCTGATTGGTTCATAGGACCTTCTCTCCCTTCTCTCCTTAAGACACCTTCTCATTTGATCTCTCTCCTATATATATATATATATATATATATATATATTCTGTGTATATAATCATCATATTGATGATTATTTGATTAAAGTCTGTAATAATAATTCTAAACTCTATTAATAATAACTTGTTTCTGTTTTATTCTGGTTGAATCTGTTGAAGATCTTGGTTATTGTTGATATTCTCACATGGTATCAGAGCCTATCACCGATTGATTGGTGATATTTGTTTTGATTGTTGATTTAATTGATTAGATCTAGGGCGTATTCCATCTGGAACCCTAGATTTGATTGTTTGGGGTTTTTTGTTCGATTGAGTTAGGGTTTGTTAAATCAAACCTATTCTGGTTCTTCCGCTGCAACTTCTGGTGTTTTACCCTAAAAAATTAGGGTTTTCTTATTCAGGTTCTGATTTATCTCTTGACTAAGTGAATCAAGAGTAAATTAAGGTTCCCCATCCTTCTGCTTATAGCGTTGTATTGTCGTTCTTCTCTTATCTCTTTTATTTGATCAGATCTGGTTGTTTTTATAATAAAATTTTTTTATCTTATTTCTCATAAAAAGAACTGTGTTAAACTTGACCTGCCTCCATGAGAGGTTAGGGATCCTGTCCCTGATACTTTTGTGAGATTAAGAGTGTTTTTTACAAGTTTTTCATATATATATAAATCAAACTTTGTTTCTGGTGATTATTTGATTTTATCTGTTTTTTATTTGAGTATTATTTCTAGTTATTGTGTTTATTTGATATTCCTGCCTGTCATTCTCTGGAATTTTGTGTTTACTTGATAATATTTCTGATCTAAAAGACTTTTGAAATAATTTTGAGTCTAAAAGAACTTTTGATAATAATTTTATGTCTAAAAGAACTTTTGATAATAATTTGACACTAAAAAGACATTTGATAATAATTTTGAGTCTAAAAGAACTTTTGATAATAATACCAGAACTTTTAGACCTCCTAATCCTAATCTTCAGTGTGCAAATTGTCACAGAATTGGTCATACAATAGAAAGATGTTTTCAATTGGGTTATAAAAGATCAAATCAATTTGGTAATAGAGTTGTTAGTAATAATTCAAATGTGCAATCTAATCTTTCTGGTTCTACTACTGCTTGTTCTAATTCTGCTCCTTCTTTGTCACATGATCAACTTGCTAATATTGTTAAAAGTCACAATGATTTGCTTAGATTGATGCAATTTTTAATGGGCTTGGATGATGTTTATATGGGTGTTAGATCTACTATTTTAACTAAAGAACCTCTGCCTTCTGTTAAAACTGCTTATGCTATAATTTCTAGAGAAGAGTCACATAGAGCAGGTATAACTGATAAACCTAATACTGCAAGTGCTTTTGTGGCTAAAACTAACTTTTCTAAAGGTTCTTCTTCTAAAAATGGTACTTATAAACCTCCATTTGACACTAAAAAGACTTTTGATAATAATTTTGAGTCTAAAAGAACTTTTGAAATAATTCTTATGACTCTAAAAGAACTTTTGATAATAATTTGACACTAAAAAAACATTTGATAATAATTTTGAGTCTAAAAGAACTTTTGATAATAATACCAGAACTTTTAGACCTCCTAATCCTAATCTTCAGTGTGCAAATTGTCACAGAATTGGTCATACAATAGAAAGATGTTTTCAATTGGGTTATAAAAGATCAAATCAATTTGGTAATAGAGTTGTTAGTAATAATTCAAATGTGCAATCTAATCTTTCTGGTTCTACTACTGCTTGTTCTAATTCTGCTCCTTCTTTGTCACATGATCAACTTGCTAAATTGTTAAAAGTCACAATGATTTGCTTAGATTGATGCAATTTTTAATGGGCTTGGATGATGTTTATATGGGTGTTAGATCTACTATTTTAACTAAAGAACCTCTGCCTTCTGTTAAAACTGCTTATGCTATAATTTCTAAAGAAGAGTCACATAGAGCAGTAACTGATAAACCTAATACTGCAAGTGCTTTTGTGGCTAAAACTAACTTTTCTAAAGGTCCTTCTTCTAAAAATGGTACTTATAAACCTCCATTTGACACTAAAAAGACATTTGATAATAATTTTGAGTCTAAAAGAACTTTTGATAATAATACCAGAACTTTTAGACCTCCTAATCCTAATCTTCAGTGTGCAAATTGTCACAGAATTGGTCATACAATAGAAAGATGTTTTCAATTGGGTTATAAAAGATCAAATCAATTTGGTAATAGAGTTGTTAGTAATAATTCAAATGTGCAATCTAATCTTTCTGGTTCTACTACTGCTTGTTCTAATTCTGCTCCTTCTTTGTCACATGATCAACTTGCTAAATTGTTATCTTTGATTGAGGATAAGTCTTCTACTTCTGTACATGCTTCTTCTCCTTCTTCTGGCATACATGCTAATATGGCATGTAGAAGTGTTTGGAATAATCCATTTTTTAATTTTAATAGTGTAATATTACAGTCTATAATTCTTAAATGGATAGTTGACTCTGGTGTTAATCATCATATGACTCATTCTGCAAAAAATCTTACAAATGTAGTTGATATTTCAGATTTAAAAATAAGAATAGGTCATCCAAATGGTACAAGTGCTATTGTTAAACAGATTGGTAATTTACATCTAAAAAATGGAATTATTCTATTTGATGTTCTTGTGGTACCTGATTATAATGTGAATCTAATATATGTTCACAAAGTTGCTAGAGATAATAAATTGTTTGTTGGTTTTGATGAAAATAAATGTTATCTTCACGATTTAATTCAAAAGAAGTTATTGGGGACTGGTAATGAGCAGGGTGGTTTGTATATTTATGATGATCTTCCTGTGTGTAATAATGTGGTATGCAATTCTGCTAATCTTCCTTTTGCTTCTAAATTACTTTGGCATATGAGATTAGGACACCCTGCAGACCAAGCTTTGTCTATTTTTTCTAAAAAACTTGACCTAATGATGGATCTTTTGGTCCTTGTGATGTATGTCATAAGGCTAAGCAGACCATAACCCCTTTTCCTTTAAGTGATCATAAATCACAAAGACTTGGTGACTTGATACATGCAGATGTTTGGGGACCTTATAAAGTTGTTTCAAAATAAGGTTATAGATATTTCTTAACTATTGTTGATGATTTTATTAGAGCTGTGTGGACCTTTCTTATGAAGTCTAAAACTGAAGTTTATGAGTATATCTTTCAATTTGTTCAACTTATTAAAACCCAGTTTGATACAAAGATAAAAAATTTCAGTACTGATAATGGTTCTGAATTTATTAACTATAAGGTTACTTCTCTGTTTAATACTGAAGGTATTATTCACCAAACATCTATGGCCTATACACCTCAACAAAATGGTATTGCTGAAAGGAAACATAGACACCTTCTGAATGTTGCTAGGTCTCTTATGTTTCAGGGGGGAATTCCTCTGTCTTTGTGGAGTGAATTTGTTTTAACTGCTACTTATTTGATTAATAGGACTCCTTCCTCTATTCTTCATGGCAAAATTCCTTATGAAAAAGTTTTTGGTTTTGAACCTTCATTAAAACATCTTAAAGTCTTTGGTTGTTTATGTTTCTCTACCATTTTAAATAACAGTGATAAGTTTGCTTCAAGAGCTGAAAAATGTGTTTTTATTGGTTATTCTAATTATAAGAAAGGCTATAAACTATATAGTTTGGCAAAAAGGAATTTTCTTTATTCAAGAGATGTACAATTGTATGAGAACATTTTTCCCTTCAAAATGATTTCTGAGGATAAAGAAAAGTTTTATAATATTGATCAAACTAATTTTTTTGAAACTTTTGATGAGGATATTGCTATGAGTTCTAGTCCCTCTCCCAATGATGATGAGGAAGACAAAATTCATGATTCTAGTGTTGATGGTAGTACTTCTAGTTCTGGCAGCCCAAAAGTGGCAACTGGAATTGACACTCTTGGCAGTCCTATGGCTACCAATGATAGTGATTCAATTCTTGGCAGTCCAAATGTGGCTATGATGAGCGTCCATATTGTGATAAAAACCCCTATCGAAAGGGTTCATTTCAATGTCTAAATGAGTTAATATTCCGGAACTATCGGTACTTAATGGAGTCGTATGTTTACGCAGGTTCACGGAAGATGCGAGAGAGGGTAAATGACATCAAGTGACTCAAGATGGAAGCCTATGAAGTTACAAGACACAAGGAGGTGATTCGGGAGCCGAACGAAGAAGTACGAACTGCAGCAGGAGTTACCAGCGCCACTGGATAACACATAGCGCCGCTCACCTCAGCCCAGTGCCACTAGCCCAGTCCCAGCGCCGCTGGGAAGCCCAGCCAGCGCCGCTGGGCGGCCCAGATCAGCAACCGACTTATTTCACTATTTAAGTCGAACTAACCCTCAAAACCCAAAGAGAGCCGATTCAGCAGCCCTAGCCTCCTACATTCAACCCTAGGTCGATTTTGCAGATTCCGAGAAGGTTTTGGAGCTTCTAACACCTTCCGGTCTTCATCCTCAGCCTAGATCTACTTTTCTATTTTACTTTCAGTTGGTAAACAATGTCTTTCATCTTTTCAGACTTTGTTATTCCTTTAATAATGTCAGGCTAGTAGGCTGAATACTTGTTTGGATCAATGTGATTATGTAGACGTTTATTGTTTTACTTTATTTGTTAGAATCTGTTGGAGTGTGTTTTACTGTTTATCGTAGATCCATGTTTTACTAGTTCTTCATATTATTATCGGTTCTATATCTGAATATATTAGTTTAATTCTGATGGTTGTCTATGATCATACACTAGGACTAATATGCTAGGTTGGAAAACACTAGTCGGTCTATAACTAGTTGTAAAAAGTGATTCACTTGTAACCGATGGATCCAGAACCGTATTAATTAGGATGAATGGAACATGATGCTTAACAATGTCAGACGCGATCCTTTGACTTGGAAACGAGCACTGTGGTCACCGAAGATAATTATTATCTGGTCATGGATTAAGAGCCGGGTATCTAAAAGATGAACTAGTGACACAAACTTTAGGTCATTAATGCTTAAACAATGAATCTAACGAGAATTTGTTTATAGGGTAGTGTGAGTCTAGCGACAGCACTAGTAATTAGGCAAAGTGAATCTAACGAGAATCTAAGCCGTGATTAAGTTTCCAACAGACTAGCAAATGGGTAGGATAGTATTTGGTCGTACCATGAGATCGGAGATGCCAAACAAGTATTTTAATTTAATTACTGTTATTTGCCTTTTCAAACTATTTTCAGACTAAACCTCTCGCTGAATAAGCGGTTGCGGCTTCTATTTACTTTTCAGTATTTTAATTAGTTTAATAGGAAATCGTGACAACCCTACAACCGCTAGAATTACACGCATTATTAGATTAGGTAGTGCAAGCGTCCCTGCGAACGATCCTGTAACTTATCACTTAGACTATACTACACTGACCGGGTTCTCTGCTCGTAAGTGTGTGTGTTTTCAGATAATTACTTGTACAATGTAACACCCGTCATTTATAAATATGGGTTTTCAAAAACTTTCACCTAACGGTGTCAAATTGCGGAAGAAAAGACTTTAAAAGTCAAAACCGATAAAAACTGTTTGGTTTCTACGTTTAGTTGGTGTTACATGCAATACCATCAAATAGTTTAAAATGAAAACCCAACGGTTGCCCAACACAAAACAACCGTTCAACAATACTACATAAATTCGACATCAAGTACGAAATGTAAATAAATGTCTAAAGGGATAATCGTCTATGGGTAGCTAAGTTCTCCTGCATGCATCTACCCAACTCTCACTCTTCCTGCATCAACTAGTCCTTCAAGCTAAACCTGAGGGAACAACCACATTTAAGAAACAAGTGTTAGCTAACGAATTAGCTAAGTAAGATAACACTATATTATTAAAACATTTGTCCAATTAAAACAATCTTCATTATTAGACAAGTATTTTAATTTAATTACTGTTATTTGCCTTTTCAAACTATTTTCAGACTAAACCTCTCGCTGAATAAGCGGTTGCGGCTTCTATTTACTTTTCAGTATTTTAATTTAATTACTGTTATTTGCCTTTTCAAACTATTTTCAGACTAAACCTCTCGCTGAATAAGCGGTTGCGGCTTCTATTTACTTTTCAGTATTTTAATTTAATTACTGTTATTTGCCTTTTCAAACTATTTTCAGACTAAACCTCTCGCTGAATAAGCGGTTGCGGCTTCTATTTACTTTTCAGTATTTTAATTTAATTACTGTTATTTGCCTTTTCAAACTATTTTCAGACTAAACCTCTCGCTGAATAAGCGGTTGCGGCTTCTATTTACTTTTCAGTATTTTAATTTAATTACTGTTATTTGCCTTTTCAAACTATTTTCAGACTAAACCTCTCGCTGAATAAGCGGTTGCGGCTTCTATTTACTTTTCAGTATTTTAATTTAATTACTGTTATTTGCCTTTTCAAACTATTTTCAGACTAAACCTCTCGCTGAATAAGCGGTTGCGGCTTCTATTTACTTTTCAGTATTTTAATTAGTTTAATAGGAAATCGTGACAACCCTACAACCGCTAGAATTACACGCATTATTAGATTAGGTAGTGCAAGCGTCCCTGCGAACGATCCTGTAACTTATCACTTAGACTATACTACACTGACCGGGTTCTCTGCTCGTAAGTGTGTGTGTTTTCAGATAATTACTTGTACAATGTAACACCCGTCATTTATAAATATGGGTTTTCAAAAACTTTCACCTAACGGTGTCAAATTGCGGAAGAAAAGACTTTAAAAGTCAAAACCGATAAAAACTGTTTGGTTTCTACGTTTAGTTGGTGTTACATGCAATACCATCAAATAGTTTAAAATGAAAACCCAACGGTTGCCCAACACAAAACAACCGTTCAACAATACTACATAAATTCGACATCAAGTACGAAATGTAAATAAATGTCTAAAGGGATAATCGTCTATGGGTAGCTAAGTTCTCCTGCATGCATCTACCCAACTCTCACTCTTCCTGCATCAACTAGTCCTTCAAGCTAAACCTGAGGGAACAACCACATTTAAGAAACAAGTGTTAGCTAACGAATTAGCTAAGTAAGATAACACTATATTATTAAAACATTTGTCCAATTAAAACAATCTTCATTATTAGACAAGATTATTTAGGCACAACACACATCACACGTTCACACATAACTGCATATCAACTTCATATCAATTAGGGTGAATCCCCCTAAATGTGCCTATCCTTCATTTTATTCACACATTATCACACGTATATTCGTTAATAAGTGTAACATAAGTCACACCCGACTAGATGCTTCACCAAAAGGCGAGTCATACTTCGTCGTTAAGGAATGGCAAGCCAATCCAAGAGTAATCCGTATGTGGAGGTTGTTCAAACCCCTCGTATTACTCGCCCTGCATTATAATGACCATGTTGCAAGGAGCCACCCAAGCAACAACTACGTTAACGCATTCGTCCGGCTAAGACCAGTACGGGTTAAGCATAACACTTTTCCTGCATTATATTTACGAGCTCGGTTTCACACATATGGTTTAGGTAACACACATTCCTAAACCGTCACACACATATAGTCTAGGTAACACACATTCCTATACATTCACACACTTTATCTTCATTACGTTTGGATCCATAAACGTGCAAGTGACATGTCAACCTAATAAGTCTAGTGAGCTAGGTGTACAAGCCATGTAAGCATGCATATATCACACATCAACTTCATTTCTACATTTCATGCATAATGAGATACTTCGTAATACTACATAAACTGCATAACAATACACTACATTAAGCAATACTTCGTTTCACTACATTAGGGACTGCATTTCAGGTCTCATGGTCAACTACATAACCCATAATACCTCCCGTGTAACCCCATATGCCCACATGCAATATAAAGATACCAAATGGAAGTATTTATGATTTGAAACCAGCTTTTCGTTGAATCCCCCAGCGTGTCAAAGTTGTGTATCTTACCTTGGCGTAGTCCACAAAAATCAACGACTAGTCACTGTGTAAAGCAACTATGCTCGTCTACCTATAATTAGTAAACGATTATTAGACAAGCTACATACTTACGTCATTAAGGCCAATAACTAGACCCACACACTTTAAAGACTCACTTAGGATTCAGGTATAATCCACGTGTCAAAATGATGTTACAGTTCAAAACTATCATTTTTGCTGAAAACTGATGAGTTGCGCCGCAACTTATTCTTCTGGAATTGAGTTGCGCCGCAACTCCCCTTCGACCTGCACTTTTACAAAAATCGTTTTCATCCCCAATTTGACCCCAAATGACACCATGACTATAATGCAGATTCAATACACCATCATCCTTCATATTTAGACCATTACAAAGCATTTCAACCATTCATTACACCATATATGGCTTTAATCCATCAAAACCACTATTAATCTTCATTAAACGATTCCCCCATAATCCAATAATTATTCCTAATGACTCATATAATCAAAAGGACCTGAAATCAATGATTTAATACCTGATCTACCTGTAGATGACAATAGGGATGCAAAACACTTGGCTAAACACAATCGATTCACACTTTGGAAGGATTTTCGGCTTGCAATTGGTGGAGGAATGCTATGGGGCGGCTTAGGTCTTGTTTAGAGAATGTATTGGCTGCAAATTATGATCTAATGACACCCTCTAATTCCCTAATCCCGTTTTTAGTTTTCCTCATATGTCAAAATCAACCCCCAAGCTTCCTAATCCTTCATTACTAGTCAAAAACTACCCTAGGGACCACATACAACATAAATACTTCTTTAGATGCCACTACATAGGCGTTTAACTACATTATATACACACAAATCCTGCATTATACATTTTAGGCTTTCAAACCTCACACACAATCACACTTTAACTACATATATGCATTAAATCTAATATAGACTTAACGGCACACTATGTTGACTTAACGACATTAGTCAATGTTAAATAAAAAGTTTGGGATGTTACAATTACCTCCCCCTTAAGAGGATTCCGTCCCCGGAATCTCATCGGTAAGGAACAACTCCGGATACTTCTCCTTCATTACTGCTTCAGTTTCCCACGTTAAGCTTTCTCCATGGTTATGCTTCCACTTTATCAACACAAGGTCAATCACCTTTCGGCGTAACTTCTTTTGCTTCCTTCCAAGTATCGCTACCGGTTCATCTACCATTCTCTTCATTAGGTCAATACTCACATCTTCAATGGGAATCACACTTGACTCATCGGCTAAGCATTTCCTCAAGTAGGATACATGAAAGGTGTTGTGAATTCCATCCAATTCTGGAGGTAATTCCAACTGATATGCTAAATCCTTAATGCGCTTCAAGATTTTAAAAGGTCCAATGAAACGTGGACTCAACTTTCCCTTCTTTCCAAATCTAATAAATCCTTTCCATGGTGACACTTTCAGCATCACTAAATCACCAACATTAAACTCAATCGGTCTCCTTTTCTTATCTGCATATGTTTTCTGTCTTTCTCTTGCCACACGTAAAGCTTCTTTAGCTACATTAACTTTCTCCGCTGAGATCTCTATAATTTCAGGACCTGTGATTTGCTTTTCACCGGGCTCCATCCAACAACTTGGAGTCCTACATCTCCTACCATAGAGCATTTCAAATGGTGGCATTCCAATGCTTGCATGATAACTATTGTTGTAAGCAAACTCAATCAACTTCAGATGATCATCCCATGCCCCACCATAATCTAATACACACGTTCTCAACATATCCTCTAGAGTTTGAATAGTTCTCTCACTTTGCCCATCGGTTTGAGGATGATAGGCGGTACTCAAATTTATTCTACTACCCAACTCCCGTTGAAGACCCTTCCAAAAGTTTGACACAAATCTCGAGTCTCGGTCCGAAACAATAGATAAAGGAACTCCATGTTTTGTGACTACTTCATCAATGTATATCTTTGCCATCTTCGTTAAGGGTACATCTTGTCGGGTAGCTAGAAAATGAGCACTCTTCGTCAATCTATCTACAATCACCCATATCATATCATTCCCTTTCGGTGTTTTAGGTAGCTTCGTTACAAAGTCCATAGTAATATGATCCCATTTCCACTCGAGAATGTCTAATTAATGCAACAAACCATAGGGCTTTTGATGGTCCGTTTTCACACGTGCACACGTCAAACATTTTGCTACAAAATGAGCTACTTCTCCTTTAATATCCGGCCACCAATAAATCGGCTTCAAATCTGCATACATTTTGGTGACACCGGGATGAACCGAATATCTACTTCTATGGGCTTCCTCAAGGATCAATTCCCGGTTACCACCAAGCAATGGCACCCAAATTCGACCCTTGTATGTTTTGAACCCACGGCTATTAGTCTCCATCACAAGACGTTTCTTCTTTCCAATGCTTTCTTTGTCAATGTTATCCTTCATTAATGCCCTCATTTGTGCTTCTTTAATTCGATCAAGTAGCCCCGACTTGGCTTGAACTTGTATGCTCATCAACTTACAAGAAGAACTTTGCACCTTCCTACTTAGTGCATCCGCCACTACATTGGCTTTACCCGGATGGTATTTGATTTCACAATCATAATCCTTAAGTAATTCCATCCACCTCCTTTGTCTCAAATTCATCTCCTTTTGATTAAAGACATACTGCAAACTTTTATGATCGGTAAACAAAGTGCATTTTGTACCATAAAGGTAATGTCTCCACAATTTCAATGCAAATACAACTGCTGCCAACTCAAGATCATGGGTAGGGTAATTCTTCTCATGTGGTTTCAACTGGCGTGAAGCATAGGCGATCACCTTGTCCCTCTGCATCAGGACACAAGCCAGACCCGTAATAGATGCATCACTATATACAACCAAATCATCGGTACCTTCAGGCAAGGCAAGTATAGGAGCTTCACACAACTTCTTTTTCAATGTTTGAAATGCATTCTCCTGCTTATCGGTCCACTCAAACTTTACTCCTTTCTTCGTTAGTTCAGTCATAGGCTTGGCTATTCGAAAGAAATCCTGAATGAATCTTCTATAATATCCAGCCAAACCAAGAAAACTTTTAATCTCAATAGGAGTCTTTGGCTGCTCCCACTTTGAAACAGCTTCAATCTTTGAAGGATCTACTTTAATACCTTCTGATGAAATGACATGACCAAGAAACTGCACTTCTCGAAGCCAAAACTCGCATTTAGAAAACTTGGCATACAACTTCTTCTCTCTCAACACCTCCAAAACTGCTTTCAAGTGCTCACAGTGCTCATCTTCTGACTTAGAATAGATCAAAATATCGTCAATAAACACAATAACAAAATGATCTAGAAAGGGACGGCATACCCGATTCATTAAGTCTATAAACGCGGCTGGAGCATTAGTCAACCCAAATGGCATGACCAATAACTCATAATGCCCATATCTAGCCCGGAAAGCTGTCTTTGCTACATCCTCCTTCTTAACCTTCAATTGATGATAACCGGACCGCAAATCTATCTTTGAAAAATATGAAGCACCAAGTAGTTGATCAAAGAGATCATCAATTCGCGGGAGAGGATATTTATTCTTAACCGTTCGCTTATTCAGCTCACGGTAGTCTATGCACATGCGCATAGATCCATCCTTCTTTTTAACAAAGAGAACCGGAGCTCCCCAAGGCGAGGAACTAGGTTGTATGAACCCTTTGTCGAGTAATTCCTGAAGTTGAGCCATTAACTCCTTCATTTCTGTATGAGCTAATCGGTAAGGTGCTTTAGCAACAGGTGTAGCACCGGGAATAAGATCTATCTGAAAAGTAACTTCACGATCGGGAGGAATACTAGGAAGATCATCGGGAAACACATCGGGAAAATCGGATACTACATCAATACTAGCAATAGAAGGCTTCTCCTTTCTTGCATCAATAACATAGGCCAAGAAATGACTCTTATTCTTCCTTATACATTTAATAGCCTTCATCATACTAATGATCTTTATCCCCCCTCTCTTCTTATCTCCATAAACCGTTACCACTTTACCATCGGGTATAGGAATCCAAATAATCTTTTGGGAACACAAAATATTAGCTTCATTTCTAGACAACCAATCCATACCAATCACTACATCGAAACAGGCTAAGGTAGTAGGCAATAACTGGACCGGAAACAAACGATCTTCAATCTCAATGTCACAATCATCATATCCCACACGTATATCACTAACCGTACCATTAGCAATCTCTACCTCTATTGAGCAATCTAAGGGAGTAGTGACTCTTTCTAGATTAGGAGCAAATAATGTGGACACAAACGACCTATTTGCACCCGAATCAAATAAAACAGAGGCAGGTTTTGAATTAACAAGGAAAGTACCACTTACCACCTCGTCGTTGTTCTTAGCATCATCAACAGTCATCTGCAAGGCTCTCACTTTTGTTGCTGTCGTGGCTGTCCTCTTTCCGTCGCATCACTCCTTGGCACCACATTTCTGAAAGCTCTCATATTTAAAGTTGCTAATGCGTGGTGCATTCACAACTCTAGATCCACCACCATTCACCCCATTAACACCCACTGCTGCAACAACATTTTCATGAGCATCTTGTGATCTCGCCATTGATGGTTCAGCACTTTGGGAGGGATTAGAGTAATTCCCATCCGAACGCTCACCCCTTTGTTCACTCCCATTCCTTTCAGCATCTCTTTCTGCCCTCAATTGTGCTAACTCTTCTTCATTTCTCATCAAAAGAGCTCGAATAGCTCTCAATTCTTCATGTAATTCAGCTTGATTGGGAACTTGTTCAATCACCGGGTTTGCCCTCTCAATTTCCGACCTTGTGGGCTGTGCTCCCGGAAGTGGCCTTCGCGGTGGCCTTTGGTTAACACCATTCCCAGCCCCATTCCCATTAGGCGGAGCACCACTAGCGTTAGTTCCATCTCGTTGACTGTTAGCACGAGTGTTAACCATGCTGTCTACAATGTAATGACGGTAGTTAGTAAGAATTAAAGTGAGAACAAGGTGATTAAGGCTACACGACACCTACATAAGCTGCATATAGAATCACAAACAAGCCTCAACCTACACTCTCACTCAATCCCAACCCGTCCTAATGTACTTCATCTCAAAGCTAGGCACACCTACATAGTCCTAACTTATCCTTCATCGGTTTAAGTCCAAAATCCTACGGTCATGGTCGAACTTTGGTTCTCTTAAACCAATTCTCTGATACCAACTTGTAACACCCGTCATTTATAAATATGGGTTTTCAAAAACTTTCACCTAACGGTGTCAAATTGCGGAAGAAAAGACTTTAAAAGTCAAAACCGATAAAAATTGTTCGGTTTCTACGTTTAGTTGGTGTTACATGCAATACCATCAAATAATTTAAAATGAAAACCCAACGGTTGCCCAACATAAAACAACCGTTCAACAATACTACATAAATTCGACATCAAGTACGAAATGTAAATAAATGTCTAAAAGGATAATCGTCTATGGGTAGCTAAGTTCTCCTGCATGCATCTACCCAACTCTCACTCTTCCTGCATCAACTAGTCCTTCAAGCTAAACCTGAGGGAACAACCACATTTAAGAAACAAGTGTTAGCTAACGAATTAGCTTAGTAAGATAACACTATATTATTAAAACATTTGTCTAATTAAAACAATCTTCATTATTAGACAAGTTTATTTAGGCACAACACACATCACACGTTCACACATAACTGCATATCAACTTCATATCAATTAGGGTGAATCCCCCTAAATGTGCCTATCCTTCATTTTATTCACACATTATCACACATATCTTCGTTAACTGCATATAAGTGTAACATAAGTCACACCCGACTAGATGCTTCACCAAAAGGCGAGTCATACTTCGTCGTTAAGGAATGGCAAGCCAATCCAAGAGTAATCCGTATGTGGAGGTTGGTCAAACCCCTCGTATTACTCGCCCTGCATTATAATGACCATGTTGCAAGGAGCCACCCAAGCAACAACTACGTTAACGCACTCGTCCGGCTAAGACCAGTACGGGTTAAGCTTAACACTTTTCCTGCATTATATTTACGAGCTTGGTTTCACACATATGGTTTAGGTAACACACATTCCTAAACCGTCACACACATATAGTCTAGGTAACACACATTCCTAGACATTCACACACTTTATCTTCATTACGTTTGGATCCTTAAACGTGCAAGTGACATGGCAACCTAATAAGTCTAGTGAGCTAGGTGTACAAGCCATGTAAGCATGCATATATCACACATCAACTTCATTTCTACATTTCATGCATAATGAGATACTTCGTAATACTACATAAACTGCATAACAATACACTACATTAAGCAATACTTCGTTTCACTACATTAGGGACTGCATTTCAGGTCTCATGGTCAACTATATAACCCATAATACCTCCCGTGTAACCCCATATGCCCGCATGCAATATAAAGATACCAAATGGAAGTATTTATGATTTGAAACCAGCTTTTCGTTGAATCCCCCAGCGTGTCAAAGTAGTGTATCTTACCTTGGCGTAGTCCACAAAAATCAACGACTAGTCACTGTGTAAAGCAACTATGCTCGTCTACCTATAATTAGTAAACGATTATTAGACAAGCTACATACTTACGTCATTAAGGCCAATAACTAGACCCACACACTTTAAAGACTCACTTAAGATTCAGGTCTAATCCACCTGTCAAAACGATGTTACGGTTCAAAACTATCATTTTTGCTGAAAACTGATGAGTTGCGCTGCAACATAAAGTTGCGCCGCAGCTCAAGCCTCCAGTTGTGCCGCAACACATTATGTTGCGCCGCAACTTATTCTTCTGGAATTGAGTTGCGCCGCAACTAGGCGTTGCGCCGCAACTCCCCTTCAACCTGCACTTTTACAAAAATCGTTTTCATCCCCAATTCGACCCCAAACGACACCAAGACTATAATGCAAATTCAATACACCATCATCCTTCATATTTAGACCATTACAAAGCATTTCAACCATTCATTACACCATATATGGCTTTAATCCATCAAAACCACTATTAATCTTCATTAAACGATTCCCCCATAATCCAATAGTTATTCCTAATGACTCATATAATCAAAAGGACCTGAAATCAATGATTTAATACCTGATCTACCTGTAGATGACAATAGGGATGCAAAACACTTGGCTAAACACAATCGATTCACACTTTGGAAGGATTTTTGGCTTGCAATTGGTGGAGGAATGCTATGGGGCGGCTTAGGGCTTGTTTAGAGAATGTATTGGCTGCAAATTATGATCTAATGACACCCTCTAATTCCCTAATCCCGTTTTTAGTTTTCCTCGTATGTCAAAATCAACCCCCAAGCTTCCTAATCCTTCATTACTAGTCAAAAACTACCCTAGGGACCACATACAACATAAATACTTCTTTAGATGCCACTACATAGGCGTTTAACTACATTATATACACACAAATCCTGCATTATACGTTTTAGGCTTTCAAACCTCACACACAATCACACTTTAACTACATATATGCATTAAATCTAATATAGACTTAACGGCACACTATGTTGACTTAACGACGTTAGTCAACTGTTAAATAAAAAGTTTGGGATGTTACATACAACTTATAAATTTAAAAGCATAAAATAAAACCGCATCAGGCTACCAGATTAGAAGAGTCTGCAACTACACAGAATTTGAATGACAATATTATTTCTAAGGGAAATCAAGATAATCTTAGAAGATCTCAAAGGAATATCACTCTTTCTAAAAGATTAAAAGATTTTCAGTTAGAAGGGAAAGTTAAATATCCTTTGAACAAAGTTGTTTATATGAAACTTCCTCAAGGTTATTTTCATGAGAATGAAAACTTGGTTTGTAAGTTAAATAAATCTTTGTATGGCTTAAAACAAGCACCAAGGCAATGGAACTCTAAATTGTGCAGTGCTTTGATTGAATTTGGTTTTGTGCAAAGTAAATATTATTATTCTCTTTTCACTAAAGGTTCAAGTGATAACTTTGTTGCTTTGCTTGTATATGTTGATGATATTGTGGTGACTGGAAATGATATAAAAGGAATTGAGCAGTTAAAGGTATTTATGAATACAAAGTTCAAAATTAAAGATTTAGGCAAACTTAAATATTTTTTGGGAATTGAGGTATTAGAAACTGAATCTGGTCTTTGTTTATCTCAAAGAAAGTATTGTCTTGAGTTATTAAATGATTTTGGACTGCTTGGTTGCAAACCAGTTCAGACTCCTTTTGAGGTTAATATGACTTTGAAGCATGATTCTACTAAATTGATTGAGAATGTGGATGTTTACCAAAAATTAGTTGGTAAATTAATTTACTTGACAATTACTAGACCTGATATTAGTTACTCTGTTCAATGTTTATCTCAATTCATGCATGCTCCCACACAAGAGTATTTTAATACAGGGCTAAGAGTCTTAAGATATCTTAAGCAATCTCATGGGAATGGTTTGCATATAACAAAAGGTAATATCTTGAATCTTTCTAGTTATGTGGACTCTGACTGGGCAAGGTGTTTGAGTACAAGAAGATTCATTACTGGATACACTGTCTTCCTTGGTAATACTTTAGTTTCCTGGAAAATCAAAAAACAAACAACTGTAGCCAAGTCCTCTGCTGAAGCAGAATACAGGGCTATGGCTGCAGTCACTTGTGAGATTATTTGGCTTAGAAATCTTTTACAAGATCTTGGTATTCAAGTTCAAATTCCTGTTAATCTATTCTGTGATAGTAAATCTGATTTGCAAATTGCTGCAAATCCTGTTTTCCATGAAAGAACTAAACATTTTGAAATAGATTTGTATTTTATTAGAGAAAAAATTTGTGCAAGAATTTTGAGAACTAATAAAATCAAATCTGAACTCAATGTAGCTGATATATTTACAAAGAGTTTATCTTCTAAGCAACATATGTTTCTTTGCAAGAAACTGGGCTATTTTACATGTTTAAGGCATGAACTTAAGGGGGGATGTTCCAAATATTAAGTTCATACCTTAATTCTATATGTTTTATACTTATTAGGTGTGTTTAGTATGTGCGGGACTTGTTTTGTATCTATTCTGGAACTCAAGGGCTATTTCTGGACAAAGTAAAGTGAAGGTTGATAGAGGCATATATGAAGAGTTCAGGGACTGAAGATAAAACTTATGGCCACTATATAAACTCTCTTTCTCCTCTTTTAGGGTTGAGATGAGATTCATTCGATTATTTTGTTCTCTCATATTTATGTATTCTCTCTATAATAATTTCGTATATATATGTATCACATGTGGAAGTTATTTTAGGACCACTCCTTATTTTAGGACCATTAGGACCATGTGTAAATTGTAACTTACACATCATCATCATCTCCGACCACCACCATGATCATCTCCGACCACCACCATGATCCTCCGGCGACGGCGACCACCGCCACCACAACTTACACATGTGTAAGTTAACTTACACATGTGTAGTAAGTTGTATATAACTTACACATGTGTAAGTTTAAGTCTGGTGGCGGTGGTCGCCGTCGCCGGAGGATCATGGTGGTGGTCGGAGATGATCATGGTGGTGGTGGTGGTGGTCGGTGATGATGATGATGATGTGTAAGTTACAATTTACACATGGTCCTAATGGTGCTAAAATAAGGAGTGATCCTAAAATAACTCACCCCATATATCACATCGATATATATATAGTTTATGTGTATATAATCATCATATTGATGATTATTTGATTAAAGTCTGTAATAATAATTCTAAACTCTTTTAATAATAACTTGTTTCTGCTTTATTCTGGTTGAATCTGTTGAAGATCTTGGTTATTGTTGATATTCTCACAGTTTTCTTTTCTCATATTCAAATTTTCTTTTTATTGTTTGTCGAAAAAGAAAGAATAAAGTTGTGGGGTATATGATTCTGAAGCCGTACCCATCCCTCCCGTGCATCTTAAAACATGGATTGTAAATTTGTGATTTCCATCTTCCTTTTTTTTTCCTTTAACATATGATATTTCATCGATTAAATTTATTAATTCATTTTATGTGTTTTGGTGGTGGCTGTCACCAACTACGTGATCAAAGAATACTGACTTAGACCATCTGCAACGGTTGAGCTTGTTTTTCTCATAAATATCCTAAACAACATGTCACCTCAGCTTTCCATACATTCTTCTCACAAACATTTTCTTAACCACAACAATAATATATCCATCCTTCCTACAAATATCCAATTAATATATATAACAATTATTATACATACACACACAAACTCTCCCTCTCTCTTCATCCTTCACAATCCTTCCCTACAAACACTCATGGATGGACACCCTCCATGTCATCACGCACAACAACACTCTCCTTACAAATATCCTCCACCTCACCATGGATTTCCCACAAACATCCCCATTGTGGATAGTCTTAGTCCTAAAATAATTTAATTAAACAACATGGAAGTTACTTATTTACTTATCATTTATGGGTGTTAGCACTTATTTTGTGTTCATGGGGTTGACTCTTAATCTTTCATGGCATAAAGTGAGAAAGTAATAATGATTTTAATGTGGGTTGGGGAATCATGGGCTTAGTCGCTTAGAGGTTTTTGGTTTTGTTTTCCAAACACTAGATTGGTGTCCGCGCAATACAGCGGCGGTGACAGTATGGTTATTAACGTAAAAGTAATTTCATTGCGGCCGAAGATGTGATGAATTCTTGCTGCCTCCATCACCACTAATCGTCACCGCCACCAACACTGTTGCCGCTACCGCCGCCCGCCACCACCCGTTACCGCCACCACCACCACCACTGCCACCATTACATCGCCACCGTCGCATCGCGCTAGTACCCTTCTAGTTTTATAAAGGAGTATAGATAATAGCTACGAAATGTGGCTAAGGTGATGTTGACTTTTGAATCAGATTGAATTTATTTTAGGAAAATATGAATAACCTGAGTGGACAAGGTTTTATCGGTAAGTAACTTTGGCTTGTTACACCTTCTAAAAGTTGAGTTCTTGACTTCTTATTAACAAAATTTCACACTATCTAAGGGATAATATTCTGAAAAGGATATCTTAAAAGAAACTTGAATCTGAGACCTCTTTAAAAAAATTCCCTCTCTATCTACATATTGTAAGTAGGTGGTCACTTGATCTAATTTTATAACAAATAAAAGAAGAGATAGATCTAGTATCAAACTTTTGACTCTAATTTGTAGATTGACAAAGTATTTAGGATTGTAATTATACTTTTGGCTCTAGTGCTATACAACTTAATGCCTTCAATAAAAGAAAAATCTAATTTGTTTTTTTTTAAAACAGAGTTTGCTAAAAACAATCATTATATGCGCTGCATAGGTTCCTATATGCATAAAAGTAAAGAAAAATGTATGTTTATCTTTATTATTAAAGAATATGTTATAAGTTGTGTACGATATACTATTTGTGTCTATACATATTAAACATAAGCAAACTTTTTTAGAAAAATAGACTTAAGCCAAGATATTAAGAACGAGGGGAAGAATCGACAAAGAATCTAGATTAGAGAGGAATATAGAACATCAAACACAAATGAAAACACAAGAAGACAAGAGCAAACCGGCCTTGAATCAACAACCTGATCGCAAGGACAAAAAGCCTATAAAATCAACCCAAAGCATTTTGTTTTAGTATTTTGGTTGCTAATGGAATATTCGGGAAAATCCGAAAATAATATAGTTGGGCTGAAACAAGTTGCGCTGGATCTGATGGGCCTGGGCCATCTACAGTTACAGGCTTTGTGGCTGCTCGCTTTGGGTAAAAAATTTCAGCTTGCCACAAATTGGAGTTAAATTTGGAGTTGTAAATTCATAATAAAGAAAATAGTGTATTAGTACCACAAATGTTTGATAAATTTATGACATAATATAAATTATATAGTGTAACGTAAATATATTGTACAAGTACTTAGTGCACAGTTTTGATAAGTTTATCAATTTTTTGGTACAAATATCACCACACTTACCAAAAAGAAAGGGAAAAAAAAAACATCTTCCTCCACAATTATACTTGTTTTGGGTCCGTAAAGAATCCCAAAAAATGGAGTCCAACATCAGTCAAAAACATAAAACCACTCAACATCATTATATGATTACATTAAATTAAGAAAAGGGACCAATTAAAACATCATCAAACAAGAAGAAAATTACACCAAGATCAGTTTTGTCAATTAACAACTGCTAAACTATTCCACAACCAACAGATTAACTAGACTTCTTAGGTGAAGGCGACTTATTGTAATGTAAACTACTAGTTGCTCCTGATGATGATCGTCCAATATTAGGGTAGTATTTCTTGATCACTTTTTCTCTTACAAACTTATTGTAAATGAAAGCAGCTCCCCTGAACTGTGGCAGCACCAGCCACGCCACCGCTATCAGCTTCACATCATACCATATTGGTATCCTATATACCCCCAATAAAATCCATAATTAAGAAAACGAATATTATTAATTGTAGCAAAGTATTACATTAGTAATTACAGTTTTTACTAATAATAAAATACCATTCTAGAAGTGGCTGAAGAAGCATTTCCATGAGGGTTAAAAATGAATATAAGATCCAGTAAGATAGCCACTGTTGATCATCCTCTTTTGATGAACTCTCGATAGCCACAACAGATGCATATAGTGGATACAATAACATTGTCATCGGTCTACAAAACACATAATATAGTCAAAAAATAATAATATTATCATTAACTAAAAATAATAATATCAACATATATATTAATAAAATAAAATAAAAATTAGTCCGTATATAACTAATTTTCTGTCCCCGCAACAACAGGTCAACAGTCAAGTCAAAAAAAAATTAAAAAATAATAATACTCCAATAAAATTGTAATAATTTAATTAAAGAAAGGTTACCCGGCTAATTGATGGAGACCAGACATCAAAGTCCAGAAACGATTCATTTTCTCTCTTCAACAGAGATTTGAAGAACAAAAAATAGTGGGTTTTGGAGAGTTTGTCCCTTTTGTGTGAGTATTAGGTTGGAGAGTGGTTGGAAACAAGGATATAAATAGAAAGATGGGATGGTTACACGTGGCGATAGATGAAGATGGTATAGGATTCAGGTGTAGGTGATTTGGATCTCGAGACGTGTAGGATATCCAACGGTTCAGGTGGATTGTTTTTTATTTATGATATATGATGATGGTCGACTTCGAGGATGCTGGTCCTTTCTTCTCTTTTCTTAAAGTCGGACGTCGACACATATATTAAACAAACAAACAATCTATCTTTTACGATTACGCGCTTTTCTTTATTTTGTTTTAGTTCGTAGACAGAATGTAAATAGATATTAAATTAGGTTGTTAGACAAATTTATAAAAATCTTGTTATATACTAAAATACATTTATTCAAATAATTTGTCGACGAATCACAACTCTTACTTTCCTCAATTTGAATTTTTTTAAAAGTTGAAGTTCGCTAGAAACTTCATGATGTAATTTTTATTAATAAATGTTTACCCCTATTAATCGTCGTGCATTTAGACGGATTAGTAGGAAGGGTTTTCCTCCTCGGATATTTGAAATAGACATTTCTACTTCGATAGACTCTCTAACACGACCCGGTTCAGACAACGTATACTAGACCTCCGGTTGTCGAATCGCGAACGAAGTTTTAAACAAAATTCACCTTTTCAGAAGAAAAAAAAAATAATAATAATAATAAAAGCAAGGTTCAAGCTTAAAGTAATAAGTTAAATGTTGAATGTTAAAAAAAAAAAAAAAAAGTTAAATGTTGAATGAGAAAGTGGCTGTGGTAAGTGGTAACAAGATGGTGAGGATGTAGGAGTATCTTTGATAGGAGATGGAGTGGATGGTTTAAAAGATGAAGATTTGATTAAATACATAAAATTTAAAAAAAATAATAAAAAAAAAAAAGTTAAATGTTGAATGTTAAAAAAAAAAAAAAAAAAGTTAAATGTTGAATGTTAAAAAAAAAAAAAGTTAAATGTTGAATGTTAAAAAAAAAAAAAGTTAAATGTTGAATGTTAAAAAAAAAAAAAGTTAAATGTTGAATGTTAAAAAAAAAAAAAGTTAAATGTTGAATGTTAAAAAATAAAAATAATAATATAAGTGATGTTTTATAAAAAAAAAAAAAAAATAATAATAATAATAATAATAATAATAATAATAATAATAATAATAATAATAATAATAATAAAAGCAATTAATTAGTAATTTAATGTCGAATTTTGCAACCAAAAAAAAAAAGTTAAATGTTGAATGTTAAAAAAAAAAAAAAAAGTTAAATGTTGAATGTTAAAAAAAAAAAAAGTTAAATGTTGAATGTTAAAAAAAAAAAAAGTTAAATGTTGAATGTTAAAAAAAAAAAAAGTTAAATGTTGAATGTTAAAAAAAAAAAAAAAAAAAAAAAAAAAAAGTTAAATGTTGAATGTTAAAAAAAAAAAAAGTTAAATGTTGAATGTTAAAAAAAAAAAAAAGTTAAATGTTGAATGTTAAAAAAAAAAAAAGTTAAATGTTGAATGTTAAAAAAAAAAAAAGTTAAATGTTGAATGTTAAAAAAAAAAAAAGTTAAATGTTGAATGTTAAAAAAAAAAAAAGTTAAATGTTGAATGTTAAAAAAAAAAAAAAAGTTAAATGTTGAATGTTAAAAAAAAAAAAAGTTAAATGTTGAATGTTAAAAAAAAAAAAAGTTAAATGTTGAATGTTAAAAAAAAAAAAAAAAATTAAGTGATGTTAATTAAAAAAAAAAAGTTAAATTTTTTTCTTTTTTAAAATAGTTTTTGTAGAAAAGGGGAAAAAAATTTGAGCAAAAAAAAAGAACCAAAATAAAAATTTTAAAAAAAAGAGAAAAAAAGACAAAATAACTGACGTCAGTGTGACGTCATCATGTTACTGTTCCTAAGAGGACTCTAAATGTAATATATATAATTTGGAATATGGCTTTAAAGCGTTTGTAGTGGTGACGGTGTTGGGAAAAACGGCCTCGAAGAATCCCCAACAACACAGTCAATGAGAACAGTAAAAAATATGAACACAATAATTAACGTGGAAACTCCAAAACCGGAGAAAAATCACGGGCCTCCAAAGAGAAACAGATTCCACTATATGAAAAATTGTTACAATCTCATTTACTAATCTCTTAAGCCTCGCCCCAACCAAAGAATCTAAAATAACCGGCCAAATCAACGCCCAATTTGATACACCGTGAAAGTAAGACTTAGGTTTTTTATATTGACAAAAAGCACCCCTCTTTTATTTCATAAAAGATCTAATTTAAACGATCTTTTATGAACGATCTAGATCGATATGACAACTAATTTCAACGGTTCACATTATACCATACCATAATATTTTCTCTATGTTATATTGGCAATATACATTATATAATAATAATAATAATTACATTATTTCTTTTACATCAACTATTACATTAATAAGCACACAACTACCGCTACCACCGTCACCCCGTCGCCATCACCACCACCATTGCCGCCACCGCTGACACCACTATCATATCGCCGCATCGTACGAACACGTGTTTAATTATTATTATTTGGATAGTGATTCCCTCAAATATCGGAACTTGAAATTACTCTTGATTTTAATTCTAAACTTGACCCCTCAACTTATTTCAATGTAAGATCTTCATCCTTTCCTTATTACCCCTTTTGTCCCATATTAAATGTTCAATTTTGACTTGAAGTCTTCTGCTTTCAACTTTGACCGTAAAAATTTTTGTTTGTATTATATAACACTTCATATAAAATATATGGACGTATTGAGTTTTAAATATATTTTTCATTGATATAACTTTTATCAACTATTATATAACACAAACAAAAATATTTATATCAAAGTAGTAAAAAAAAAAATTGACAAGTCAAATTAAAAATTTAATGAAACACAGAATTTTTTTTTTTTGAGATTGTTCGTTCCTCCGGAATTTAATGAAACACACAAAAAAGAAACAAAAATGAGATTGTTCGTTCCTCCGGACAAAAGCCTCGTGTCACGTTTTTTAATGCAAAATAAAGGTCGGTTGAACATGTCATAAATTGACTCAACTCACTAAGCAACATTACATTTTTAAAAGTTATAATGGCAGCAGATTAATTATAATTAAATATGTCATTAATTATTTTAATGACTTTTGAGTATAATACTATCGAGAGGTCATAAAGATATTACACGAAAGTAAATCCTAGCCGACCTTTTATTTCATTATACATATAGTTTAATAGCATCCATAGACCTTTTCTCTCTTTTACGTCAACAATTACATTAATAACCACACAATTACCACTACCACTGTCACCCGTTGCCATCACCACCACCATTGCCGCCACCGCTGACACCACTATCATATCGCCGCATCGTACGAACACGTGTTTAATTATTATTATTTGGATAGTGATTCCCTCAAATATCGGAACTTGAAATTACTCTTGATTTTAATTCTAAACTTGACCCCTCAACTTATTTCAATGTAAGATCTTCATCCTTTCCTTATTACCCCTTTTGTCCCATATTAAATGTTCAATTTTGACTTATTAAGTCTTCTGCTTTTAATTTTGACGATACAAATTTTTGTTTGATAATATAACACTTCATATAAAATATATGAAGATATTGAGTTTCAAATATATTTTTCATTGATATAACTTTTATCAACTATTATATCTATATACTATTATATAAAGCATCAATCCTTCCCTCTTTTCTCAAATTACAATTTTGAACTACCAAAAATATCTCTCTTCTTTATTAACTAATTTAAAATCTCTACCTAATATACCTATAATAACCTTATCTATACTATTATATAAAACATCAATCCTTCCCTCTTTTCTCAAATTACAATTTTGAACTACCAAAAATATCTCTCTTCTTTATTAACTAATTTAAAATCTCTACCTAATATACCTATAATACCCTTAATGAAATAATTTACAACATAAACCCCTCAATCCTTAAAATAACTACACTACTTCCTTAACATCAATTACTTTTACATTCACCACTATGGCCGCCCCACCACCCGTCATCGCCGCCACCACCGCCCCGCGCCATTACTATTATTCCTGCAGCATTGTGTTTTCATATGACTCGTAATGTAAAGAAAAATATTTATAGTCAAAGTTAACAAAAAAAAGACTTCAGAAATCAAATTAGACATTTAATATGAAACGGATGAAAGTATTTATCCATCCAAAAAGAAACAAAAATGAGATTGTTCGTTCCTCCGGACAAAAGCCTCGTGTCACGTTTTTTAATGCAAAATAAAGGTCGGTTGAACATGTCATAAATTGACTCAACTCACTAAGCAACATTACATTTTTAAAAGTTATAATGGCAGCAGATTAATTATATTTAAATATGCCATTAATTCTTAGGTCGAAAATCGACCAAGTATAATTTGTTCAGAAATAGCTGAAGCTCAGTAAAGAATACTTGTACAGAATTCTGAAGTCGTTCAGAATTAGTTCACTGCAGCTTCACTTCAGTTCAGATCAACGTATCAGAATACCGTTCAGAATGAAGTCAAAGACTGAAGTCTGAAGAAAGAGAATCAGCTCAGATGTGGAGCTCAGAAGCAGATTCTACCTGATCGAAGACTGAAGCATCTCAGTGTAAAAGTATTTACACACTTTTACACTGATTACGAGGAAGACTTTTTACTTTACATTTCTTTACCCAGTTAATAGATTTAACTATTAATAAAGGTACAAGGTAAAGTAAAGGTTGAGAATAAGGTATGATAAGTCACATCAATAGACTTATATACTTAAACCTTAAAAGTACGCATGTAAGGAATTAGCTTTAATTCCTTAAAAGCTCCCAACCATATTTGTACGATCTGGTCCACGTCATCATGGACTTGGTCTATAAATATAAGTCTTCTCACAACTTGCAAACGGCTTGAAACCTTAGCATTGCAACTTGTGAGATATACTCTAAGTAATCCTTACGAGTATTTCCAAGTTATTAGATCACTTGTATTTCTAGGTTGTTTAGATATTTACACTTGGGTGTTTATCTTTGTTCCGCAACAACCTTTGTATTTGTTTATATATCAATAAATCAAATACATTGAAAAGTACATCGTGTCTCTATGCTACATACTTGATCTATACATATTATCTATATAGTTTCAGCCCTTATTGTTTCTTGCATTTACTTTCAGTACCTTTATCGTATTGTTCATCCATATCTGGATCGTATTCTGAACTGGTCAACTTCCAGTTAGAACTACTTGCCAGTCGGGTTTTAATCATTTATATTTGGGACTCACATTAAATATATAATACTATCGAGAGGTCATAAAGATATTACACGAAAGTAAATCCTTGCCGACCTTCTATTTCATTACATATAGTTTAATAACATCCATAGACTCATTTGTCAGAGTTTTATAACTATGGATCGACAACTTTCATCATGTTCTGAACACGTACTTTCTAAACAATAATATTGACACGATAATATTGGGTAATTGGGACGTACATATATGATAATTGATTTTTTAACTTGTGCTAGTATGTCAAAAATAATGGTTAGCCAGTTATGTTGTGAAAGGACTTAAAGACATGTCACTTAGAATAGCTGTCTCTTTTTGAAAAGGCGTACCAATCAGTGAACAAGTATGATGGTTCATGCGTGTCTATTGGGAAAGTATAAATGCCCATATAACCACAGTTTATAAATAAGGATTGTCAATCAATAAATTTCAGTGTGATCATATTATTACTCATTCGTTCATAGAGAGAAAGATACCAACAAATTATCTATCACTCAGATTGGATTTTTTACAATCCCTTAGCCCATCAATACAAATGGAATGGGCATACGATCTAAGATAGAGTTCGATCTTGATGCTGATTATTTTCATGCTTAAACATTTGAATTTTAGGGTATGTTTGGTTGCACCAAATGGAATAATTACGGAATGGAATTGATGAGATAATGGAATGGGAGAAGTAATAGAATGTAATTACCAATCGAGGGTAGGGTTAATGTGAGAATCAAAATAAGAGTGAGAACCACTATTTTCCCTCCATCTTTTCCCTTTCTGGTGTAGTTTTTTTAAAATTTTTAATTTTTGATGGTTTTTTTAATTTCTAATTTTTATTTTTAATAAAAACCCATTCCAAGTTACGTGTTGAAAACGTATGGATACGGTACAGGCGTTGCCCTTATCCGTTCTAAAGGTGTTGTCACCAGAACCATATGGGAATAGTATGGATTTGATGGGCGGTGATCCAAGAGATGGTAGCTTGGATACGTTACGGGCGTAGCCCTTAACTCTAAGGGCTAGCCCTTAGAGATGATTTTTTAGTGGTTTCACGGTTCTCACATTATTTTGATTCTTGATCATTTCACTACCATTCCATATATATGTTTGGTTGCTTTGTGGAATGGAGTAGAATACTGCTTTATAAAGTTTAGCAGTTCATCGATCGGATAATTTATGTACCCAACCGGGTCTAGTTAAGGTTTGGATTTAAACAGCTACAGCCTACAAGCCCATGCTTAGATATTTGTTTTTACACTATTCTTGGAGCATCTCACATGTTAGGCCTTTTTTTTTGGGTTTTAACAAGGCCCATATTCATTAAAAGGAAACTATTGTATTTATGTTTTTTAAAAGAGCAAAAGTTTTATTAAAGTGCTCAATGGGCCAAGAACTGTGTATAGAATGTTACTGGTAGGTCCAATTTAAACCAGCGTAACACCAGCCTAAACAATCCCAAGTTCCCAACAAGAAAGTATGTGACTCTCGACATATATCAACTCGAGGCCTCTCTAGAAATAGTTTCTTTTTATTTTTAGGTATGTGACTGTCGACATTTACCGGATAGTTACTAGATTTGCTAGTTGCTACAATAGCCATGAATTGTGCTCCTGGTTCAGTCGTTGATTCGCAGTACAATATCGTATTGAGAACTTTCGGTTGCGCGAATTCGTTATAAAAAGTTGTGTTCATATTCTTTCTAATCATAAGGGTTCACGAATTAAAGGGTCAACGACGACGATTTTGAATCTTAAAATCACGAGGAGGTGTTCGCTTCCGTCGAAGAATTGACGGAGTGGGCCAAAAGAACAACACTGGAGTTGGGTTATGTTTTAGTCACACGGCGGTCGAACAAAAATTCGATAAAGGTGGTCAATAAGGTGACACTAATATGTCACCACGGTGGACCACGCGATAAAAGGTTAACTGGGCCACCCAAACGGTCCAACAAGATAGGGTGTCCCTTTACTTTGGAAGGCCGCCCCGGGTATGATGGTGGTTGGAGGGTAACTGTCAAGGACTGGAAACACAATCATGATCCAGCTACCGATCTGCAGGGGAATGCATACGCGAGACGGATGACGGAAGAAGAAAAGCAATATGTGGGAAACCTATCGGATCGCGGTATGTTCCCACGCCAGATCCTGGTTAACCTGAAAAATGAATTTCCAGGAAACCTGACTCAAAGAGGAGACATTACCAACTTTCTGAAATCGAGACGGAGGGCGGGCCATGCAGGACATACTCCAATGTAGGTACAAACATCATATTAGTGATTACGTACTCCGTTGTTGGAAGTGACTTATTTACTATATCTTGTTCACCTGTCGCAGGTTATGTTCTCACTGCTGCAAGAGAAAAACTACTTTTACCAGTTTACTACAAATAGTAAAAATGGACGGTTGGAGAATCTCTTTTTCATGCATCCAACATCAATGACCCTATGGCGCGCATTTCCCTGGGTTATTGAAATAGACTCCACGTACAAAACCAACGTGTACAACATGCCGCTTGTTGAGATTGTCGGCGTTACTTCAACGGGCCGGACCTTCAGTTTAGCATATGCTTTTATCGTAAACGAGCAGGAGGCGAATTATAAATGGGTGTTACAATGTCTGAAGTCCACCCTTGTTGAAGGCTTTACCGTTCGTGTGGTTTTAACTGACAGGGAGCTGGCCCTTATGAGAGCATTGAAGGTTGTTATGCCGCAAGCGAAACACCTGTTGTGTAGGTACCACATATGGCAAAACATAACCAAACACTGTGAACCGGCATTCGGAAACCTCAACCCATATCCAGGTCTTGAGAATATATATACATTCGGGGACCCGTCTCAATCCTATGGGTTCGACGGGCTCCAAAATGTATATGGCTGGGGGGAACCCTCCCAATCATATGGGGTCCAATCTGAGCAGCCATATGCCAGCTTTGTTGATGACTTGTTCCGGGCACCATCGCATATAAAGGAGTCAGAGGCAAAGTCAGAGCCAGAGTCAGAGGCAAAGTCAGAGGCAAAGTCAGACACCAGTTGGGTTGGGTATATTGCGGAACCGATGAACGCCAGACTGTCCCGAAACATCGCATGGGTACTAGATGAGCTGCCAACGTACATTCGACCTTACGTTGTCGGCGCACAGAATGTAAAAGGAGATGGTAGTTGTGGATTTCGAGCAACCGCGGTTGCTTTGGGGCTAGATGAGGATTACGGTTCGGAGTGGGTTCGTACGCAGATGCTCGAGGAGTTTGAATCTGATCTCGAAGGGTACATGCGAATGTATGGGCCCGAGGGCAAACGCATATTAGAGGCGTTGCAAACCTCTTATTATAAAAAATGGCGTCCCAAAGACCATTGGATGAGTAAAGTGTTTTTCCATATACTCCTGGCCAATAAGCTAGGTATAATAATCAACTGCATCAGCTTACGTGACGCCCGAACAGTATTCCCGATGCATCATGGCTTGGATCAATTAATGTTGGCTCAACCGATAACTATTGCTCTCGTAAAGGAGGAGAGCCATTTTGTTGCAGTGGAATTAACAAGTGAGTACCCAATGGCTTACAAGAATCCAGAATGGTCATACTACGCAACCCCGCCTGCACGTGCGGTGGCATCAATGTACGCACATCGAGAACAATCGTTTCAAGAATGGATGTATGCAAACTGCCCAAGAATACCACCTGGGCCTCCTATTGTTATAAATGATTAAATTCATTACATGTTGTATATATTTAAACATTTGGACTGGCTCCAGACTGGACTACTGGAACCTTACTTAGGTTTGTTAGAAAACTTGTTTTGCTGGTCTCGCTCCAGACCCGACTACTGGAGCTCACTGAAGATCTGACCAGAAAACATATTCTACTGGACCTACTCCAGACTTGGAATCTGGAGTCCCTCTGAAGATTTGTCCAGAAATAATTGAAGACTAGTGAGCATTTACTTGTACAGGGAATCTGGAGCATTCTCCAGATTAGCTCACTGAAGACTTCACCCCAGTCCAGATCTATTCTACTGAAGACATTCTGACTGAAGTCAAAGACTGAAGTCTGAAGAAAGAAGACAAATGGCGGAGTCCACTGGAAGTCTTACCAGATCTGCACACTGGAGGATTGTTAGTGTTCTAGATCCTGCAAGGCTGAACACTAATATCGAGGATTGACTTTAGCCTTTAACACACTTTCCAAAGAACAATCCACTTGTTCTTTAACAAAGGTATACGTGTGTTAAGGTGGTTGGATAATAGGATACACTTGCACTTGATGTGACTTTATCCCTATTCTTATCTAATACATTTAATGTTCTTGTCGGATCATTAAATGTATGCCAACCATATTTGTACGGCACAAATTCACTGGTGAATTTGTTGCCTATAAATACTAAGTCATTCCTTGAACAAAAATACTTTTAGCATATACCTTGCAAGAAAGTGAATTTGTCTAAAATACTCTCGATCTTAAACAGGGATACTTCACAACTTTAAGTATCTCGATCCTAAAGAGCTATTTGACAAATATAGATCATTTGTAATCATAGGTTGTTAGGATACTCACTTAATCGTGTTATCTTGATTCCGCAACAACCTTGTATTTTATTTAAACATCAATAAATGAAATACCCATGAAACATACATAATGGTCCACTTTATTTGTTTATTGCTTTAAGTCTTGTATTACTTTATTTATATACTTGCATTTATATTTAAGTAATACTAGTCCATTCTAGTGATTATTAGACTTGTTGTATTTTACACTTTCTATTGGTTAACCGTCTAGCACTTAAAACGGGACTCACATTTGGTATCAGAGCAGAAGGCTAATCATTGCCTAGATCTGTTCTTGATGGCTAACCAAGAAAATACACAAGGTTTTAGTCTTGGTCCCGATCCTAATGTAAATATCCATGATCAAAATGAACCACAAAACGTTAATAACACTAATCCTCCACCTCCTCCTCCTACTCCTGCTTCTCCACACGTGCATGGGCACTACTCGAATAATCCTGTTCCTAAATTCAGTGGGAACAGTGATGAATTTGGTACGTGGAAAGCTAGGATGTTTTTGCATGTCACTGGTATTGAGAGGAACATGATGAAGATCTTAAACGAAGGTCCATATGTACCTACATCACCTCTCAATCCACCTTCTTGATCCTTCTGGATCTAGAAGGGGAAGGGAAAAGAGGGAGGAACATTGGTCTGAAGAGGAGAGGAGACTGGTGAATCTTGACACCCTCCTTAAAAACATGATCCTCGGGGCTGTTCCAGAAACCCTCATTCCCACACTAGTCTTTTTCCTAGTGCCAAAACCATGTGGGATGAGCTTAAACCAACATGAAGGAGGAGATGACACCATTGTCACCAGAAAGGTCTCCTTAAACAAGAGGTATGAGTCATTTTTTGCTCAACCTAACGAGTCTCTCACTGGTACTTACACCAGATTTATGAGTATCATAAACCAATTGAGAGGTCTTGGGGTTGAGTAGGACAAGGATATACTTCTGGAGAAATTTTGTGACATTCTACCCACCAAATGGTCTCACATGATACTTGTTTCTTAAAAACTCTCTTGCACTCACTCTCTCAACTTATATTGGCTTCTAACTGGTCTCACATGATACTTGTTTTACGACAAGGTAAAACTCTGCACACACACACTCTCTCAACTCTATATGGAGCCTTCAGGTACACTGAAGAAAATCAAGCCCAGAGAGTGGTTGCAGAACAAGATGCTTAACCATGCCTCCAGTACTCCTAAAGTGGTTAGTTATTCTGAACCACCAAGTACAGCACTGATATCTTCTGAGAATGTATTTTCTATGAAGAAGATGGTGTCTGAACTTATGGATTCTGGAGAGGCCAGTCAAATCTCTCCAGACTGTTGTGATGAAACTGAAGATGATGACCTTATTGCAATGATTGCTAAAACGTTTAACCGTTTCAAAGCAAGAGCAAATAAGCCATCTGGACAATTTGCATCCAGTTCTTCCAATGACAAGACCAATTTGACATGCTTTAAGTGTGGCAAAAAGGGTCATTTCATGAAAGAGTGCAGGTCCAACCAGTTTGCATCCAAGCCTGGTCCATTCTCTTCTAATAATAAGCCTGATGATAGCTATAAAATGAAATATAAAAAGATTAAGGCCCAAATTGCTCTCATGGCACAACAAATTGAAACAATAATAAGTGCATGATTGCAACAACTGAAGAGAAGTGGGTTCCTTCTGTTGAATCATCTGCTGATGAAGAAGAAAAAGAGATTGCTGTTACATGGCTCTGGCAGACAAAGAGCACCTGGTGAAGGAAGATGTCACATCTGGACGATGGGTGGACATTGTTATTAAGAAGGTTAGTGATTATGATTGTGCAACGACCAAGAACTAAAACTGGACATAGCTGAAGCTCTTAATTCTGATTTGATATTTGTATAAACTGTTAGATCTGATTGTGTAATAGGTCTAGAAACAGATTCTTCTGAAATAAAAGCATTAAAATCAAAATTAAAAGAACTTCAAGATATTGAACTGGCATTTCAAGCCCAGGTTCTGGTAACTGAACAATTGATTCAAGAAAAGCAAGATCTTGAGATCATTTTAGAGAAAGAAAAACTGGTAATAAAGTCATGGCTAGAAACTAAAAAGCCATATGATGCTTCAGTTAAACAATTTCCTCTCAAAAACGTGCATATTTAGATGGAAATACTAATGTTGCATCATTAATACCAGTAATCGATCGATTACCAGAGGTGTTAAGGCCCAAAACTGTTTATGATATGCCTGAAACACCCAAGACCAATTTAGACCCAGTTCAATCCCCAGAGGTTAAGACTGGAGCTGTCCAGATGACTGCTCCAGTTAAAAAGGTGAAGCAGAATAGACCTTTACCTCAGTCCAATCCCTTACCAAAGCCTTTGACTGGAAAGGCTAAGGTATCATCTGAAGAAAATATTTTGTCCAGGATAGAGAGCCAGATTCAAATTCTGACTCGTCAATCACAAAGTTTTAATGCAAGATTAAACTTTCTTGAGGGTACTTCATCTGGCCCTAGACAAAATACAAACCCTTTTTCAAAGAAAGACAAATTTATTTCTCCAGTTGAGAAAAATGAAAAGGTTTCAAAACTATCAACCCCAGTGGTCTTCTCAACTAAGACCACTGTTGAAGAAAGTGAGCTAGACCAGATTGCCCCTGGAACCTATAAGGGAGGCTCCAGTGAACCCATCAGTAGATGGGTTCCCAAATCTTACTGATCAATATCTGGTTTATTTGTAGGGCGATCGAAAGAAGTATATCTGGTATCTTGACAGTGCAGCTGGCAGGACGATGACCGGATGTAAGACCCTACTGGAGGAGTTCACCATTTCTGATGGACCCTCCATCACGTTTGGAAATGATGGTTGTGGAAAGACTGAGGGATATGGTGTTCTGAACAATGGACAAGTCAAGTTCAGACGAGTTGCATTTGTGAATGGTTTGAAATATAACTTGATCAGTGTAAGTCAACTGTGTGACGATGGCTATCAAGTTTTATTCAATATTGCTCAGGGTGTCGTATTCAACAAGGACTGGAAGGTAGTGTTGATTGCTCCCAGAAAAGGGAATATGTACGTGATGGATATGGAAAGCTCTCCTTCAGAGCAGTGTTTCTATACTCAAGCTGATGAAGACACAAACTGGTTATGGCACAAAAGGTTATCCCATTTAAACTTCAAAAACATTAACAAGTTGTCCAGAAAAAAACTTGCAGATGGGATACCTTCAGTCTCCTTCAAAAAGGAAAGACCATGTCCAGGATGTGAGATGGGTAAGCAAAAGCGTATCAGTTTCAAGACCAGACAGATTTTCAGCATTACTGAACCTCTTCACATGCTTCATATGGACCTTTTTGGTCCAGTGGACGTTCAGACTCGTGCTGGTAAAAGATACACCCTGGTGATCATAGATGAGTTCTCCAGATATTGTTGGTTGATCTTTCTGAGGTCCAAAAGTGAAGCTGCTGCTGAAATCATCAGTCTTATCAAGCAAATTGAGCTCAAGTACAGTCGAAAAGTGTGTCAGTTAAGAAGTGACAATGGAACAGAATTCCAGAATGCAACTCTGGAGTCATTCTGTACTGACACTGGCATCTCCCAGAACTTCTCTTCAGCCCGCTCTCCAGAGCAAAATGGAGTTGTGGAAAGGAAAAATAGAACGCTGATAGAAGCTGCCAGGAGTATGCTTGCTGAATCTGGACCGTCTACCAGTTTCTGGGCGGAAGCAATTGCAACTGCTTGCCACACCCAGAATCGATCAGTGTACATCAAAAGACACAAAAAGACAGCCTATGAAGTCTTAAGAAATAGAAAACCAAACATTGGTTATTTTCACGTTTTTGGATGTCCAGTTTACATCCTGAACGACTCCAGTCAGCTAGGCAACTTTGATGCCAAAGCTGATGAAGGGTATTTCTTAGGCTATTCAGCCATTCGCAAGGCCTTCAGAGTCTACAACAAGAGACTGGAGAAGGTCCATGAGTCAATTCATGTAACATTTGATGAATCAAATGCTTCAATCAACAAGAAGCTAGTCCCTGTTACTCCCCCAGTAACACCAATTGTCTTTTGTGAATCTGATCCTATAAACGACAAATTTGAAGATTCACCAGACTCAGTTTCCAGTCATCTTGATCTGGAACCTGTTCAGAAAAAGAAACTCTCCAGTAGTACTCCATTCTATCCCTCTATTATTTTCAAACTACCCTTTGAAATTAATATTGGTTCAGATGTGCGTACTACTCCAGTATCAGTGTCAGTTGAGAATTTACCAGAAATGTCTTCTGGTGAAGAATTTCATACTAAACCAGTACTCCAGGAAATGCCTTCAAATGAAGAATTTCATGATGCAAATCGTGATCTAAATGACTCAGATGAAGATACTGAAGTAGTCTGGCAAGATCCTCCTCCAGAAGCAACTCCAGAGGAGACTCAACTGAATTCTTGCACTGATATTGTTGTCAGTAACAATTCTGGTCAGTACTCCAGATGGACAAAAGCTCACCCTATTGATCAGATCTTAGGTGACTCCAGTCGTGGTGTTCAGACCAGAAGAGCCTCCAGTAATCAATGCTTATACGTCAGTTTTCTATCTTTGATAGACTAAGAAGATTGACGAGGCTCTGGAAGATCCAAACTGGGTGACTGCTATGCAAGAAGAGCTTCACCAGTTTGAAAGGAACAAGGTCTGGTATCTGGTTCGTTTCCCAGTTGGAAAGAAAGAACCAATTGGAACAAGATGGGTCTTCAGAAACAAAGTAGATGAAGATGGCCACGTAATTAGAAACAAGGCCAGACTGGTAGCACAAGGCTACTGCCAGTCGGATGTCGACTTTGATGAATCTTTTGCTCCAGTGGCTAGACTTGAAGCGATCAGAATTTTCTTAGCATTCGCTGCTAATAACCAGTTCAAGGTCTACCAGATGGACGTAAAGAGTGCTTTCTTGAATGGGAAGCTTGAAGAAGAAGTTTACGTCAGACAACCTCCAGGGTTCGTTGATGACAAGCATCCACATTGGGTATATCGTCTGGACAAAGCGCTATATGGCCTCAGACAAGCCCCACGTGCCTGGTATGATACTCTGATTAAACATTTGTTGAAAAATGGTTTTAAACGAGGTGCAATTGACAATACCTTATCATTCTTCATGAGAAAGGTAATCTGTTAATGGTACAAATTTATGTTGATGATATTATTTTTGGGTCTACTGATGAAAACATGTGCCAGAAATTTTCTAAAATCATGTCCACTGAATATGAAATGAGTTTGATGGGTGAATTAACATATTTTCTTGGACTCCAGATTAAGCAAAACAAAGATGGAATTTATTAATCAGGAAAAATATGTTAGAGATCTTTTAAAGAAATTCGATATGAATTCTTCACCATCTAAACCAACTCCAATTTCTGCACCACTGACACTGGACTCGGATCCAGATGGCAAACCAGTGAACACCACTGTCTTTAGAGGCATGGTGGGTTCACTGATGTATTTAACGGCCAGTAGACCAGATATTATGTTTTCAACATGTTTATGTGCCAGATATCAGTCTAATCCAAAGGAATCCCATATGCTCGCTGTAAAGCGCATACTGAAGTACCTAAAAGGTGCTCCCAGTCTAGGTCTTTGGTACCCCAAAGGCTCTGGAATGGATCTAATGGGTTATTCAGATTCAGATCATGCAGGTTGCAAGATAGATAGGAAATCCACAACTGGTGGATGTCATTTCCTTGGTGGCAAACTGGTCAGCTGGACCAGTAAGAAGCAAACTTCAGTTTCATTATCCACTGCCGAAGCTGAATACGTGTCTGCAGCCAGTTGTTGTGCTCAGATACTCTGGATGAAACCAGTTGCTTGATTATGGTATTAAATATTCAAAGACCCCAATCTTTTGTGATAATACCAGTGCCATCGCTATCTCCAACAATCCAGTCATGCACTCCAGAACCAAACACATCGATCTAAGGTACCATTTCATTCGCGATCATATTATGAAAAACAACATTGAACTGCATTTTATTCCCACTGACAAACAACTCGCTGACATTTTTACTAAACCACTGGATGTCAAAACTTTTGAATATCTTGTTGGTGAGTTGGGAATGTTAAACCCTTAAATCTGGAACCTTGGTATTGAACGCCATTGTGTACTACTAAGGATCTTTGATTTAAGGATTCAAAAATTTATTTCTGGATCAACATTCCAGGGAAGACTTGAAAAATATTTTCTCTTAAAAATGTTTTAAGTTCAGGGGGAATTTATTAATTTATTTTCTCACTGGAAAATTCTTCAGAAAATATTACTGGTACTTTGTAAATATGTCCCTCTCACTGGTATGGACAGGTTGAAGTGCGTGTTTGAGATGACTTATGTCTTCTTGTAAATGTGTCCCTCTCATTTGTCTGTATTAGTTGACGTGCAAGTTTAAGGTTTCCAGTCTTTCAAAATTGGTTGTTCACTGGTACTTTACTGGAGTGTCCCTCCAGTGTACCATCAGTACATGCTTCACTGGACTAATCCACCAGTGATACTGGACGGTCGTGTCAACCTCCAGATGTACTGAAATAATGTCATAATATTTTCAAAATACTTGATCGTTGTATGTGCCACGTAAGCAAACTTTTTCAAAGATATTTATCTTATAAATCCTATGTGGCATTACCGATTGTCCCCCCCCCCCCACAAACTCTTTCAAAGATATTTATCTTATAAATCCTATGTGGCATAGATATTTTTCAAAACAATGATGGTCTTTTTACTTTGGGAAAACAAAAAGGTACAAGTTGGTTAGTTTTTGTGGGCGGTGAACCATCAACCATTTATGGGTGATGTGATACAATTAATGCGGATCTCAAAACCCGATCAAAAATGTTATTTGATAAATTCAAATTAAACGTTTGAAATCCACATTATCTCTCCTATATATACCCACTTTCAACTTACATTTACTTCGAACATTTACTCCCAAATACTAAAATTCCTTCATTCAATTTCTTCATTCAATTTCATTCTTAAATTTCTCATATTAACTGCTATTCATTAAATTTTTCATAAACCTTAAATATTCAATTTCAATTTCATCTTCTTCTATATATCCAATGGCTCCTAGACAATCAAATTCACCAAGAAATCTACTTTCTGCCGCATATGTTCCAGCAGCAGATGTGGTTAGAGCACCTCATATCTCTCTTGATGCTAATATCATCAGGATGAATATGAACAACTGGATGGCAAAGTTAACGCTATCCAGTATCCATGATTCTCAATCCATAATTGGGAGATTAAACGGCTTTTTTCTCTCATGTCCTCTTTATGGTGCTCTGACCTTAAATCCAGAAAAGATGTACCATGATTACCTATGTGAATTCTGGTATACTGCCACATATGATGAGGCAAACTCCTGTATTGTTTACTGCCACATATTGAGGCAAACACTTGTATTGCCTTTTCTCTTAAGCAAGGGACCAGACCCTTGATTATGACTGTACATTCTCTCAGAATGGCTCTCCAGTTGAACTATCTGGATGAGAATGAGCTGGCATTACCACTCCCTTCTGGTATTAATTTCAGGGAGGTATGCAGATTGATGGGGCATACGGAGATTGTAGATGAAAATGGTCAGTTATTGAGGAAAGGGACCATTTATATGAGCAGACTGACGGACTCGTGGAGATACTTCTTCACACACATCGTCGAATGTCTTGGAGGTAGTTCTGGAGGACTGGATCAAATAAATCAAACACACCTCCAGATTGCCTATTGTCTTTGGTTTGGGCTAAGGGTCGATTTCGCCCAGATTTTCTTTGATGATCTGGTGGAACGCATAAAGGCAAAGGGGAGAAAGCCATTCATACCATATATTCGCTTTCTCTCTCTTATATTCAGAAATGCCCTTGGAGCCGAGTATGATTTTGAGACTACTCATTTTTCAATGAGTGAGTACATGAGGGACCTGGCAAACCTAAGGTCCAGAGATGGAGAGGTAGATATTCCTCCAGCAATGCTGACACTTCAAAGAATTGAAGAGAATGTGGCACCAGTAAGGGGTACAAGTTGTTGATGTACCTACTGGTAGTGAAGATGTTCAGATTGTTGAAATGGTTCAACCAATAAGTCAAGTGGCTCCAGTGGAAAGCGTGCAATCAGAAGTTGAGCTTTCCAGACGACCAAGATCTCATAGGCGTCTAGTAAGAATTGGAGCCCAGGTAAATCCCATTAACCCATCCTGGTGATATTATGAATATTGATGGGTCTCCCATCTTTGAAGAGGAAAATATTGATCCTTCTGTACAAACTGAACAGAGAGTGGACACTGAAGTCCAGACTGTTGTACATGAAGATGTGGCCCAAGTTGTTGAAGAGACAGTTGAAGTTGTTCAGACTGAAGAACAAGCTTCTGGTATGCAAGAGGCTGAACTGGATTTAAATGTGGAAGTTCAGCAGGTTGATGTAGTTGGTGCTTCATTTTGGGAAGAGGCTGACTCTCCAATGTCTGGAGGTCAGAACATAGATGTGAATATGGATTTCTTGGGTGAAGATGTACAGGTTATAAGTTCACCAGAAATGCCACCACCTCCACCAGAAACCGAATTAGAAAACCCAACTCCTACACCAGATATGCCACCACCAGAAACTTCAATGCCACCACCACCACCACCATCAATTCCTCAAACAACACCATACTTCACTCCACTCATTCCACCAACACAAACTCAATCACCACCAGTACACCAAACTGAACCAAGTGTGCCAGTCTCTACTGCTGAAATTGAAGAGGACTGGACACAAGTACCTTTGATGACCAGAGTGTCATCTCATCTGGAACAACCAAGTGGTCTTTCCACTTCTTCTTCCACCGAGGTCCAAGGCCTTCTGAGTAGGGTGGCGGACCTGGAGAGATCACTCCAGTCATCATCCCAGGTCATCTCTGACTTCAAATCTATGTTGTCAAATAATCTTGCGTCAGAGATGAACCTCTTTGCTGGGAATGAGAAGATGGTGTTTGATAAACTGGACGAGCTGGTACAGGCCACTAATCAAAACTCTAGAAACATTAGAGTGGCAGTCCAGGCTTTGGAGTCCAGATTGGTGAATGCTGTTGAGACTGCAGTGGAGAACAAGGTTGTGCAACCACTGGCAGGTCTTAAAGATGAGGTTGAGAAGATTGTGACAAGGGTTAGTGCTCTGGAAAGCAGGCCTTCATTTGACCAGACTGAACTGGTCAACACCCTCAGTGACGAAGTTGTTAGAAAGGTCAGGGGTGAGATGCTGAAAGAAATAACTGATGAAGTATCTGAATCTATACTTCGATCAGTTCAGGAGGTTATGTTACCAGAAGTTGCTAACATGTTTGAAATGGAGCTGCCCAAGGACTTACCAGAACAAATTGAATCTATTAAAAGGGAAGTCCAGGCACTTCAAACTGGTATAACTGCTTCTTTGCCAGAACAAGGAAGAACATTTGGTCCGTTAGATAGACACATGATGGAAGAATTATGGAATGATCTGAAGTCAAGGACTAGAGATCATTCCAAGGGGGAAAAATTGTCAATTTCATCTACTGGTGACCAAGAGTTGATCAGAAAGAGAGCAAGGGTAGTAAGGGCAGTCGCTACTGAAAGCGTCGTGCAGCAAAGGCAAGTGACTGGTACTGATGCCAGTGCACGTATGGCCCAGAGAGCACTTGGCACTGAAGCCAGTGTGCAGACTGAAGAAGAAGCTACTGGTACTGATGCCAGTGAGCCCCAATTCGAATCCTTCCCAGACATTCCCACTACATTGAAATCTAAAGGAAAAGAAAAGGTAGTGTCTGGTGAAGAACAAGAACAAGATGTTGAAGATGTGGACAATGAAACGTCCAGGAAACTACAACAACAGTGTATCATGATAGAAATCTTCAAAGACAATCAAAGAAAATGAACTGCTGGCCCATCATAGGGATATGGCTACAATGGGTACTCTGGACTCCTACAACGCTGGCAGGTTAGGCGTAAACATTGAAGTTTCAAAAGGATGAAGGAGGATCCCAGAGTTCAACAATGTCTTGATGCACTGGACGATGTACATATACGCTCATTTTATGCTGAAGAAGAGCAGGTGTATGACTCGTTGATTTATGGTGTAACCATTCCAGAGTTGATCAGACAGCGAAAGGAGGAGCTGATAAGCCTCCAGAAGAAAATCAGAAAGAATGCTGGTGCTCTGGAAGTGGAATACAGAAAAAGAATGACTGGTCTGCCCAAGCTAACTGCAAAGCAACTGAAGGCAATCAAAGATGGTGATCTAAGAAACTTCATTCCACTGGATACTACTCTCAGAATTAATCAACACCAGTCCACTGAAGGACAGCAGAGTGGTGTTTCCAGGGAAACTGAAGAAATGATCCAGTTGGCTAAGCAAAGGGCGAAATATGATGAAATGATGATGTTCAGGGCCAATGCAAGGAAAATTGTTAATGCTGAAATAACATTGGCTGAAAATCACCAAGGGATGACCAGGTTCAATGTGAAGTTGACCAGGGAGGGTAACTTCACTGATGAAAGGAAGGATACTGCAGTCCAAGCATTTGGATGGACTGAACTTAAGGAGATTGGATTAACATTCAAAGGCAAGACTGATCTCTCTCCAGATGTGAAAGCTTTTATGAAGAGAATTGAGAAAGTCTGGAAGAGAATCCAAGAAATGGAAGCTGTGTTGGGTCTGAGACCACCAGTGTCTGTTCCATTACCATCTCCAAAGAGGAAGGCTTCTGAAGATGCACCAGGGCATTCATCAAGAAGAAGAGCCTGAACTCTTATTACATTGTACTTGTTGTAATTATTTTTTTATGAAAGTTGTAATTATTTTCCTTTTTGATGAAAGTAATAATAGTTGCAAGTTTTTATTTTACAAGTAGAATGACCAGATTTAGTCTAAGTTAGAACTTAAAAGATGAAACCTGAAAACACTCATGATCTATAAAGTGTTTTCCAGTAACTTAGATTAGACTTAAATCGACCAAGTGTTTTCCAGACATACAAATTTGTATATCTATAGTCTGAAAAATACTTGCATTATTTCTAAACAAATAGGGGGAATTTGTTAGGTCCAGATTTAGTCCAGACTTACTGGACTGGCTCCAGACTGGACTACTGGAACCTTATTTAGGTTTGTTGAGAAAACTTGTTTTGCTGGTCTCGCTCCAGACCCGACTACTGGAGCCACTGAAGATCTGACCAGAAAACATATTCTACTGGACCTACTCCAGACTTGGAATCTGGAGTCCCTCTGAAGATTTGTCCCGAAATAATTGAAGACTAGTGAGCAAATACTTGTATAGGAAATCTGGAGTATTCTCCAGATTAGCTCACTGAAGACTTCACCCCAGTCCAGATCTATCTACTGAAGACATTCTGACTGAAGTCAAAGACTGAAGTCTGAAGAAAGAAGACTGACAAATGGCGGAGTCCACGGGAAGTCTTACCAGATCTGCACACTGGAGGATTGTTAGTGTTCTAGATCCTGCAAGTCTGAACACTAATATCGAGGATTGACTTTAGCCTTTAACACACTTTCCAAAGAACAATCCACTTGTTCTTTAACAAAAGTATACGTGTGTTAAGGTGGTTGGATAATAGGATACACTTGCACTTGATGTGACTTTATCCTTATTCTTATCCAATACATTTAATGTTCTTGTTGGATCATTAAATGTATGCCAACCATATTTGTACGACACAAATTCACTGGTGAATTTGTTGCCTATAAATACTAAGTCATTCCTTGAACAAAAATACTTTTAGCATATACCTTGCAAGAAAGTGAATTTGTCTAAAATACTCTCGATCTTAAACAGGGATACTTCACAACTTTAAGTATCTCGATCCTAAAGAGCTATTTGACAAATATAGATCATTTGTAATCATAGGTTGTTAGGATACTCACTTAATTGTGTTATCTTGATTCTGCAACAACCTTGTATTTTATTTACACATCAATAAATAAAATACCCATGAAACATACATAATGGTCCACTTTATTGTTTATTGCTTTAAGTCTTGTATTACTTTGTTTATATATCTTGCATCTTTATTTACAAGTAATACTAGGCCATATCTAGTGATTATTAGACTTGTTGTATTTTACACTTTCTATTGGTTAACCATCTCGTTAATTAAAGGGACTCACATTATTTTATAGAGTAATAATGTTGTAATGTGTTTGATATTTTCTAGTAAAATAATGTCTCTACCTAATGAATGGGATCAAATAGACTACTTGATTATTATTTTAATCTGGGTATTAATTATATATGGTACTATTAAAGAATTTACAATATGTTGGCTTTAAAACAAAATATTCCACCTGCATCATTATTGGGTAAATAGTATTATTTATTTATTGATTTGTTTTGCAAGGAAATGATTAATGTGTTCATCTTTTTAGTGTCGTAAGAAAACTTTCAGATTATCATGACGTTGAAATGTCCTTGTTGGCATCTTGGTAAATGCAACACAGGAGAGAAGTCAGAAAACTTCAATTCTTTCTTAGGTCGATTATCAAAGTCAGTAAGACCTATGGAAAAATTAAAAAAGTTCAGATATAAATATATATAACTTATGATAATAATACTAGAATTAACCAAAAATAAAGAATATATATAAATATTATAAAAGATATAAATATATATAACAAATTTGTTTTCCATAATGTACATAATACATAGAAAACTTCAAAATAAAGAGGTTAATAAAAAATATATAAAAAATACAAACTAATCACTATCACGATCACTATCACTACCCAAGCGATGTGTGGGTAATGAGGCGGAACTAGACCCGGCCATGTCCCAAGGGCTCGCAGGGTTGAAGAATTGATCCACGTTAAAGGGCGGCGACTGAGGAGGGTCAACTATATGCGGGAGCTCGACATTCAGTCCTCGTGTTCCTCTAACCAAACGCCCAACCCCGCGGGTATGTCCCGACCGGAGCCCCAAAGCATCCAAAAATGTCTGAGTCGGCGGGGTGTTGGGCTGTTGAGAAAGTGCCTGGTGGGATTCAACAAGCCGGTCCTGTACCACATTAAATCATAAACAAATAAATAAGTTAGTTATACTTAATAAAAATTTACAAAAAATACGAATTTAAGTGTTGTGCGAGATATATATATATATATATTATATGTGTATATAACTTGGATGTATTTATATATATATATATATATATATATATATATATATATATATATATATATATATATATATATATATATATATATATATATATATATATATATATATATATATATATATATATATATATATATATATATATATATATATATATATATATATATATATATATATATATATATATATATATATATATATATATATATATATATATATATATATATATATATATATATATATATATATATATATATATATATATATATATATATATATATATATATATATATATATATATATATATATATATATATATATATATATATATATATATATATATATATATATATATATATATATATATATATATATATATATATATATATATATATATATATATATATATATATATATATATATATATATATATATATATATATATATATATATATATATATATATATATATATATATATATATATATATATATATATATATATATATATATATATATATATATATATATATATATATATATATATATATATATATATATATATATATATATATATATATATATATATATATATATATATATATATATATATATATATATATATATATATATATATATATATATATATATATATATATATATATATATATATATATATATATATATATATATATATATATATATATATATATATATATATATATATATATATATATATATATATATATATATATATATATATATATATATATATATATATATATATATATATATATATATATATATATATATATATATATATATATATATATATATATATATATATATATATATATATATATATATATATATATATATATATATATATATATATATATATATATATATATATATATATATATATATATATATATATATATATATATATATATATATATATATATATATATATATATATATATATATATATATATATATATATATATATATATATATATATATATATATATATATATATATATATATATATATATATATATATATATATATATATATATATATATATATATATATATATATATATATATATATATATATATATATATATATATATATATATATATATATATATATATATATATATATATATATATATATATATATATATATATATATATATATATATATATATATATATATATATATATATATATATATATATATATATATATATATATATATATATATATATATATATATATATATATATATATATATATATATATACATAATATATTAACAATCATATTATCAATAATGATAAACTACCAATAATTCTTAAAAATCATATAATTTCTAACAATCATATCATTTTTAACTATAATAACATAACCTTTCTACCACTAATTTCTAACAATCATATTAACAAAATGGTTTTTCTAACATAATACTACAATCATCAAAGAAAAGTCGGAAAAGTGGGTCGCCGGAAATGTCGCCGCTAATGCTAGTCGCCGCTAATACTTCATCTGAAAAGTGGGATGACCGGATTTTCGCCTGAAAAGTCGCCGGAAATTGAACCGGACCGGATTTTCGTCACCAACAAAAGGGGGGGTAGCCGGATTCTTGATATAGAGGGTGAGGGGATTGATGGACGGAATATAGACACAAAATGGTAGATGGCCGGATTTATTTATTTCTTTTTTTAACCGGAGGTGCGATTTTGGTTTCTAGACTATGATCGTCTGGAAGGGAGCCGCGTTTATAAAGAAATTTTGGTTCACTATTAGCGGCGACGTCGCCGCTAATAGTGTGGGGTCCACGCGCGAAAATCAATCGTTGAACCGCTGCATTGTGTCAGTAGTGTAACATCCGCGAATTTTGACCCGTTGACTTTTCGTGTAATATGACTAACAATTTAAGTAATGAATTAATTGGGTCGTTTTGTGATTTTATGACTATGTGGTATGTTAGGCGGGTCGTCGTATGTGTAGTCGGTGTGAAATTGTGCAACTAATGGTATTGTGGTTGAGAAGGGGAAACGGGTCGGCCCGTGGGTAGTCCATGACCCACCAGCCCCCCAAGACCCACTTCCCCCTTATCCTTTTCTCATTTCTCATCTTTCTCTCTTTCTCTTCTATTCTCTCTAGTAAAAGAAACCCTCCATCTAGTTTCCATTTTATTCCATCTAAATTGTGTTTTGGAATTGCTATAATACAAGAATCGTAATCATCATCTCCTCATTTTCGCCATCTTTGAAGAATCAAAGGCCAAGTTCTTACCATTTTACCCATTTTTGACCTAAATTCGGAATTGAGCACTAGGAAGAGTTTTGGTAAGTCTAAATCAACCCATTTACTCCTATTTATGTTTGTTCATGTGTTTCTAGTTGATTTGATACGATTTCGAGTCTTTAAAATGGTAAAATGGCGATTTTAGGTAATTAGGGTTTTATTTAGGGTTGGGACGATTCGGCATGATTTTGATGTTAATGGGCGGATTTATGGTATGGGTTAAGTGTGGTTATGTGTAGCAATGCTTATTGATGCTTCAAATTATATTGCAAACGCTTACAAATCGTTTTGGGTTGTTTTTGGGGGTGTTTGGGTTCGTTTTGCTGCACTGGCAGCTGCTGGTTCTGGTGTGCAGGTCGTCCCACTGCGGCGCAGTGGGAGGGCATAGTCTCCACTGCGGCGCAGTGGATTCTCTCGGCCTCCCTTGCTTCTTAGGCCACTGCGGCGCAGTGGGCATGGTCTTGGCTCACTGCGGCGCAGTGGATTCTCTCGGCCTCCCTTGCTTCTTAGGCCACTGCGGCGCAGTGGGCATGGTCTTGGCTCACTGCGGCGCAGTGGATTCTCTCGGCCTTCCTTGCTTCTTAGGCCACTGCGGCGCAGTGGACATAGTTTGGTCTCACTGCGGCGCAGTGGATAGTCACTGTGTTTTTATGTGTGTCGCTTTTCAACTTGTTTGGGAATGTATAGTTAACATTGCGATATTATGATGGATAATTATAGGTTGTGGACGTGTGGACCCCATTACTCGTTTGTAATCTTATACTAGCTTCTTTGCCGATCAAGGTGAGTTTCGTATCTCCCTACCCGCTTGGGATTCGGGCTGAAAAGTGTAAACCTGGCGTGTTTACTTGTATTTATTGATGTATTGATTGTTTGACATGATTGTTGGATTGATGTGACGTGCCTTGTCGTTTGTTTGACTTGGATTGTGTTTTCGTTAAGTGTTACTTATACATTAGGATAGACGTACATACATGGAAGTCGGTTATGCATTCATTGGGTTTTAGATGTGGTGGGAAGGCTGCGGGTGACCCTATACATAAGCATCTGGGACTCGAAGAAAGTAAAATCCTCCGAAGTATATGTACGTATAGTTGGTTTATATTGTGATTAGTGATTAATTTTGATTGATGCATATGTTGTGCATATGTCCCACTGTTAGGGGTTTGACTTATGTATATTGAGATACGGCCTTGTCCCTCTGTTGACAAGTGTGCCCCGTTACGATTATTGATTGTTGGTTCATGTTGTCGAATGTTGATTATTGGTTGTGATTGACGGTTATTGATTGTCGGTTTATGATTATGCATTTACATTTGTTTGTAAGCATTGCATACATTACTGTTGAGCCCTCGGCAGGGGATTGCCGGCATCCTGGTGCATAGATGTATGCACCCATTTTGGATGTAGACCTGACCCCGAGTATATAGACATATATATCTCGATGTTTTGAGATACAGCCCTGTCCATGGCGATGGCAGAGGGGTATCGTTGCATACGTGATTGAAGGTCACGCTTGGGATAGGCATATTTGCTTATTCATTCATTCGGCATTTGCATTGATGCATACATCATTTGTGCATCCTCATTACACTCTCATTTCCTTTGTGTAATCTTGTTGTTGAACGATATTGTGTTGCTTAGAGGCTCGCTGTAAGTCATGTCTAGCCTCTATTCTTATATTGTGATTATAGATGCTGGTTCGTTATGAACCATTACTACGAACTCACCAACCTTGTGTTGACTATGCTTAGTACACTTTTCAGGTAATCAGGTACTCCCCGGACGTGGTGTTTAGTTGCTTGCTTGCTGTCTAACCCGGACTTGGACTCATGGATCAAGGATTCATTGACCCTCCTTTTGCATTATACCTAGGATCGTTTGCCATCTTTGGATGTGTTATGTTAACGTTGATGGCTATATTGCTCCTGTTGTATTTTGTTACTTGTATTGCTATGTTTTGGATTCACCGAATCATTAATTGCATTTAGTTGTTCTATTGTAATTCCACCGGGTGCTGTATGATTTCCGTGACATTTCGAGCTCCGGCTTGGGTGTTACAGAGTGGGGCTCCCACTATTAGCGGCGACGTCGCCGTGGTGTTACGCGCCCCGCAAAAATAATGGTTAGCCAGTTATGTTGTGAAAGGACTTAAAGACATGTCACTTAGAATAGCTGTGTCTTTTTGAAAAGGCGTACCAATCAGTGAACAAGTATGATGGTTCATGCGTGTCTATTGGGAAAGTATAAATGCCCATATAACCACAGTTTATAAATAAGGATTGTCAATCAATAAATTTCAGTGTGATCATATTATTACTCATTCGTTCATAGAGAGAAAGATACCAACAAATTATCTATCACTCAGATTGGATTTTTTACAATCCCTTAGCCCATCAATACAAATGGAATGGGCATACGATCTAAGATAGAGTTCGATCTTGATGCTGATTATTTTCATGCTTAAACATTTGAATTTTAGGGTATGTTTGGTTGCACCAAATGGAATAATTACGGAATGGAATTGATGAGATAATGGAATGGGAGAAGTAATAGAATGTAATTACCAATCGAGGGTAGGGTTAATGTGAGAATCAAAATAAGAGTGAGAACCACTATTTTCCCTCCATCTTTTCCCTTTTGGTGTAGTTTTTTTAAAATTTTTAATTTTTGATGGTTTTTTTAATTTCTAATTTTTATTTTTAATAAAAACCCATTCCAAGTTACGTGTTGAAAACGTATGGATACGGTACAGGCGTTGCCCTTATCCGTTCTAAAGGTGTTGTCACCAGAACCATATGGGAATAGTATGGATTTGATGGGCGGTGATCCAAGAGATGGTAGCGATCGGATACGGTACGGGCGTAACTCTTAACTCTAAGGGCTTAGCCGAGATGATTTATTAGTGGTTTCTTACCATTATTTTGATTCTTGATCATTTCACTACCATTCCATATATATGTTTGGTTGCTTTGTGGAATGGAGTAGAATACTGCTTTATAAAGTTTAGCAGTTCATCGATCGGATAATTTATGTACCCAACCGGGTCTAGTTAAGGTTTGGATTTAAACAGCTACAGCCTACAAGCCCATGCTTAGATATTTGTTTTTACACTATTCTTGGAGCATCTCACATGTTAGGCCTTTTTTTTTGGGTTTTAACAAGGCCCATATTCATTAAAAGGAAACTATTGTATTTATGTTTTTTAAAAGAGCAAAAGTTTTATTAAAGTGCTCAATGGGCCAAGAACTGTGTATAGAATGTTACTGGTAGGTCCAATTTAAACCAGCGTAACACCAGCCTAAACAATCCCAAGTTCCCAACAAGAAAGTATGTGACTCTCGACATATATCAACTCGAGGCCTCTCTAGAAATAGTTTCTTTTTATTTTTAGGTATGTGACTGTCGACATTTACCGGATAGTTACTAGATTTGCTAGTTGCTACAATAGCCATGAATTGTGCTCCTGGTTCAGTCGTTGATTCGCAGTACAATATCGTATTGAGAACTTTCGGTTGCGCGAATTCGTTATAAAAAGTTGTGTTCATATTCTTTCTAATCATAAGGGTTCACGAATTAAAGGGTCAACGACGACGATTTTGAATCTTAAAATCATCTGTCTATGTTGATTTTCTTTCCGTTTGAGAAGTATTTTGAAAAAATCTCCAATAATAATTAATTCAACAACCAATCAAACACACTTTTAATCATAATCTAGTTAGAGAAGGAAAAGAAAAAACAGTTTCTAACACTAAGGCAAGAAATGATAGTAAAAGTTGGAAATTATAGTTTAAAGGCTTGTAAATTTGAAATAATAGTCATATACTCATAAAAGGTATTGTCATCGTTGCTTGCTGGTGTCTTTGGAAAGCCCGGAACGATAGAAGGTTTGCCAAAGGTGTTATCGGTACGGAGAAGATTTTTCAAGACATTAGATCGCTTAGTTACTTATGGTATAGTATTAGATCAAAGCATAGTTCGATGACATGGGATAGATGGTGAAGTTTTGATGTAAATTAATCCATGTGTCCAGTTTTGCCGACCATCACTTTGGTGGTTTTGGCCTTTGTAAATAAAAGTTAATTTTCAAAAAAAATAAAAGAAAGGAACAGTTCAAAGGCAAGAAATGATAGTAAAAGTTGGAAATTATAGTTTAAAGGCTTGTAAATTTGAAATAATAGTCATATACTCATAAAAGGTATTGTCATCGTTGCTTGCTGGTGTCTTTGGAAAGCCCGGAACGATAGAAGGTTTGCCAAAGGTGTTATCGGTACGGAGAAGATTTTTCAAGACATTAGATCGTTTAGTTACTTATGGTATAGTATTAGATCAAAGCATAGTTCGATGACATGGGATAGATGGTGAAGTTTTGATGTAAATTAATCCATGTGTCCAGTTTTGCCGACCATCACTTTGGTGGTTTTGGCCTTTGTAAATAAAAGTTAATTTTCAAAAAAAATAAAAGAAAGGAACAGTTCAAAGGCAAGAAATGATAGTAAAAGTTGGAAATTATAGTTTAAAGGCTTGTAAATTTGAAATAATAGTCATATACTCATAAAAGGTATTGTCATCGTTGCTTGCTGGTGTCTTTGGAAAGCCCGGAACGATAGAAGGTTTGCCAAAGGTGTTATCGGTACGGAGAAGATTTTTCAAGACATTAGATCGCTTAGTTACTTATGGTATAGTATTAGATCAAAGCATAGTTCGATGACATGGGATAGATGGTGAAGTTTTGATGTAAATTAATCCATGTGTCCAGTTTTGCCGACCATCACTTTGGTGGTTTTGGCCTTTGTAAATAAAAGTTAATTTTCAAAAAAAATAAAAGAAAGGAACAGTTCAAAGGCAAGAAATGATAGTAAAAGTTGGAAATTATAGTTTAAAGGCTTGTAAATTTGAAATAATAGTCATATACTCATAAAAGGTATTGTCATCGTTGCTTGCTGGTGTCTTTGGAAAGCCCGGAACGATAGAAGGTTTGCCAAAGGTGTTATCGGTACGGAGAAGATTTTTCAAGACATTAGATCGCTTAGTTACTTATGGTATAGTATTAGATCAAAGCATAGTTCGATGACATGGGATAGATGGTGAAGTTTTGATGTAAATTAATCCATGTGTCCAGTTTTGCCGACCATCACTTTGGTGGTTTTGGCCTTTGTAAATAAAAGTTAATTTTCAAAAAAAATAAAAGAAAGGAACAGTTCAAAGGCAAGAAATGATAGTAAAAGTTGGAAATTATAGTTTAAAGGCTTGTAAATTTGAAATAATAGTCATATACTCATAAAAGGTATTGTCATCGTTGCTTGCTGGTGTCTTTGGAAAGCCCGGAACGATAGAAGGTTTGCCAAAGGTGTTATCGGTACGGAGAAGATTTTTCAAGACATTAGATCGCTTAGTTACTTATGGTATAGTATTAGATCAAAGCATAGTTCGATGACATGGGATAGATGGTGAAGTTTTGATGTAAATTAATCCATGTGTCCAGTTTTGCCGACCATCACTTTGGTGGTTTTGGCCTTTGTAAATAAAAGTTAATTTTCAAAAAAAATAAAAGAAAGGAACAGTTCAAAGGCAAGAAATGATAGAAAGAAATCAAAAGAAAAGGTGGTATAAGCGGATAAGAAGGTCACGTGATATCACAAATTCACTGACTACTTTGTCCCGCATCATTATTCAAGCTACTATTATTTTTCCCTTCTATTTGTCTTATACAATTTATTAATTAATGATCAAAAAACCTACAAGCTTTAAATACACATGTATTCGCTTAATTCCAAACATAACTATAAACAACAAGATATCTTGATTTCAAGGAACATTGAAACTTTGCTGATGTGTACACGACATAAGACGGGTAGCTTTCATTGGCTTATTGGCTATATACATAGTTGTCGACTCGTAACTTTGGGTCGACTCGAAAACATGATTTTTGACTCGTGACTCGAAACGTGACTCGACTCGTAAGAGTTTGGACATTTTTATATACTACATAATATTGTATAATTATATATATGTGACGTATTTATAAACAAAATATAAGTTGATTTTCTAAATACATTACCAGAATATTACATATTCGATACTTTTGAATTATAAACTTACAGTTTATCTTCAAATTCATACTAAAAGATCAAAAATACATATATAACATACAAAATAATGTAACAATAAATATGATATATAATATATAACCATATTATCAAACTACAACAATCATAAGTTAGCGACTCTTATTGACTCGTTTCAAATCCACACCGCGACTCGTAAGAGTCAGGAGAAAAAAGAGTAACCCAGCGAGTCGCCTCGTTTTTGGTATAAATAAACTCGACTCGTAAGAGTCAAACAACCATGACTATATATATGTATTCTTTCAACTTGTACATGTATAAATAATACGAGTAGTAAACATCCAAACAAGTCACAACCAAAATCAATCCAATCTTTAATAAAAAAAATAATTTCTCCCAGTTCTATCTAAACAACCCAACACAACTTAACCTTTTACATTAGTTAACAACCCAAACTATACAACATTCTTAACTAAATAAATATGTAAAACTACCACTCACAAAGTTACACATGACAGATAGTCAATTGTATGTCTATAGCCTATATTAAGTACTTAATGTTATCAAAAATAAAAATATTAGTAACTTAATGTTATCAAAATAAAAATATCATTACCTTAAACTAATTGGTTTTCTTAAAAGGCTTTTATTTTGTACTCTTTAGTTTTCTAAGTTCCCGAAGGCGTATAAAAACTAGACAATATCGAAAAAGGTGACGTAACAATTAAAAAGCGCAAGAAATCATTTAAATTCCAATAATAGAGATGCTTTTCAAGTCCTATCCCCATAATACTTGGCCATATAGGTTGTACGAACTTATTCTTTCCAAGTATATAATTTTCCAATAACACAAGTGTATTTCAAAGTTAAGGACCACAAGGACGTATGTGGGCCTAAGAAATTCGGCCTTTAGACACTCAGACCATCATTATCCGTGAACTCCAATTAAGATTGTGGAATAAAAAAATAATAAAATCAAAAGATTCCCTTCAAACTCATTAAGAAACAATATTGTAGCATCAATCTTGTATTACTATTGGTAGAAACTTTTATTATATTTTAATATATATAATTAGTTATGAACTTTATTAGTTTTTCTTTAATATCTTACTTTTTATAACTTTTTGTAAAAATATAAAAACATGGTATTCTTTATTTTTCTGTTACGAACATTTTGATATAAATTTTATTAAAAACAGAGTTATTTGAAAAAATGTATTTTTTTATATAAAACTATTTGATTTAGATTTTTGAAACAAAATAAGCATATTACTTTAATGGTTCTACCTAACTTTTATTTGTAAACTTTCTAATGAATAATTAAAATTGTAACTTTGTTTATCTTTTTAATTATTTTATGTTTAATGAATGTGAAATATTTTTATTTTACTAAATTTGTATTTTTTATTATTTTTTGAGATACTTTACATGACTATCATAAAATTAATTTATTTATTTTAGTTTATAATAAAAAGTTTTAATATTATAAAATAATAAATCATTTTAATATAATAAAAAATTGGTTTAGGTTGGGTTGTGGATGAGAGTGGAAATTTGAGTTAGATTGGGTTGTATAGGTGGAAGAGAGAGAAATTAATTTTTAATTAAAGATTGATTGGATTGAGTCTCAGGGTCCATTAAGCTTATAAGACTATGTATAACGAAGGTGGCCTTCTCTGAGATCGAAAAAAAAAAATTGGGAGATCGAAAATAATTATTTGTAATATGTTAGAAATGCATTCCAAAAAGAAATCCAAGAAACATTTTATATCTTCTTACATGATCTTAATTTTATAGAATTATGGATAAAAATTAACTAAAAATAAAAACACTATTTGCTAATGGCAATAACAAATGGATTAACATGACTAAAATTACATATTAAAATGATAAGCTAATTAATTAATTTTTTTGTGGGAATGAATAATGTTACTTCAACAGTGTGAAGAAAACTCCACATATGGAGCATTAGCCTAAATGATATCAACATATAGCTTTTTAATTGGATCATATTATAGATTGAAACTAGTCCTAATACCCGTACGATGTACGTTTGCTATATAAATTGTATCATAAAGAAATTCGAATATGTCTCATACATGATTTGTGAGTATAAAATAAATTGGGGTTAAAGTAAACCGATGATCGAATCTAAGTTATAATAAACAGTAATGATAAATATAATATATGTTTAGTTAAAGTTTCAAAAATCACATCAAAATCAAAAATTGTAAGCATAGAAGATGATGGCAAATAGCTTTGTGATTTCGGATCGTAAACTCAATTTTTTGAAGACTTCATGTTTTTAACTTAATATAAATAATATAAGTAATAGAAGTTGAAGAATTGAGAAAGAAAAAGAAACAACTTTATTAATGAGAAAAATATCAATCAAATAAGGTTATAATATGTTTATATATATATATATTAAATTGAAATGAAAGATATTATATATATATATATATATATATATATATATATATATATATATATATATATATATATATATATATATATATATATATATATATATATATATATATATATATATATATATATATATATATATATATATATATATATATATATATATATATATATATATATATATATATATATATATATATATATATATATATATATATATATATATATATATATATATATATATATATATATATATATATATATATATATATATATATATATATATATATATATATATATATATATATATATATATATATATATATATATATATATATATATATATATATATATATATATATATATATATATATATATATATATATATATATATATATATATATATATATATATATATATATATATATATATATATATATATATATATATATATATATATATATATATATATATATATATATATATATATATATATATATATATATATATATATATATATATATATATATATATATATATATATATATATATATATATATATATATATATATATATATATATATATATATATATATATATATATATATATATATATATATATATATATATATATATATATATATATATATATATATATATATATATATATATATATATATATATATATATATATATATATATATATATATATATATATATATATATATATATATATATATATATATATATATATATATATATATATATATATATATATATATATATATATATATATATATATATATATATATATATATATATATATATATATATATATATATATATATATATATATATATATATATATATATATATATATATATATATATATATATATATATATATATATATATATATATATATATATATATATATATATATATATATATATATATATATATATATATATATATATATATATATATATATATATATATATATATATATATATATATATATATATATATATATATATATATATATATATATATATATATATATATATATATATATATATATATATATATATATATATATATATATATATATATATATATATATATATATATATATATATATATATATATATATATATATATATATATATATATATATATATATATATATATATATATATATATATATATATATATATATATATATATATATATATATATATATATATATATATATATATATATATATATATATATATATATATATATATATATATATATATATATATATATATATATATATATATATATATATATATATATATATATATATATATATATATATATATATATATATATATATATATATATATATATATATATATATATATATATATATATATATATATATATATATATATATATATATATATATATATATATATATATATATATATATATATATATATATATATATATATATATATATATATATATATATATATATATATATATATATATATATATATATATATATATATATATATATATATATATATATATATATATATATATATATATATATATATATATATATATATATATATATATATATATATATATATATATATATATATATATATATATATATATATATATATATATATATATATATATATATATATATATATATATATATATATATATATATATATATATATATATATATATATATATATATATATATATATATATATATATATATATATATATATATATATATATATATATATATATATATATATATATATATATATATATATATATATATATATATATATATATATATATATATATATATATATATATATATATATATATATATATATATATATATATATATATATATATATATATATATATATATATATATATATATATATATATATATATATATATATATATATATATATATATATATATATATATATATATATATATATATATATATATATATATATATATATATATATATATATATATATATATATATATATATATATATATATATATATATATATATATATATATATATATATATATATATATATATATATATATATATATATATATATATATATATATATATATATATATATATATATATATATATATATATATATATATATATATATATATATATATATATATATATATATATATATATATATATATATATATATATATATATATATATATATATATATATATATATATATATATATATATATATATATATATATATATATATATATATATATATATATATATATATATATATATATATATATATATATATATATATATATATATATATATATATATATATATATATATATATATATATATATATATATATATATATATATATATATATATATATATATATATATATATATATATATATATATATATATATATGCATTCTCTTTCATTTTCAGAATATATATCTTATATACATATATATATTATGAATATAGATATAGATATTATACTTATGTATACATATATAAATATATTATGAATATAGATATATATATAGTATGGATATCATCAATAGTTAATGAACTAGATGTTTACTTGTTTACTTGAATTGTTTAAGATGGATAGTTTTGAGGATATTTGGGCAGACCCAGAAAACGTACGTATTGAAGTGCCCGATGATGAGTTTGAGTCACCTGATGCAGACGGTCAATTTGACTGCGAACCTGGAGACTTAGAAACCGAGGAGGTGTTCGCTTCCGTCGAAGAATTGACGGAGTGGGCAAAAAGAACAGCACTGGAGTTGGGTTATGTTTTAGTCACACGGCGGTCGAACAAAAACTCGATAAAGGTGGTAAATAAGGTGACTGATGTGACCAATTTATACCCATCGCCCACATCGTTATTGGTTTTTTTTATTATATGTTTTTAGTCGATTTTGCTGGCATTTGGCGTGTTTATGGGTTTTGTTAGTGGTTTCAGGTTCTAAACAGGTGACGTGTCCGTTTGGTGCAATTTCGAGTAATTTTGAGGTCATGAAGTTGATTGGAGAGTTCGAGAGTTGTTAAGGTGAAAAGAGATAGAAAATTTATGCAAGTTCTTATTTTTGAAGAAGTGTTATTCGGACCAGTATAGTTATACTGCGACGCAGTGGTGGTGAACAGGCCCACTGCGCCGCAGTCATCTAATGGAAATGAGCATCGAGACCAGTATATTTATACTGCGACGCAGTGGTGGTGAACAGGCCCACTGCGCCGCAGTCAGCTAGTGGAAAAAGGATAATTCAACCAGTAATATTACACTGCGCCGCAGTGGGATGTGCAGGTGCCCACTGCGCCGTAGTTAGCCTTGACAAACGAGCACCAAAGGCAGTGTATAAGCACTGCGCCGCAGTGGGGGCATCACTCGCCCACTGCGCCGCAGTGAGAGTACGGGGCTGAAAGGTTTTGGGCAGCTTTTGCTTCAGATTAAAGGGAGATATAAATAGTTTACAAACCTAATTCCCAAATTATCAAGTCTTCTTTCTAAGAGCTGCACTACAAGGAACACCTTCAAGGATCAAATCAAGATTTGATCGTCTTCCGATTCATTGAAAGATTCACGTGCACCCACTTAGATCGTATCTATTTTATTGTCTTGCAATTTCTATTTCTCAAACGATTGGTACATCATGTTCTTCCTTATTTTGATTGTTATTTCAATTTAATCATGAGTGGCTAATCTTTCAATCATCCACCTTGATGAAACTAGATGAATGATGTGATTGCTATATGTTTTAATTCAAAGAGTTGATTTCAATTATCATTGTGTCGAGATCTTGATGATTTAATTCCTTTATGTTATTATTATGATATTGGTGGCATGTGTGTTTTTCGTTAGTAGTACTAGTTGAATACATATGTGATTTTCAAACGGTTGCTTGTCTATGAGCAATTATCACTAGTTCATGGTATGATAGTGAATGTCATTTTAATAAAAGGAATCATTTTGTCAACGTGTTTTGTAACGGTTGGTGGTACCACGTTATTTTCACATAGGCACAATTGGTAATTTGATAGTCAATCAAACTAATTGTTGGTAAGGTTGTCTAGGCATTGGTGGTACCGGCTTGGGTAATTAAACTAGCAATTTAGGTGTTTGGGTGATTTGTGAGCGGTTGGTGGTACCACGCAAGCATTTTATCCTTTCACGATTATCTTGTCAACTCTAAATGAAGTTGGTCTTAATTGATGCAATCATGTTTGAAGTCTAGCGAAATCAAGGTGGATGATCTTTACTATTATTGTTTGAAGCTTTACCTTTACTTTTACGCGTTTTTGTCTTTAAAGTTATTTTACTTTAATTGTCAAAGAGAGATTTGAAGCAACACCCTATTTTCCAAACTACTTTATTAGACAATTGATTCAGACCAATCCCCGTGAACGAACCTGGACTTACTTTTTAACTATATTGCATACGATCGGGTCCACTGCCCGATAGTGTGTAGTAGTGAGTTTCGAGGTATTTCTAGTTTTAATTTTTAAACTCGATTTAGCACATCAAGTTTTTGGCGCCGCTGCCGGGGATTGTGTGCCATTTTAGTTGTTAATTTAGTGGTTTGATCCTTCCTCACGCGTGAGGAAGTTATTTGCTTTAATAGTTTAGTTTTTTCTTTTCTCTTCTTATCACAGGTGCAGTTGACGTGTTTGGTTAGTTGTGTTTTACAGGTCTACTTCTCAGTTGATGAACTTGCGGTCTTCGGGTTTACCTCTAAATAGTCCTTTGAGAACACCAACAAGACGTAGGTTAACTTCACAACACCTACACCATTCTCACCTATTGCTAGACTCACTCCTGATTCGGACGAGGAAGGGTTTTATTTAGACGAGTTCTTCAATTTAGAAGTTAAGTTAGAAGAGGAAATGGGAGACGAACAAAGGGATCCGAATGATATTCGTTATGGTGAGAGGGTCCGTACTATTCCTACCAACCGTGGTAGTCCTATAAGACCTCCGGCCATTGCTCATGATTTCAATCTGAAAGGTAATCATCTTAAAAGCATTGAGGAGCAACAGTTTGATGGTAAAAGGAAATGGGATCCATATCAACACTTAGAGAGGTTTGAGAAGTTGGCACGGTTATACCAATATGGGAACAACCAAATGAATGCCGTTAAACTTGAGACATTTCCCATGTCCATTACCGGTGATGCTTTAGATTGGTTTAATGATCTTCCGGAAAATTCCATAACAACTTGGGACCAACTCAAGCAAGCTTTCATTGGTGAGTTTTATTCACTTAGAACTCAAAGGAAGTTGGAGAATTGATTAGGTCCTTTGACCAAGATGAAGATGAAGATGTGGTGGATGCATGGATCGGTTTAAGGAGATGTTGAGAAATTGTCCGGGCCATAACATGACTAAGGAGCAATATGTTGAGCTTTTCTTTGATGGCCTAGATAAGAAGTCCAAGCGTGAGTTAGGATATGCTTTTGGGGGTGGTTTCAACAAAATTACACCCAATGAAGGTTTTGATATTTTGGAGTCCATGGCAAAGGACAATGCAAATATGGATGATGATAGATTTTTGAAGAATGAGAGAAGATTAAAGAAAGGTACTAGCCAAGGTAGGGTTGCAAAGGTTGAAGCTAGTCATGATTCTGGGATGATTGGTGAGATTAGAGCGCTATCTGAGCGTATGGAAAAGGGATTTGCTATGCAAGAGAATCGGTTTGGAGCGATTGAACGGGATGTAAAGGTAGTAGCCGATGGATGTGATCATTGTGGTGATATGCATTATTCAGATGAGTGCCCCAATCGGGCACCCGAAGATGTGAGTTACATCCAGAATCAACAACAAGGGAGCTACCCACGCAATACCGGTTTCCAAAACCGTTCTTCAGGTAATCCTGCTTATAACTCTTCTTTTCCTACTAATAATTCTCGTTTTTCAGGAAATAGGTGGCAAAGGGATAACTTTCAGAGTCAACCACAACAACAACTCAACAAGGACAAGGATCAGGTTCTTCTTCCTCTAATATCGATCCAAATGCCGAGTTGAGGGAGATGATGAAACAGTTGGTTAGTAATCAGGCCTTTAGTTGATTTGATACAGGGGATGCCTCATTATGCCAAGTTCATTAAGGAACTTGTGATGGACAAAGGAAAGATGGAGGAGGCCAAAGCTACTTTTCTCAATGCCGAGTGTTCTGCTATCTTGCAGAACCGCATCCCCCCTAAGCTTGAAGACCCAGGGAGTTTTCTTATTACTTGCTCTATAAGAACCATTATTTGTAAGGCTTTAGCTGATTTAGGTGCTAGCATTAATTTGATGCCTTATTCGGTTTGGAGTAAGTTGGCTTTAGGAATCCTTCGCCCGACTCGCATGAGTATAAGATTAGCTGACCATTCATTTCAGTATCCCATGGGGATCGCTGAAAACATTAGAGTCAAAGTGGGCCACATTGTTTTCCTAGTTGACTTTGTTATACTCGAGATGGAGGAGGATGCACAGGTACCCCTAATACTTGGTAGACCATTCCTTAATACCGCGGATGCTATCATCCGTGTGAAGGATAAGGAAATTTCTTTGGGTGTGGGTACGGATAGGATTGTTTTTAATGTTGAGAGGTCTATTAAGCATTCGTATTCTAATGATGAGTCTTGTTTCAGGATTGATGTGATTGATGATGCGTTGGACCGGGAGTTTCAAGAATTGATGGAGACCGATATGGGAGATGAGGAGATTGCTAATCTAGGATCGGGAGAAATTTCTGATGATGATTTATTTGCAGAGGTTATGGCACTTAGCTTGGATGAGACACCTCCAGTGGATGAGAGTTTTGAGAGAGTTGTTGCTGATGGAAGCTCAAGGGTACCTAATTCAGTTGATGTACCACCTACAGATTTGGAGATTAAGCCATTGCCTGCACATTTGGAGTATGCTTACTTGGCAGGTAAATCATCTTTACCCGTGTTATCTCGTCCTCACTCTCGAGTGACGAGAAAGGACTTCTTCTGGCTGTGCTTAAAGCCCATAAGCGGGCTTTTGCTTGGAAGACCACCGACATTCCAGGTATTAGTCCTAACTTTTGTCAGCACAAAGATTGATTTTGTCGATGATGTTAAGCCCGTTGTCCAGCGACAAAGGAGGCTAAATCCTAATATGAAAGAAGTGGTTAAGAAAGAAGTGATTAAGTTGTTAGATGCAGGGATCATTTTTCCTATTGCTGATAGTTCTTGGGTAAGTCCTGTCCACTGTGTGCCCAAAAAAGGGGGCATGACAGTGGTTGAAAATGAAAAATAAGGAACTCTTGGCTACTAGAACTGTAACGGGATGGCGGGTTTGTATTGACTACCGTAAGCTTAATGATGCCACCCGAAAGGATCACTTTCCATTCCTTTTATTGATCAGATGTTAGAGAGACTTGCAGGTAATGAGTATTTTTGTTTCTTAGATGGGTTTTCCGGGTACTTTCAAATACCCATTGATCCAAAGGATCAAGAAAAGACCACTTTCACGTGCCCCTTTGGCACTCTTTGCTTATCGGCGAATGCCGTTTGGTCTTTGTAATGCCCCAGGGC
>CM067168.1:108725441-108832232 GCA_034093135.1 Erigeron breviscapus
TCAATCATTATGCATTCTGCTCTAACTTCCTTGAAGTTTCATTATCAACATCTTCAGTTTGCTCTTCCTCTTCACCAGACACAACTTTTTCCTTTCCTTTAACAGCCTTCAGTGTAGTAGGAATATCTGGGAAGGTTTCAAACTGGGGCTCACGGCTGGTACCAGCAGCCTCTTCAGAAGACCCGGCTTCAGTGCCATATGCTTGTTTCAGTTGGTCAGACGACCTTTCCCCCTTGGAACGATCTCCAGTACTTGACTTGAGATCATTCCACAATTGTTCAAGCATGAGTCTGTCTAGTGGACCAAAAGATGTACCTTCTACTGGAGTTGTTTCAGACACAACTTTCTTGAGTGCTGCCCGATAGTGTGTAGTAGTGAGTTTCGAGGTATTTCTAGTTTTAATTTTTAAACTCGATTTAGCACATCAGTGACACTAATATGTCACCACGGTGGACCACGCGATAAAAGGTTAACTGGGCCACCCAAACGGTCCAACAAGATAGGGTGTCCCTTTACTTTGGAAGGCCGCCCCGGGTATGATGGTGGTTGGAGGGTAACTGTCAAGGACTGGAAACACAATCATGATCCAGCTACCGATCTGCAGGGGAATGCATACGCGAGCCGGATGACGGAAGAAGAAAAGCAATATGTGGGAAACCTATCGGATCGCGGTATGTTCCCACGCCAGATCCTGGTTAACCTGAAAAATGAATTTCCAGGAAACCTGACTCGAAGAGGAGACATTACCAACTTTCTGAAATCGAGACGGAGGGCGGGCCAAACAGGACATACTCCAATGCAGGTACAAACATCATATTAGTGATTACGTACTCAGTTGTTGGAAGTGACTTATTTACTATATCTTGTTCACCTGTCGCAGGTTATGTTCTCACTGCTGCAGGAGAAAAACTACATTTACCAGTTTACGACAAATAGTAAAAATGGACGGTTGGAGAACCTCTTTTTCATGCATCCAACATCAATGACCCTATGGCGCGCATTTCCCTGGGTTATTGAAATAGACTCCACGTACAAAACCAACGTGTACAACATGCCGCTTGTTGAGATTGTCGGCGTCACTTCAACGGGCCGGGCCTTCAGTTTAGCATATGCTTTTATCGTAAACGAGCAGGAGGCGAATTATAAATGTGTGTTACTATGTCTGAAGTCCACCCTTGTTGAAGGCTTAAATGTTCGTGTGGTTTTAACTGACAGGGAGCTGGCCCTGATGAGAGCATTGAAGGTTGTTATGCCGCAAGCGAAACACCTGTTGTGTAGGTACCACATATGGCAAAACATAACCAAACACTGCGAACCGGCATTGCGGGTGAAGAAAGATGTTAACATTGAAAGGCTTAACGTGTGGTGGAAAAGAGTTTATGAATCTCGGACTCTTGACGAGTTTAAATCATACGAGAAGGAGTTAAAGAAAAAATTGGGAGCTTATCCAGGTGTCTACAAGTACCTCAACGATAATTGGTTGTCCCCGTACCGAGAGCATTTTGTGTCATGTTGGGTGGATGAACATCTCAACTATCAGAACCACACCACAAACAGAGTCGAGGCCGAGCACCACCATCTGAAGGAAGAGCTGAAGGGAAATGTACATTTACTAGAATCCTGCAATGTGTTGATTCTGTCATTATCGGTCAAGATACGGAAATAAGGGGCCAACTGGGGTATAGCAAGGGAACCCGGTTGGGTAAACATAACTACAACTGTATGAAGGCCCAGCTGGGAACGGTTTCACATAAAGCTTTGGACATCATGGTTGATGAAATCGTTCGCTTAGACAAACAACTGAAAAAACATGTGAAAAAATGCGGGTGCAAGGTTCGGTATAGTTGTGGGCTACCATGTGCCTGCAAGATTGCCGAGTACATGCACCGTGGTTAGTATGTTTTAATACAATTTTTTTAATCATACCAACATAATGTCGTATACTTATTGATATAAAAAAATGCAGAGACTCGTATTCAGCCGAATGTGATAGACCCGTTTTGGAGAAAGCTTGACTTAACACCATCGACATGCTTAAAAGAAGAAGACGATGTAGAAGCTGTCCATGAAGTCGTAGGTGATCTTACGACATTCTTGGTGGAGCAACCCAAGGCCTAACGGAAACATTGGTTGTCGAAGATAAAGAACATGTTTAAGCCGGGTAACTCACAAGTGACAGATCCCATTGTTCAGAAGAGCACACGCGGAAGACCGGTCGGGTCGAAACAAAAGCCGCCAAAGGTAGACCAAACACATCATAAGCTTAATTTGTGATTTAAGAAAAATTATAAAAGTAAGTGATTTTAAGTAATTGTTTTATATTAATGGTCTAGGTGCCCGATCTTAACAAAAAGCCACCTGGGCTTCGGAAATCAAGTCCAGTCGCCCAGGACTGAAGAGGTGCCCGATCTGAACAGGCCCCCCCTGTGCAGCCCGCCAGACAAAGTGAGTACGCGCCCACCAAATCACGGTTTGATGACCCGCAGGGTGCGCGACACAGTATGTACGAGCCGTCCCAATCATGTCGTCTCCCCGAGACACGAAACTTATTCGGGGAGCCGTCCCAATCCGAGTGGGTACAAACTAATCCAGACTTATTCGGAAACCTCTTCCCATATCCAGGTCTTGAGAATATATATACATTTGGGGACCCGTCCCAATCCTATGGGTTCGACGGGGTCCAAAATGTATATGGCTGGGGGGAACCATCCCAATCATATGGGGTCCAATCTGAGCAGCCATATGCCAGCTTTGTTGATGACTTGTTCCGGGCACCATCGCATGGAAAGGAGTCAGAGGCAAAGTCAGAGCCAGAGTCAGAGGCAAAGTCAGACACCAGTTGGGTTGGGTATATTGCGGAACCGATGAACGCCAGACTGTCCCGAAACATCGCATGGGTACTAGATGAGCTGCCAACGTACATTCTACCTTACGTTGTCGGCGCACAGAATGTCAAAGGAGATGGTAGTTGTGGATTTCGAGCTACCGCTGTTGCTTTGGGGCTAGATGAGGATTACGGTTCGGAGTGGGTTCGTACGCAGATGCTCGAGGAGTTTGAATCTGACCTCGAAGGGTACATGCGAATGTATGGACCGAGGGCAAACGCATATTAGAGGCCTTGCAAACCTCTTATTATAAAAAATGGCGTCCCAAAGACCATTGGATGAGTAAAGTGTTTTTCCATATCCTCCTGGCCAATAAGCTAGGTATAATAATCAACTGCATCAGCTTACGTGACGCCCCAAAGCGTCCAAAAATGTCTGAGTCGGCGGGGTGTTGGGCTGTTGGGAAAGTGCCTGGTGGGATTCAACAAGCCGGTCCTGTACCACATTAAATCATAAACAAATAAATAAGTTAGTTATAATTAATATAAATTTACAAAAAATACAAATTTAAGTGTTGTGCGAGAACTTACATAAATGGGAGGAGCTCTTGCCTGCACCGTCCCATCGTGTAATGTGTGGGCCCGCAAAAAGAACTCAGGCGGGGGCTCACGTTGCCCCTGATTACTACGTTGTATATACATTAATCAAAGTTATATATATGTATGTGTATCTCTCTCTATATATATATACATATGTGGATATAAAACGTAAAAATAATAACTTACAGCGTATTCATATTCACGCTGAGCGTATGACTGGCGACCGTGAGTACTGACAAGATTATCTTGTCCATGCCTGTTATTCACGTTTCTTTGGGCAACAAGCATCCGGTGCTCCCTGGTCCAGTAATGCAGTAGATCCCTCCAGACATCTTGAGGCATTCCATGCGGCGGAACACCTTCGAATTCGCCGAGTCTATCTAACCCACCTCTGTCGCTAAACCATTTCCCTTGAATTTTGCTTTTTTATCCCTGTAGTTCTTGAGGGCATCTTGACGAATCATGTTTTCAATGGCGACCCGTAAGGGGTGACCGTCTTCGTTATTTAGATACGGGTCAAAAAAGAACCGTCTCTGCAATTTTGTAGCATAATACTAACAATCATATTAAATAATCATAAACTACCAATAATTCTTAAAAATCATATAATTTCTAACAATCATATAATTTCTAACAATCATATTAACAAAATGGTTTTTCTAACATAATACTAACAATCATATTAAAAATAATCATAAACTACCAATAATTTATAACAATCATATTAAATAATCATAAACTACCAATAATTCTAAAAATCATATAATTTCTAACAATCATATTAACAAAATGGTTTTTCTAACATAATACTAACAATCATATTAACAAATTTTTAACATAATACTAACTCATATAATTTCTAACAATCATATTAACAAAATGGTTTTTCTAACATAATACTAACAATCATATTAACAAATAACATAATACTAACTCATATAATTTCTAACAATCATATTAACAAAATTTTTTAACATAATAACATAACATCATATAATTTCTAACAATCATATTAACAAAATGGTTTTTCTAACATAATACTAACAATCATATAATTCTAACAATCATACATTTTTAACTATATAACCTTTCTACCACTAATTTCTAACAATCATATTAACAAAATGGTTTTTCTAACATAATACTAACAATCATATTAAGAATAATCATAAACTACTCATATAATTTCTAACAATCATATCATTTTTAACTATAATAACATAACCTTTCTACCACTAATTTCTAACAATCATATTAACAAAATGGTTTTTCTAACATAATACTAACAATCATATTAACAAAATGGTTTTTCTAACATAATACTAACAATCATATTAATAATAATCATAAACTACCAATAATTTCTAACAAATCATATAATTTCTAACAATCATATAATTTCTAACAATCATAAATTTTAACACTAATTACAATCATAATAACTTTTCTAACATAATATATTAACAATCATATTATCAATAATCATAAACTACCAATAATTCTTAAAAATCATATAATTTCTAATAATCATATATTTCTAACAATCATATTATCAATAATCATAAACTACCAATAATTCTTAAAAATCATATAATTTCTAACAATCATATAATTTCTAACAATCATATTAACAAAATGGTTTTTCTAACATAATACTAACAATCATATTAAAAATTTTTAACATAATACTAACATCATATAATTTCTAACAATCATATTAACAAAATGGTTTTTCTAACATAATACTAACAATCATATTAAAAAATAACATAAACTAACAATCATATAATTTCTAACAATCATATATTTTAACTATAATACATAACATTTCTATCACTAATTTATAACAATCATATTAACAAAATGGTTTTTCTAACATAATATTAACAATCATATTAACAAAATGGTTTTTCTAACATAATATTAACAATCATATTAAGAATAATCATAAACTATCAATATTTCATAACAATCATATAATTTCTAACAATCATATAATTTCTAACAATCATATTAACAAAATGGTTTTTCTAACATAATATTAACAATCATATTAACAAACTAACATAATACTAACAATCATATAATTTTAACAATAACATAAATTTCTACCACTAATTTCTAACAATCATATTAACAAAATGGTTATTCTAACATAATACTAACAATCATATACTAACAATCATATTAAGAATAATCATAAACTACCAATAATTCTTAAAAATCATATAATTTCTAACAATCATATAATTTCTAACAATCATATTAACAAAATGGTTTTTCTAACATAATATTAACAATCATATAATTTCTAACTCATATAATTTCTAACAATCATATTAACAAAATGGTTTTTCTAACATAATATTAACAATCATATTAACAAAATTTTTCTAACATAATTTAACAATCATATTAACAAAATGGTTTTTCTAACATAATACTAACATCATATAATTTCTAACAATCATATTAACAAAATGGTTTTTCTAACATAATATTAACAATCATATTAACAAAATGGTTTTTCTAACATAATACTAACAATCATATTACAATAACTATAATATAACATCATATAATTTCTAACAATCATATTAACAAAATGGTTTTTCTAACATAATATTAACAATCATATTAACAAAATGGTTTTTCTAACATAATATTAACAATCATATTAAGAATAATCATAAACTACCAATAATTCTTAAAAATCATATAATTTCTAACAATCATATCATTTTTAACTATAATATCAATATATAACCTTTCTACCACTAATTTCTAACAATCATATTAACAAAATGGTTTTTCTAACATAATATTAACAATCATATTAAGAATAATCATAAACTACCAATAATTCATAACAATCATATCCTACAAATTTCTAAATCAAACTAACAAACGTAAAATTTCTAAATATAATACTATAACATTTTTATAACTAATAATAACATATATTAAAAATAATAACAACAATACAAAAATAAATGAGTCTTAGTAAACATACAAAGAAAACGTCGGAAAAGTGGGTCGCCGGAAAAGTGGGTCGCCGGAAATGTCGCCGCTAATGCTAGTCGCCGCTAATACTTCGTCTGAAAATTGGTCCGGCCGGATTTTCGCCTGAAAAGTCACCGGAAAATGAACCGGGCCGGATTTTCGTCACCAGCAAAAGGGTGGGTGGCCGGATTGTTGATATAGAGGGTGAGGGGATTGAGGGCCGGAATATGGACTCACAATGGTGGATGGCCGGAATTTTTTTTTTTTTTTAAGGGAGGTGCGTTTTTTTTTGTGGGGAAGAAGATGGGTCGTCTGGCTTGCAGGCGCGTTTAAAAGGAAATTATGGTACACTATTAGCGGCGACGTCGCCGCTAATAGTGTGGGGTCCATGGGCTAAAAACAGGCTTTGTAGTCTTCAATGTGTCAGTTGGGCCCCGCACTATTAGCGGCGACGTCGCCGCTAATAGTGCTGGTGGGGCTACCCGTTTTGCCCCGGTGGTGTTACGCGCCCCGATTGTAAAAGGCGGTGGAAATAATAACAAGTGGTATCGAGAACATTTGGCATCTAAACTAATTTGTGGCATGGAGACATAATTACTGTAGGTCCACTGCGACTACAGTAGTTAAATATAAACACATACATACACATTCACACACATAAACATATCGACTGTTTTTCATAATTTAACACTATAGCCAAATAAAAATAGAAAATCATCAAAGCCGCCATCTTCTATTTTATAAATAGATATTAGCATTTAATCTAGTTAAATACAAACAATACCAAAACAATTTCTTGACTGACGACTCGCACATTTCGTGAATGGTATTCTTTTTCTTTTTTTTACAAGTATAGCTGAAACTTGATATTTGTGAGATTAAAAATTGAAAATAAGTTTCACAAATGATCATAGGTTATCACGGTTCACAGGTAGGGGTCGTGGGTCGTTGGTGCGAAGTTTACTTGATACATGTCCAGTGGCGGATCTAGAAATGAAAATCACGTGTGTCCAAATTTAGTTAATTTGGGTAAAAAATTTTTTTTCCCCGTACTCAATAACAGGTAGGGTTTTCACAAAACATAATATATATCAAAATGAAATTCTTTCGTGAAGAGAGTTCTTTCACTAAGTACCTATTAACATTTATGCGAAATTCTTATAAGATTTCATAGTTCTACCTTGTCATATTGTTAACTCAACTTCTATTCTGACCATTATCTTAAATACGAAGAGATAGTTTTATTATTGTATAATTTTTACTATAAGAATTGATTCTTGGTAAATCTTGTTTGGTTCCTCTTTCCTTTCACGGCTACTCTTAAATCTTGCAAAATTAGTTATTGGGTTATTATATTATTATACGATAAGACTACTCAAAAAAATCTTTTATAAGTTTAGTGTTTTAAATATTAGAGATTTTAAATTAGAAGAGTGACTAAAACTCTTAAAGTTTGGAGGTATGCTATAATGAACTATTAAGATTAGACGAAGAACTTATGTGTTTTTTGAAATTGTTTTACGTTATAACTAAGTGCTTGTGACAACCGTCACCTGGGCGTATTTTCCCGATGTACTTTTCCGGTCATTTTAGTTCGTTTCGTTTGTGTATGTCCTTAGTCTTTAAGACTTTATTAATGGAATAAGTGAGTTGATGTTCTTTTCGGGCTTTGTGAGCATTTAGTCTTTGGAAAGATTGTTTGTGGACTCGAGAACCGAAGGAATACTAGTTGTCTTGTAGAAATGCCAATTTAAGTAATGTACTTAAAAATTAAATAATTAAAGTTTTTATTTTCAAACGTGGTCGTGTATATAGTCGTTTGGAAGCTATTAAAAAGTTACAAATAATTATGTTGACAAAGTGAATTTATGAGCCTCGGGTTTTCTGTAATTGTCGAGTCAAACGAATTTTTTTAGTAAGGTCAAGAGTTATTTCTTCTTATTGACCTTATTAAGATCAAAGGGATTAAACTCAAGGAGATTAAGTTCAATAAGAATTAAATAATAATAATAAAATATATATAAATATATATTTGGGCCGTGTCTTTAAAAAAAAAGAAATTAGGTTTACTCTCCTTTTCCTTTTCTCCTTTGAGCCGTAGTCTTCTCCCTCCCTCTCTTCTCAATATTTCGGCCATATTAACCAAAAAAATCATCATCCTTTCTTCTTAATTTTTGTTAAGGTAATTAAAGGATTTTGATTTGTAATTGTTTGATCTATGTAAAATCCATTTTTATATATATCTATGTATTGCGATTTATATAGTTATATATATATATTAAATTTTCGGCCCTTATATATAAAATTTTATATAAATTTCGCAATATATATATATACATATGATGATTTTTGGAAGATTTGATGAAAACCTAGATTAAACCCTTTTGATTTCTTAGGTTTTCTTGAAAAATTGATAAGTTCATATCTAGGGCTTTGGTCAAAATTGGTCAAAATTGAATTGTTCATCTTTTTATTTCTTTTGATCTTAAAATTCTGGTGGTTTTAATCTTGTTTTGTTATACTGGTCGAACATCAGGTTATGTTTAACCTCAAAGGATTTTAACCCCAAAGAAATTTTAAGTTCAAAGGGTTAAAGTCAATAGATTTTTAACTTATAGGTGTCGACTACAATTTTTAAACTCAATGGGAATATTTAAGTTCAATAGAATTAAAGTGAATGGATCTTTCTTAAGTTCAAGGGGTTATTGAGTTTAAAAAGTCGATCTTGTCAACATCAAAGGAATTTTAAGTTCAATGATTTTTAACCTCAATAACATTTAAACTCAAAGAAGCATTTAAGTTCAAAGAGTTTTAAACTCAAATGAAACTTTAAGATTAAAAGACATTTAGGTCAAAGGACAACATCAATAGAATAAACCTTTAAAGTCAATAGAAGTTTAACACCCAAGCTTTTAACCTCAATGACTTTTAACCTCAAAGCTTTAAGTTCAGTGGTCAAAAACTAAACTTTAAGTCAATGAATTTTCAAATGATTCAGGTATGACGAAATTATATATATATATAACACGATATTATACAAGACATAATGGCATTTCTTAAGACACTAGTATAGGACATAGACGTGTTCAATTGAGTAAGTACTTACTGGTTGATTGTGGACAGTGTAGGACGTTTGGATAGATATTGTTCGTGTTTCATGTGTACTTGACTGTTCGAGTTCTTGTTCATTCAACTAGGGTATTTGTACTTGTCCTGCTATCAGGTGAGTTTCGTAGCCCCACTTTTTACGTGCTTTGTGGTGGAAAGTATACTGGTACTTTTTAAAATAGTTTGTCGATTTCTGTTTATGTTTAATATTGAGCTGATTCTTCTAGAGTTACTGATGCCATGTGACATGCTTGTTCTTGTTTGTATGTGCGTGATTATGTGCTTGATGATTGTGCTTATTGAGACGTACTTATTGTGTGCATTGGAAACTTATACTAAGGCAAGTTGTTTAACTGTAAGGCCACCAAGGCAGGTTGTTGAACTGTAAGGCCACATATCATTATATAAGGCAGGTACCGTAAGGCCACACTTTGAGTACTTTGGGTATATTGAGTATCTTGGACTTTGCGTGCTTTGAGACTTGAGTACTTGGGCTATGGCGTAACTCTGCTCACTATATATTGAACAACTACTTATTTTGTACCTAAAGAATCGACATAAGACTTATTTATCACTTTGCTTTTTAACTAAAACCTACGAACTCGCCAACCTTTGTGTTGACACATTTTAGTATACTTTTCAGGTACACAAGCAAATCGGGGATAATGACTTAAATGCTAGAACTGGACATCGGAGATTTATGCTTCTTCTTCTTTTATTAGACTTTAAGGCTACATGCCTTGGACTATTTCAGTTTATGGACTTATTGTAATAAGTTGTCCTACCATTGTGATGACTTTGAACTCATGTTTTGGGAATATATCTATTATATTCTATTTCATTTAGCAGTATCTATGTAATTCCATGTCGTACTGTACTTTTCATGACACCTCATGTTTCCGCCAACGGTGGGGTGTTACTGAATGGTATCAGAGTCGTGGTTGTAGAGAATTAGGTGGAAAAGCCTAGACTATAACCTAAGAACCCCGTATAGCATTTACGATAGGAATCATAGATGCATTCTAGACATGCTAACGTCACTTATATTTTGAGTTCATGTTCTATTGAGACTTATTATCCCTGTGCTTATTTTGACTGTGGCTGTCAATTGGTGACTGTGTACTTTTGGTGCTGTTGTGATTATTTATGTGTATCAGAGCAAGATTAAGTGATGGAACTAACTAGTATTGCAGGAAAGATAGCAAGGAAACGCCTGATCAACATTCTGCGATTATCTTCCTGTTTTGTGACAATTTTTGACCTCATGGATTGCACTTGTAGTGAGAGTGTGGTAGCCATCCTGGTCTGCTTAATGGGTGTTGGTTGGGTGGAGGGTTAGTCGCCGGTACACCCTGTATACATACCCTGCCAATACCTAGAGAGCATATCAGTACCGTGATCCGACCTTGCATTAGATGTACTAGGGGTGTGGAGGGAAAGCCGCTGGTATCACCTGTATACATACACCACTAGTGCATCGGATGTAGGTGTTAGATTCGGACCACATTTTAACTGCGATTTAGGGTTATATTATTAGTATATATATATATATGTATATGTATTCCATTGACGTGGACTGCATGACTAGTTTAAGTTCTTGATAGTATCCCTTAGACCATTAGACGAGAGAGCTTACTGAGTGCAACGTGTAAAATTAACATCGTCGAGTATATTTTCCCTGACTAACGATACGTGGTTATAGGACAATGGCAAGAACAAGATCTAGTGCTGGAACTAGCGGCGGTCGTGGAAGAGGCCGTGGTGAAGACGAAGAGACTGGTCAAGGTCGTGGTATTGGTCGTAGAACTGGACAGACTGGAGGTCGTGGTACTAGTCGTGGCACTGGGCCTGAGGTAGGTCAAGGTGTTGGCCATGGTGCTGGTCGTGGAAATGAACAGGGTGGAGGTCGAGGTAATGGTCATGGCGTTAGACAAGGTGTAGGTCGAGGTGCTGGCTGTGGCGTTGGTCGTGGTGTAGGCCGCGGTGGCGGCCGAGGTAGTGGTCGTGGACGCGGTCGTGGTGGAGCTGAAAATGAAACTACTAATGAGCAAGCTGGAATGCAACAGACCCAACCATGATTGCCATGATTACTCAAGTGGTTAATACTATACTTGCACAAAATGCTCAAAACGCACAAAATGCAGAGAATGAAGAACCACATTATAATGAAGATGAGAATACTCAGTATGAGGATGCTCAGTATGAGGATGCAGAGGATGATCAAGGTGGTGGATACTATGAAGACGTTGATCAAGGAATTCGTGTTGGAAATGTACCGAGGGGACTTAGAAGTGGTGTCAGGAACTGTACTTACAAACACTTCAAGGATTGTGGTGTGCAAGAGTATGACGGTAGAGGTGGAGCAGTCAAGTTTATTCAATGGTTAGAAAAGATGGAAGCTGTGATTGGTATTAGTGAATGTACTCCTGAGCAAAGGGTCAAATATGTGGCTAACTCCTTTACTAAAGATGCGTTGTCTTGGTGGAACAACCAGTGCCAAGTCAGAGGCAGAATAGCGGCAGAGGCAATGTCTTGGTATAACTTTAGAGAATTGATGATGAGGAAGTTTTGTACAGTAACTGAACTCGTGAAGCTAGAACGAGAGTTTTTGGAACATAAGATGGTTGGTGCTGATCATGCTGGATATACTACCCGTTTTAATGAACTGTCAAGGCCCGTTTCACATTTGGTTGAACCTGAGAACAAAGGTATAGAGAAGTATCTTCGTGGGTTAATTCCTCAGGTTAGGTCGACTATGGCTGTTGTTCACCCACTTACCCTAGAGGAGGCTGTATTGAGGTCTGAGGCTATGACAGAGGAGTTGGTTCAATGTGGGACTATTGCTGCTGTTGGAACTAAAAGGAAGGAAAGCAGTGGGACGAGTGGTAATAGGAAAGTTTGGCGATCTGATGGGAAAAGACAGAACAGGGGCAAGGTATTTGCTGTGACTGATGATGGCAAGAAGGAATATGCGGGTCCTCACCCTAAGTGTACAAGGTGCAATTATCATCACCCAGCAAATAAAAATTGCATTACATGTTTCAACTGCAATAAATATGGACACACGGCAACCCACTGTAGGGAACCAAGGACACAAGGAGTACCATTGAATGTTGTGCCATTGAATCAGAGGAGGCCACCCGGAGTTCACGGGGCATGTTATGAATGTGGGTCCACTGAGCACTATCGAAACACATGTCCTCAATGGGTTGGGAAACAGGTACAAGTAGCGGTCCATCCTAATCAGCTGCAGATTGCTGAACCCAATCAGAATAGAGGTAATCAGGTTCAAGCTGCTAGAGGTCGTGCTTTTGTGCTAAATGCTATTGAGGCTCGCAACGACCCGAACGTTGTTGCAGGTACTTTTCTTCTAAATGGTCATTATGCTACTGTTCTCTTTGATTCGGGAGCTGATTATAGTTTTGTCGCAAATAGTTTCGTTCCTTTACTGAGTGCTAAGCCGAGTCCTATGTATATATGTTTCGACGTAGAAATGGCTAACGGTGGATTAGTCAGACTAGACCAAGTCATCCGTTCGTGCACATTAGTCCTTAGTAATCATGCTTTCTTTATTGTCTTGGTACCTTTTGAAATGGGGAGTTTTGATGTCATTGTTGGTATGGACTGGATGTCTTTGGTTGACGCGTCGATTCTATGTAGTGCAAAAATCGTTAGAATTCCCTTACCTAGTGGTGAAATACTAGAAATCCAGGGCGAGAAGTCTGAGTCTTATGAGGGTCGTTTCATGAGCGCAACTGTTAAAGAGGTTAATTTGATTGATGTCCCCGCCGTTCGTGACTATCAGGATGTTTTCCCTGATGATTTACCGGGCTTACCTCCGTCTCGACAACTTGATTTTCGCATTAGTCTTGTTCCTAACGCAACTCCTGTAGCAAAATCCCCCTATAGATTAGCAACAACTGAATTGCAAGAACTGGCCACACAACTAAAAGAACTTCAAGATAAGGGATTTATTAGACCTAGTCAGTCACCGTGGGGAGCACCTGTTTTATTCCTCAAAAAGAAGGATGCTTCATTTCGCATGTGTATTGATTATCGTGAGCTGAACAAGTTAACAGTGAAGAATCGTTATCCCCTTCCTAGGATTGATGATTTGTTCGACCAGCTTCAAGGCGCAAAGTGTTTCTCAAAAATTGATTTACGTTTAGGGTATCATCAATTGCGTGTACACGAGGACGACATACCAAAGACTGCTTTTAGAACGAGATATGGACATTTCGAATTCACAGTGATGCCCTTTGGATTGACCAACGCACCAGCAGTATTCATGGATTTGATGAATAGAGTGTGTCGACCGTACTTGGACAAGTTTGTGATTGTGTTTATCGCCGACAATCTAATTTACTCAAAGACAAAAGAAGAGCATGTCGAACACCTGAGAAGGGTATTGGAATTATTGAGGAAGGAAAAACTGTACGGAACATTTTCTAAATGTGAGTTTTGGCTTGATGAGGTACACTTTTTGGGACATGTCGTGAACAAGGATGGAATACACGTGGATCCTAGCAAGATTGATTCAGTCAAGAATTGGAGAACACCAGAGACACCGACTAAAGTCAGACATATCCTTGGTCTGGCTGGTTACTATAGAAGGTTCATTGAGAATTTCTCTAAGATTGCGTTGCCGCTTACATAATTAACGCAGAAAGACAGACCGTATGTTTGGGGTGAAAAACAAGAAGAAGCATTTCAGATTTTGAAGGATAGGTTATGTAATGCGCCGATTTTGAGTCTACCTGAAGGATCTGATGACTTTGTAGTATACTGCGATGCATCGGGTCAAGGATTAGGTTGTGTACTCATGCAAAGAGGCAAGGTGATTGCGTACGCCTCGCGACAACTAAAGGTCCATGAGAAGAATTACACAACTCATGACTTGGAGTTAGGAGCAGTGGTCTTTGCATTAAAGTGCTGGAGGCATTATTTGTATGGAACCAAGTGTGTAGTCTACACGGATCACAAAAGTCTACAACATATCTTCAATCAACAAGATTTGAATATGAGACAACGAAGATGGCTTGAGTTACTCAGTGATTATGACTGTGACATTCGTTACCACCCGGGGAAAGCCAACGTTGTGGCTGATGCTTTAAGCCGTAAGGAAAGAGTTAAGCCTAGACTAGTACGTGTTATGAGTATTACAGTGCATAGAAGTGTTAGAGATCAGATCATAGAAGCACAGACAGTGGTTGTTGGCGATAAAGAACTTCTCAAGAAGGAATTGCGAGGTATGGAACAACATTTAGATAAAAGGGACGATGGTGGATTGTATTTTGTGGATAGACTATGGGTTCCTTTCACTGGTGATTTACGGACATTAATTATGAACGAAGCTCATAATTCAATGTATTCGGTACATCCGGGCACAGACAAGATGTACTTCGACATACGTGAGTTGTATTGGTGGCCTGGCATGAAGAAGGATGTTGCTGAGTTTGTAAGTCGATGCTTGACATGTCTACAGGTGAAAGCGGAACATCAAAAGCCTGCTGGATTGCTCCAACAACCAGAAATTCCTGAATGGAAGTGGGAGTGTGTGACTATGGATTTTATTACAAAACTACCAAGGACAAAGGAGGGTCATGATATGACATGGGTGATCGTTGATAGATTGACAAAGTCTGCTCATTTCTTGGCCATACGCGAGAAAGACCCCACAGAGAAATTGGTAAAGAAGTATGTAAAAGAAGTCGTGTCGAAGCATGGCGTACCGGTTTCGATTATTTCGGACAGAGATACTCGCTTTAATTCTCAATTTTGGCGAGGGTTTCAGAAGGCCTTTGGAACTAGGATAGACATGAGTACGGCGTACCATCCTCAAACTGATGGTCAGAGTGAGCGTACGATTCAGACTTTAGAAGACATGTTGAGAGCGTGTGTCTTGGATTTTGGTGCTAACTGGGATGACCATCTACACTTGATTGAATTCTCTTACAGTAATAGTTATCACGCGAGTATTAATATGGCTCCTTTTAAGGCATTGTATGGACGGAAGTGTAGATCGCCTGTCGCGTGGACTGACTTTGGTGATAGTCAATTGGTTGGACCTGAACTTATTGAAGAGACCGCTGAGAAAATAATTCAGATTAAGGAACGACTTAGATTAGCACGCGAGCGACAAAAGAAATACGCTGATGTAAGGCGTAGACCTTTGGAATTCAGTGTCGGAGACCGTGTACTTCTTAAGGTTTCCCCTTGGAAAGGAGTGGTTAGATTTGTAAAGAGCGAAAAGCTCGGACCAAGATATATCGGACCATTTGAGGTACTGGAAAGAGTTGGTAAGGTAGCTTATCGATTGAGACTTTCGGAAGAGCTTAAGGGAGTTCATGATGTATTTCACGTGTCGCATCTTCGAAAATGTCTAGTCGAGGAGGAACGTCATGTACCTATGGACGAGATCCGGATCGACGATAAATTGAATTTCGTTGAAGAGCCATTGGAGATTGTGGATCGTAACGTGCGAAAACTAAAGAAAACTAAGTTTACCCTTGTTAAGGTTCGTTGGAGTTCAAAGCAAGGACCGGAGTATACGTGGGAACGTGAAGATCATTTCAAAGCAAAATACCCCCAGTTGTTTAATGAGATTAGTGTGAGTTGAATTTCGGGACGAAATTCTTTTAACGGGGTAATGCTGTGACAATCGTCACCTGGGCGTATTTTCCCGATGTACTTTTCCGGTCATTTTAGTTCGTTTCGTTTGTGTACGTCCTTAGTCTTTAAGACTTTATTAATGGAATAAGTGAGTTGATGTTATTTTCGGGCTTTGTGAGCATTTAGTCTTTGGAAAGATTGTTTGTGGACTCGAGAACCGAAGGAATACTATTTGTCTTGTACAAATGCCAATTTAAGTAATGTACTTAAAAATTAAATAATTAAAGTTTTTATTTTCAAACGTGGTCGTGTATATAGTCGTTTGGAAGCTATTAAAAAGTTACAAATAATTATGTTGACAAAGTGAATTTATGAGCCTCGGGTTTTCTGTAATTGTCGAGTCAAACGAATTTTTTTAGTAAGGTCAATAGTTATTTCTTCTTATTGACCTTATTAAGATCAAAGGGATTAAACTCAAGAGATTAACTTCTCAAGAAGTAATTGCGAGGTATGGAACAACATTTAGATAAAAGGGACGATGGTGGATTGTATTTTGTGGATAGACTATGGGTTCCTTTCACTGGTGATTTACGGACATTAATTATGAACGAAGCTCATAATTCAATGTATTCGGTACATCCGGGCACAGACAAGATGTACTTCGACATACGTGAGTTGTATTGGTGGCCTGGCATGAAGAAGGATGTTGCTGAGTTTGTAAGTCGATGCTTGACATGTCTACAGGTGAAAGCGGAACATCAAAAGCCTGCTGGATTGCTCCAACAACCAGAAATTCCTGAATGGAAGTGGGAGTGTGTGACTATGGATTTTATTACAAAACTACCAAGGACAAAGGAGGGTCATGATATGACATGGGTGATCGTTGATAGATTGACAAAGTCTGCTCATTTCTTGGCCATACGCGAGAAAGACCCCACAGAGAAATTGGTAAAGAAGTATGTAAAGGAAGTCGTGTCGAAGCATGGCGTACCGGTTTCGATTATTTCGGACAGAGATACTCGCTTTAATTCTCAATTTTGGCGAGGGTTTCAGAAGGCCTTTGGAACTAGGATAGACATGAGTACGGCGTACCATCCTCAAACTGATGGTCAGAGTGAGCGTACGATTCAGACTTTAGAAGACATGTTGAGAGCGTGTGTCTTGGATTTTGGTGCTAACTGGGATGACCATCTACACTTGATTGAATTCTCTTACAGTAATAGTTATCACGCGAGTATTAATATGGCTCCTTTTAAGGCATTGTATGGACGGAAGTGTAGATCGCCTGTCGCGTGGACTGACTTTGGTGATAGTCAATTGGTTGGACCTGAACTTATTGAAGAGACCGCTGAGAAAATAATTCAGATTAAGGAACGACTTAGATTAGCACGCGAGCGACAAAAGAAATACGCTGATGTAAGGCGTAGACCTTTGGAATTCAGTGTCGGAGACCGTGTACTTCTTAAGGTTTCCCCTTGGAAAGGAGTGGTTAGATTTGTAAAGAGCGAAAAGCTCGGACCAAGATATATCGGACCATTTGAGGTACTGGAAAGAGTTGGTAAGGTAGCTTATCGATTGAGACTTTCGGAAGAGCTTAAGGGAGTTCATGATGTATTTCACGTGTCGCATCTTCGAAAATGTCTAGTCGAGGAGGAACGTCATGTACCTATGGACGAGATCCGGATCGACGATAAATTGAATTTCGTTGAAGAGCCATTGGAGATTGTGGATCGTAACGTGCGAAAACTAAAGAAAACTAAGTTTACCCTTGTTAAGGTTCGTTGGAGTTCAAAGCAAGGACCGGAGTATACGTGGGAACGTGAAGATCATTTCAAAGCAAAATACCCCCAGTTGTTTAATGAGATTAGTGTGAGTTGAATTTCGGGACGAAATTCTTTTAACGGGGTAATGCTGTGACAATCGTCACCTGGGCGTATTTTCCCGATGTACTTTTCCGGTCATTTTAGTTCGTTTCGTTTGTGTACGTCCTTAGTCTTTAAGACTTTATTAATGGAATAAGTGAGTTGATGTTATTTTCGGGCTTTGTGAGCATTTAGTCTTTGGAAAGATTGTTTGTGGACTCGAGAACCGAAGGAATACTATTTGTCTTGTAGAAATGCCAATTTAAGTAATGTACTTAAAAATTAAATAATTAAAGTTTTTATTTTCAAACGTGGTCGTGTATATAGTCGTTTGGAAGCTATTAAAAAGTTACAAATAATTATGTTGACAAAGTGAATTTATGAGCCTCGGGTTTTCTGTAATTGTCGAGTCAAACGAATTTTTTTAGTAAGGTCAAGAGTTATTTCTTCTTATTGACCTTATTAAAATCAAAGGGATTAAACTCAAGGAGATTAAGTTCAATAAGAATTAAATAATAAAATAATAATATAAATAATAAAATAAAATATATATAATATATATTTGGGCCGTGTGTTTAAAAAAAAAAGAGAAATTAGGTTTACTCTCCTTTTCCTTTTCTCCTTTGAGCCGTAGTCTTCTCCCTCCCTCTCTTCTCAATATTTCGGCCATATTAACCAAAAAAATCATCATCCTTTCTTCTTAATTTTTGTTAAGGTAATTAAAGGATTTTGATTTGTAATTGTTTGATCTATGTAAAATCCATTTTTATATATATCTATGTATTGCGATTTATATAGTTATATATATATATATTAAATTTTCGGCCCTTATATATAAAATTTTATATATATTTACATATGATGATTTTTGGAAGATTTGATGAAAACCTAGATTAAACCCTTTTGATTTCTTAGGTTTTCTTGAAAAATTGATAAGTTCATATCTAGGGCTTTGGTCAAAATTGGTCAAAATTGAATTGTTCATCTTTTTATTTCCTTTTGATCTTAAAATTCTGGTGGTTTTAATCTTGTTTTGTTATACTGGTCGAACATCAGGTTATGTTTAACCTCAAAGGATTTTAACCCCAAAGAAATTTTAAGTTCAAAGGGTTAAAGTCAATAGATTTTTAACTTATAGGTGTCGACTACAAATTTTAAACTCAAGGGAATATTTAAGTTCAATAGAATTAAATAATAAAATAATAATAATAATAAAATATATATAAATATATATTTGGGCCGTGTGTTTAAAAAAAAAAGAGAAATTAGGTTTACTCTCCTTTTCCTTTTCTCCTTTGAGCCGTAGTCTTCTCCCTCCCTCTCTTCTCAATATTTCGGCCATATTAACCAAAAAAATCATCATCCTTTCTTCTTAATTTTTGTTAAGGTAATTAAAGGATTTTGATTTGTAATTGTTTGATCTATGTAAAATCCATTTTTATATATATCTATGTATTGCGATTTATATAGTTATATATATATATATTAAATTTTCGGCCCTTATATATAAAATTTTATATATATTTACATATGATGATTTTTGGAAGATTTGATGAAAACCTAGATTAAACCCTTTTGATTTCTTAGGTTTTCTTGAAAAATTGATAAGTTCATATCTAGGGCTTTGGTCAAAATTGGTCAAAATTGAATTGTTCATCTTTTTATTTCATTTTGATCTTAAAATTCTGGTGGTTTTAATCTTGTTTTGTTATACTGGTCGAACATCAGGTTATGTTTAACCTCAAAGGATTTTAACCCTAAAGAAATTTTAAGTTCAAAGGGTTAAAGTCAATAGATTTTTAACTTATAGGTGTCGACTACAAATTTTAAACTCATTGGAATATTTAAGTTCAATAGAATTAAAGTGAATGGATCTTTCTTAAGTTCAAGGAGTTATTGCTTTTAAAAAGTCGATCTTGTCAACATCAAAGGAATTTTAAGTTCAATGATTTTTAACTCAAAGGAAATTTAAGTTCAAAGGGTTTTAAACTCAAAGAAGCATTTAAGTTCAAAGGGTTTTAAACTCAAAGGAAACTTTAAGATTAAAAGACATTAAGGTCAAAGGACTTTAACATCAATAAAATAAACCTTTAAACTCAATAGAAGCTTTAAGTTCAAAGGGTTTTAAACTCAAAGGAAATTTAAGTTCAAAGGTTTTAAACTCAAAGAAGATTTAAGTTCAAAGGGTTTTAAACTCAAAGGAAACTTTAAGATTAAAAGACATTAAGGTCAAAGGACTTTAACATCAATAAAATAAACCTTTAAACTCAATAGAAGTTTAACACCAAAGCATTTAACTTCAATGACTTTTAACCTCAAAGCTTTAACCTCAATGATTATGTTCAATAAGATTAAGTTCAACAAGATTAAGGTCAAAGCTTTAAGGTCAAGGAAATTTAAAGTCAAGGAAAATTAAGTTCAGGGTCAAAAACTAAACTTTAAGTCAATGAATTTTCAAATGATTCAAGTATGACGAAATTATATATATATATATAACACGATATTATACAAGACATAATGGCATTTTGAAATATAATATATATATATATATATATAACGATATTATACAAGACATAATGGCATTTCTTAAGACACTAGTATAGGACATAGACGTGTTCAATTGAGTAAGTACTTACTGGTTGATTGTGGACAGTGTAGGACGTTTGGACAGATATTGTTCGTGTTTCAGGTGTACTTGACTGTTCGAGTTCTTGTTCATTCAACAAGGGTATTTGTATTTTTGCTGCTATCAGGTGAGTTTCGTAGCCCCACTTTTTACGTGCTTTGGGGTGGAAAGTATATTGGTACTTTTTAAAACAGTTTGTCGATTTTTGTTTATGTTCAATATTGAGCCGATTCTTCTAGAGTTACTGATGCCATGTGACATGCTTGCTCTTGTTTGTATGTGTTTGATTATGTGCTTGATGATTGTGTTTATTGAGACGTACTTATTGTGTGCATTGGAAACTTATACTAAGGCAAGTTGTTGAACTGTAAGGCCACCAAGGCAGGTTGTTGAACTGTAAGGCCACATATCATTATATAAGGCAGGTACCGTAAGGCCACACTTTGAGTACTTTGGGTATATTGAGTATCTTGGACTTTGCGTGCTTTGAGACTTGAGTACTTGGGCTATGGCGTAACTCTGCTCACTATATATTGAACAACTACTTATTTTGTACCCAAAGAATCGACATAAGACTTATTTATCACTTTGCTTTTTAACTAAAACCTACGAACTCACCAACCTTTGTGTTGACACATTTTAGTATACTTTTCAGGTACTCAAGCAAATCAGGGATAATGACTTGCATGCTAGAACTGGACATCGGAGATTTATGCTCCTTTTTCTTTTATTAGACTTTAAGGCTACATGCCTTGGACTATTTCAGTTTATGGACTTATTGTAATAAGCTGTTCTAGCATTGTGATGACTTTGAACTCATGTTTTGGGAATATATCTATTATATTCTATTTCATTTAGCAGTATCTATGTAATTCCATGTCGTGTTGTACTTTCATGACACCTCATGTTTCCGCCAACGGTGGGGTGTTACAGTGATATAGGAATAGAAGAATATATATATCTAATTATAATTTATTAACTTCAAATGATTCAAAAGACTTACTTTATAATTTACCTAGGTCCGCATCCTTGAATAACATGTGTCCAATTATAATTTTCTATACGCTTGTTATAAAATTTTACGATCTAACGTTGGTCCGTGGACCTACTTGAGTAACACATGGAACCGCCCTTGTACATGTCAATCATTTTTCCTATTCAAGTATGTCGCGAACACGGTGTGGGTCGGTGGTGTCGCAAATGAGTAGTTGTTTGATAATTATATGTATTCACGGGTATAGTAAGTCTGTCTAGGACATATTAAATTCGAAAACGGAACTTTAAGAGTATAGATAAATTGTAGATAAAAGACAGTTACGTACTTACGATTGTTTGAAGTTCTACGATCTCAACGAATTCATCATATAAAAAAACTATTACCGGATTGTAAATTATAAACTATTTGCATGTAATTAAGTTTGAGTAGATTAACTGATACATACATATATTTTTTTTTCATAGGTGCGCGTCAAATATTAAAAAGGAGAGTTTGTATTATGTTGTTTTTACCTGGCCGTATTTTGAATTCGTTGCTCCTTTACTATTCTCTTATAAATGCACATGCACACTAGGCCACCCGCTTGTCGACTTGTGGTTACTTTACTACGAGTCTCAACTTTTATTAAAAAATTATTACTTTTTAACTAATTCTGTTATTCAGCCTTTTCAATTTTATTCATGCAAGAGGTCGGGAATACAAATGAGGAAATAATATATTTTTTTAAAAATTAACTTAAACATTTTCCTAAAATCATAAATGATAACATGTGAATTTTACTAATTATCTTTATTAATTTATCCTTTGATTTTAACATTGTCATCATCTTATGATTAGAAAGATATTTAGGCTATTTAGTTAGAAGAATTAATTATCTCGCGACAAAAGGAAATGATATAATCCCCAAATAAAATATCTTAATAATCCTTCTAATATTTTAAAAATGACAAGTGTAATCCCCCTATTTTTTTTATTAATCTAATTTTTTCATATATTTTGGAAGATTGTTTAAAAGAAGGGAAAAGTGAATATGAGGTTGTCCGACACCTAAGCTTAGGTGTGGAACCCCTCACATACTAATTTTTTGAAATTTTTTGTTTGATGAATAAATGTTTGAGCCCCCATAAATTTTATGGAATAAAAAATTAATATGTGAGTATTCCACACCTAAGCTTGGGTACCTAACAGTCTTATATTACCATCCCCTTAAAAGAATATATCATTTTTCATGTAATGTAATAGTGCAATTTGTTTCTGTGCGACACGACTCTTAAGACCAGTTTTACACCTAATAGCCTAATAGATTTTGTCTATAAATTCAAACCGATACAATAGATGGTTGTGTGCATGTGTTGATACAAAGATAATTTACTATATTTTCAAAAGAAAAATAACTTAAAGAACAGATAATCATATCGAATGATTTTTGATCTTCAGTTAGCCTAACAAGAATTTACGTCAATAGTCAGAGAATGCGGTTGTTTTAATCAGGTTTGTTCCATTTGCCTCATCACTAATGTTGTGTTCTTGAGCTTTTTTTTTTAAGAGAAAGAAGAGAATATGAAAGATTTTTAAAATACTTGTGTTCTTGAGTTTTATTAAAGAGAAGAAGAGAAAAGAAAGGAAAGGAGTTGGAAGGAGAATTCAATACATTTTGGTTACAATTTTTTCCTTCCACTTTTGGGATGATTTGGAAGGAAGAAAAATCACTCATTCTCTTCCATTCACCTCTCTTCTCTTCTTTCCCCTTCCTTTAAAAATAAACTCGAGAACACAGTGTAAGGCTTCCAAAGTAAAAGCCATTAAAAGCTTCCAAACCATGTGAAAATATAACATACGGAGTAATAATTAGCTATTTTTTTTATTTTTTTTTTATCGTTGTTGGAAATTTGGAATACCGCTACCAATTATATATTTTATATATTTATATTTATATAGAGGATATTAATTAGCTCGCTCATATATTTTAAGTTATAGAATTTTACTCATTTTAAATTGTATTGGTTTAAAAAAATAACTAAACAAAAAAGAGAAAACACAATAAAGAAAAGTCAATTTAATTTCTTTTTTCACAAAAGTTTCAAACATGATCGTCCATCATGTTTCAATCATGATTTTGGAAGTTATATATGTTTCGATGAGTAAATCGAATGTGTCTAGATATGCCAAAAAAAAAAACGGTTTCTCAAGAACCGGTCCCAAATAACCTGAATCGGAACTGGAAAAAAATTGGTTCCTGAGAAACCGATTCCGGTTCTTGAAAAACTGATCGGTTTGGAACCGTTTCCACTTTCGGTCTCAAAAATCGGTTCCTTACCGGTTTCAAATCGGTCAAGTTCCGGTTTTAGACAAGAAAAACCCAAAAAAAAACTGGTCAAAAGTTGACCAAAATCGGTTTCAAACCAGTTCCAGTTTGGTCAATTCGATTCTTCATCGCGTTGACTATAATCGGTTTCTAAAAAAAACCGGTTTGGCCATGTCAAAATTGTTAGGATTCATAACTATTATCACAAGTAATTACACGAGTACGCAGCGGAAAGAATCATATGCAATATAATTAATTAACAAAGTAAAAGTGAATGTGTACCTTTTAGCTTAGCTTCCAATATTAATAATAATGAAGATTATTATTATTTAGGGTTTAAAGTAAAACCCCTCTATGATCGCACACACGACACGTCGAACAAAATCTGAAGATTGCTAGATCTTGAATCATCAAAAGCCAAAAGCTCCAAGCTTGCTTTAATATACTTCCGTCGAACTGTTGGAAGAAACGAAATCATTGTTGCCATCGAACAAAACAACGACCACAATTAATGCATGATTATGTTATTAATTGATATGAGTTCTATGGATGGAACAAAAGTCCATGTTTTGATTTCGTAGGTCTTGTGTTTTTTTAGACCGAGAGAATGGACATGATAATAGAGTTATTATGTTAGGGTTAATTATTAGGATATATATAGGGTATAAATATATCTCTAATAACTTAACCTTTAAGCTAACATCTTTTGACTTGGACTAGGGTTTAATTAATAATTACATTAATTATTAATTAATATTTAATAATTCATATATATATATATATATATATATATATATATATATATATATGTATATCTATATATATATATATATATATATATATATATATATATATATATATATATATATATATATATATATATATATATATATATATATATATATATATATATATATATATATATATATATATATATATATATATATATATATATATATATATATATATATATATATATATATATATATATATATATATATATATATATATATATATATATATATATATATATATATATATATATATATATATATATATATATATATATATATATATATATATATATATATATATATATATATATATATATATATATATATATATATATATATATATATATATATATATATATATATATATATATATATATATATATATATATATATATATATATATATATATATATATATATATATATATATATATATATATATATATATATATATATATATATATATATATATATATATATATATATATATATATATATATATATATATATATATATATATATATATATATATATATATATATATATATATATATATATATATATATATATATATATATATATATATATATATATATATATATATATATATATATATATATATATATATATATATATATATATATATATATATATATATATATATATATATATATATATATATATATATATATATATATATATATATATATATATATATATATATATATATATATATATATATATATATATATATATATATATATATATATATATATATATATATATATATATATATATATATATATATATATATATATATATATATATATATATATATATATATATATATATATATATATATATATATATATATATATATATATATATATATATATATATATATATATATATATATATATATATATATATATATATATATATATATATATATATATATATATATATATATATATATATATATATATATATATATATATATATATATATATATATATATATATATATATATATATATATATATATATATATATATATATATATATATATATATATATATATATATATATATATATATATATATATATATATATATATATATATATATATATATATATATATATATATATATATATATATATATATATATATATATATATATATATATATATATATATATATATATATATATATATATATATATATATATAAATTTAAAATTTAATTAACTTATTATTTCTGTAATATTCTAAAAAGAGCAAATTAAATATATAGATTCTGTTATAAAATATATGCTGATATATATATATATATATATTTAACGTGCGTGAAATTATTAATTCATATTTATTAATTAATAAATAATTCTAATTAACATATCTAGTTAATAATGTCCAATATCATTTCTCTCAATTATGGTGATTATAAATATGTAGATACAATATGTACATATAACCGAATATCTAAGTGTCATCGCGTGTGACCCCGTAGGCTTAAACATTTTCGGACATGCGTTTATTTAACGTGATCATATTCCAACAGCTCCACTTGAGCATGTTATAATAAAGGCAATAACATTGGTTAGCGTCTAGCAACACGCCAATGCTCCTGGAAATATTTAAGTATAGTTTCTTAAAGTATTTGAAACGGTTTCAGTGTTTACTATTCCTTTGTGTAACAACTGTCAAAAATTATAATTTAAAATTCATAAATTATGAATCACGGGTTTAGTTCACTAGAGGTATGGACAAAAAGAATACTATATATATACATACCCCTTATTCATGATTATTCTTATAATATAAAAGTCCAAAACCCGCTCACAGGGGTTAGTTGAGTAAAAATTATTAAAATGAAAGTTGTAGATCTTAATTTTCTGATCTTATAGAAACTTGAATTTTCTCAATAGGAGCCCGTATGCATAATTTAGGATTAAAACAATGTATAAATATATACTACTAGTATAAAAGAAATCTATCATTAGAAACGTCCAAGAGGTAGTGGAAAACACACTTTTATCTACTTTATAATTTAAAATTCATAAATTATGAATCACGGGTTTAGTTCACTAGAGGTATGGACAAAAAGAATACTATATATATACATACCCCTTATTCATGATTAACTTTATAATATAAAAGTCCAAAACCCGCTCACAGGGGTTAGTTGAGTAAAAATTATTAAAATGAAAGTTGTAGATCTTAATTTTCTGATCTTATAGAAACTTGAATTTTCTCAATAGGAGCCCGTATGCATAATTTAGGATTAAAACAATGTATAAATATATACTACTAGTATAAAAGAAATCTATCATTAGAAACGTCCAAGAGGTAGTGGAAAACACACTTTTATCTACTTTATAATTTAAAATTCATAAATTATGAATCACGGGTTTAGTTCACTAGAGGTATGGACAAAAAGAATACTATATATATACATACCCCTTATTCATGATTAACTTTATAATATAATAATAATATATATTAATCATACGATTAATATAATAATAATAAAATATAAAACGTTTTCAGATTTATTGAACGAATAATTCGTTACCTACCACATTCATTCGACTATAAATAGCCACCTTCGTTTAACCATAAAACACACACCATCATATATTCACTTATAAATTTCTCTCTTATAATCACACAAGACTAAGTACGTCTAAGTGATCTTTCTTCTACAACACTATGTGAGTTTCCATATTCCCCTTTTTAATTCTTTTATATGATTTATTTCGGGGACTGAGATACATGCATAATAGTTATTTTATGTTATATATATACGAAACTTTGAAGAACAATTGCAAAACTATATGATATATAATATACTATGTGAGTCTTCATACTCCCCTTTTCAGTTATTTATACATTTATTTGGGGACTGAGATACATGCAATAAAACTATTTGTTATACTTATATGTATATTTTCAAAGTTATATTATATGTAATATACTTATATGCATATTTACAAATTTATATATTATATATATTTTGTAACTCTGCTTTATTTATTTTACCTTCGGGGTAAAATACAAACTCTTTACTGTTATGATGAACACAAGTATTTTCAGAAATGTATATATGGTTGATTCTAAGTTGCTCTGTTCAATTAAAGACCTCTCTATCATGAATGATTAATTATGGAAACATAAACGTGGGTATATTGAATAGTACTATTGGGGTAGGCACCCCCATCTGTGTTGGTCATACCAACTGGATACAGATGCATTATATTTGGAAAGCTTAGGGTACCCTGAACAAGGTACCTACTCTGGAGGCAAATAAACACACACTTGTCTAGTTTCGGTTCATGAGCTTAGAACTTGGTATATACAGTTTCAACTCTTGCTTATGTTTGATCCATTGTGTGATCAAATGGTTACTTTAAGTCTTGTGGTTCATACTCTGTATTTTGATTAAAAACATATGATACTCTTTGCTGATATTGTATCATAACTACTTGACATTGCGGTAAGGCAATGATCACACTGAACTCTAGTATTTTTGGAAACTATATTTTCTATATGAAAAACTTATGGAACTCACCAACTTTATGTTGACGTATTTTAGCATGTATTCTCAGGTAACTAGACGATACACTATACATGGGACACTTTCCGCTGCATACAACATACTGGACCCTGACCTACCCTCAGACTCTAGTAAAGACTCATCAATTTGCTAAAGTCTCAAGCTACTGTTTAATATTGTTTAATATTAAATAAATGTTTTCAAGAATAATATCTTTCATAAATTGTAATATAAAATTGTGAACAATACTTTTATATAAATGTATTTTAAAACGACAACGTTTTGTGTCGTTCAGTATATCTTGTGTTGTGAATCCATGTACGTCATACCCCGTCTAGGGCGGGTGTGACACTTTGTTTCAGATACCTTTGTTAATTATGGATATGGATCAATGTCATTACATAATTTAAGGTTACCAAATTAATCGAGACAACATCTGGAGTTCATTTGGGTATGCACATACAAACATCTTAATTAATCAATGAGGGCGCCAAATGGTATCATTCTTCAATTACAAGTTGAAGGAACAAATCCTATTTTGACTACACGTGTTAGTCATGTCATTTCACTACATTTCTGAAAATAGCCATTTGTTACTACCTTATTCAGGATAGTTAGAACTATATCAAGAAAATGCAATCCATACATGCATAACCTGCTTGCATCTCAAGTCTAAGGATAAGTAAAGCAACCATTTCACGAATTTCACTTAATGACGTCGATCCATAAAGTGATGATTCGTGGGGTAGTCCAATATGCATCTCTATGAATATCATGTGAGTTTGGTAGGACCATCTTCAATTATTCCTAAGAATATTACCAATCACTTAGATTTGTCTTAAATTAACTATATTCCCATATAGTTAATCGACAATGGACATTTAGAATATAAAATATTCATGGATTTAAACATGCAAACATAGGATACAATTAATATTAAATGAAAACAAACATACCACGTATTTTAATTCATTTATAAAATAATAATTGTTCAACATCCTTTATCCAAATACCAATCACATATTTACATGATATAACTAGCTAACATAAGTCCTATGCCCTCGGCACGCTTATCGAGCTTTCCTTTTGACAATGCCTTTGTAAAAGGATCAGCTAAGTTATAATCTGTGTGAACTTTGAGTAACTTGATTTCTCCTAGTTCGATTTGTTCACGAACATAGTGATATCGTCTAGGATAATGTCTGGCACCTTTCTGAACTCCGGGTTCGTTGGCAATGATTATTGCACCAGTATTGTCGCAATACATATCTAAAGGTGTGTTATTTGAGGGCATCACGTTAAGCCCAGAAATAAACTTACTAATCCAGACTGTTTCGATGGCGGATTCTTGAGGCGGCACTATACTCAGACTCTGTCGCATACATAGCAACTGTGGTTTGCTTCTTGATCTTTTCAATCCACCGTGCCTTCATTTAAAGCGAAGACGTATCCCAACTGAGATTTTGTATCATCTCTATTAGTCTGAAATCCAGCATCACAGTATCCAGTCACTTTGAGCTCTGCATCAGGATTTCCTCCATACACCAGAAATAAGTCTTTAGTAGCCCGCAGGTACTTAAGAATGTTCTTCACAGCAGTCCAGTGACCTTCACCTGGATTCTGTTGATATCGGCTAACGATATTTTGCGCGAACGCTATGTCAGGTCTAGTGCATCTTACCGCATACATAATAGATCCCACAGCCGAAGCATAAGGAACCCTTTGCATACGCTCCACCTCCTCAGGTGTAGAGGCACCTTGTTTGCTAGATAAGCCAAGTCCTTCCACGCTTGGAATTCTCCATTTTGAATCTCTTCAAGATCTTATCAATATAAGCACTTTGACTTAGTCCAATCAACCGTTTACTTCTATCTTTATAGATCTTGATTCCAAGAATAATATCTTTCATAAATTGTAATATAAATTTGTGAACAATACTTTTATATAAATGTATTTTAAAACGACAACGTTTTGTGTCGTTCAGTATATCTTGTGTTGTGAATCCATGTACGTCATACCCCGTCTAGGGCGGGTGTGACACTTTGTTTCAGATACCTTTGTTAATTATGGATATGGATCAATGTCATTACATAATTTAAGGTTACCAAATTAATCGAGACAACATCTGGAGTTCATTTGGGTATGCACATACAAACATCTTAATTAATCAATGAGGGCGCCAAATGGTATCATTCTTCAATTACAAGTTGAAGGAACAAATCCTATTTTGACTACACGTGTTAGTCATGTCATTTCACTACATTTCTGAAAATAGCCATTTGTTACTACCTTATTCAGGATAGTTAGAACTATATCAAGAAAATGCAATCCATACATGCATAACCTGCTTGCATCTCAAGTTTAAGGATAAGTAAAGCAACCATTTCACGAATTTCACTTAATGACGTCGATCCATAAAGTGATGATTCGTGGGGTAGTCCAATATGCATCTCTATGAATATCATGTGAGTTTGGTAGGACCATCTTCAATATTCCTAAGAATATTACCAATCACTTAGATTTGTCTTAAATTAACTATATTCCCATATAGTTAATCGACAATGGACATTTAGAATATAAAATATTCATGGATTTAAACATGCAAACATAGGATACAATTAATATTAAATGAAAACAAACATACCACGTATTTTAATTCATTTATAAAATAATAATTGTTCAACATCCTTTATCCAAATACCAATCACATATTTACATGATATAACTAGCTAACATAAGTCCTATGCCCTCGGCACGCTTATCGAGCTTTCCTTTTGACAATGCCTTTGTAAAAGGATCAGCTAAGTTATAATCTGTGTGAACTTTGAGTAACTTGATTTCTCCTAGTTCGATTTGTTCACGAACATAGTGATATCGTCTAGGATAATGTCTGGCACCTTTCTGAACTCCGGGTTCGTTGGCAATGATTATTGCACCAGTATTGTCGCAATACATATCTAAAGGTGTGTTATTTGAGGGCATCACGTTAAGCCCAGAAATAAACTTACTAATCCAGACTGTTTCGATGGCGGATTCTTGAGGCGGCACTATACTCAGACTCTGTCGCATACATAGCAACTGTGGTTTGCTTCTTGATCTTTTCAATCCACCGTGCCTTCATTTAAAGCGAAGACGTATCCCAACTGAGATTTTGTATCATCTCTATTAGTCTGAAATCCAGCATCACAGTATCCAGTCACTTTGAGCTCTGCATCAGGATTTCCTCCATACACCAGAAATAAGTCTTTAGTAGCCCGCAGGTACTTAAGAATGTTCTTCACAGCAGTCCAGTGACCTTCACCTGGATTCTGTTGATATCGGCTAACGATATTTTGCGCGAACGCTATGTCAGGTCTAGTGCATCTTACCGCATACATAATAGATCCCACAGCCGAAGCATAAGGAACCCTTTGCATACGCTCCACCTCCTCAGGTGTAGAGGCACCTTGTTTGCTAGATAAGCCAAGTCCTTCCACGCTTGGAATTCTCCATTTTGAATCTCTTCAAGATCTTATCAATATAAGCACTTTGACTTAGTCCAATCAACCATTTACTTCTATCTCTATAGATCTTGATTCCAAGAATGAATGCTGCTTCACCCAAGTCTTTCATAGCAAAACACTTTCCAAGATGGGATTTTACATCTTGCAACATTGGAATGTGATTTCTTATTATCAATATGTCATCTACATATAAGACAAGGAAAGTAACATTACTCCCGAGGGTTGTATCGCGCCGCGAGGGTTCCTGGTCGCGCCGCAATTTCTGTCAAGTTTTGGCATTTCAGCTTCATTCTTCATCCGTTAGTGCATATGGACCATTCTTAAGCTGTTTTCTACCAATTATGAGCGATGTACCTGCTGTAGACCTGAAATCACTAGCAAATACCATAAAGCACCACAAAACATGTATAAATGGCTAACAAACGTGTCTAAAACGTCCAAATAAGATGTGGGAAATATGTATATATTGAGACACATCATCGGCTAACGATATTTTGCGCGAGCGCTATGTCAGGTCTAGTGCATCTTACCGCATACATAATACATCCCACAGCCGAAGCATAAGGAACCCTCTGCATACGCTCCACCTCCTCAGGTGTAGAGGCACCATGTTTGCTAGACAAGTTAAGTCCTTCTTGCATGGGCACGAAACCACGCTTGGAATTCTCCATCTTGAATCGCTTCAAGATCTTATCAATATAAGCACTTTGACTTAGTCCAATCAACCATTTACTTCTATCTCTATAGATCTTGATTCCAAGAATGAATGCTGTTTCACCCAAGTCTTTCATAGCAAAACACTTTCCAAGATGGGATTTTACATCTTGCAACATTGGAATGTGATTTCTTATTATCAATATGTCATCTACATATAAGACAAGGAAAGTAACATTACTCCCACTAGCTTTGCGATATACACATGGCACATCAGGATTTTGAGCAAAACCAAACTTTTTGATTTCCTCATCAAACCTTTTTTTCCAACTACTTGATGCTTGCTTTAGTCCATAAATGGACCTTTGAAGCTTGCACACTTTGTTGGGATATTTTGGATCAACAAAACCTTCTCGTTGAACCATATAAACTTCCTCGTCTAGATAACCATTCAAGAAAGCGGTTTTGAAATCCATTTGCCATATCTCATAGTCATAGTACGCTGCTATGGCTAAGATAATCCTAATAGCTCTAATGTCCGCTACGGGAGAGAAGGTTTCCTCATAGTCAACTCCGTAGAGCTGAGTATAGCCTTTCGCTACGAGACGAGCTTTATAGGTGTGTACATTTTCATCCATGTCGGTCTTCTTCTTGAAGATCCATTTACACCCAACGGTTCTACCATTAGGTGGAAGATCAACCAAACTCCAGACCTGATTGTCTTTCATGGATTTCATTTCCACATTCGCAGCTTCAAGCCATTTGTCAGATTCTGGATCCGATAATGCAGCTTTAAATTAGGAGGTTCATTTAAGTCTCCTAATACGTGTTCTTCAGAGTCAATATTAAGATTCAATCTTTCACGAGCACGTATTTGTCCTTGAGGACCTACGAATTGGAATCACATCATCTTCAACTTGAGGTTCATCACTTTGAACATCCCCCCCCCCCAAGTTGATGATCGCTAGTATTTTCAGAAGGTGACACATCTTCTTATTGAGTCTCATCAAGTTCGACAATCCTCCCACTGTTTTATTGAGTGACGAGTTTCTTTTCAAAGAACTCAACATATCTGGCAACTTTAACAGTGTTTTCGGTAGGAGAGTAGAAGTAGTAACCCATCGTTTCCTTTGGGTGACCTACAAAGATGCACTTAACTGATCTGGGTTGCAGTTTGTCAGGCGTATCTCGCTTCACAAGTGTTTCACATCCCCAGACTCTTAAGTAAGATAAATTAGGGACACTTCCATGCCACAATTCATGCGGTATCTTATCAACCTTATTGGTTGGAACCATATTGAGAATGCGTACAGCAGTCTCTAGAGCATAATCCCAAAATGAAAATGGGAGAGTAGTAAGGTTCATCATTGATCTCACCATGTCCAACAAGGTTCGATTTCTCCTCTCAGATATACCATTATACAGGAGTAAGCTGTTGAATAATTCCACAAGCTTTTAGATAATCCTTAAACTATTGGCTTAAGTATTCTCCACCTCGATTCGAACGAAGAATCTTGATGGTTTTACCGAGTTGGTTTTCTACTTCATTTTTAAACTCTTTGAATGTTTCGAAGACTTCATGTTTATGTTTAAGCAAGTAAACATAACCATAACGACTGAAATCATCCGTAAAAGTGATGAAGTAGCTAGCACATTTCCTTGACACATGTCTAAATGGGCCACATACATCGGTATGTATAAGTCCAAGTAGCTCTTTAGCCCTCTCCGGTTTATGCGGAGAAGCTTTTCTTGTCATCTTTCCGGAAACACAACACACGCATTTTTTAAATGATTCTTCATCATTTGATTGTAAGATCCCTTCACGTTGAAGTCTTTCAATGAGTTTCTTACCATCATAAGCAAGACGACAATGCCAAAGATAGGTAGAGTCCAAGTTAGGCTTGACTCTTTTGTGAAGATACTTGAAGATTTGGCTAAACCAGGTTGCTTCTTCTTCTCGTTCAACTCAGCTAGATACTTAGGACAATTCCTCTTCCAGTGTCTCATTTCAGCATAGTGATGACAAGCCTGGTCTTTAGCCGGATGCTCCTTTTTCGCCGGAGGGGTCCTTTTAGGTTTTGAGACAGAAGCACTTTGCTTTCCCTTACCAACGTTCTTGCCCTTAGCTTTCGGTTGTTTTACTTTCTGAACCTTTCCCCCCTTGATCACAAGAACTTGGGGTGTCTCAGATTTCTTGGGAAGGTTTTTCTCATACTCAATTAACATGGCATGAAGTTCAGCTATGGTTTTGCTCATGCTGTGCATATTATAATTGCTCACAAAACTCTCAAAATCCCTTGAAAGAGACTTAAGAATCATGCCAATTGCAATAGGCAGAGGATACGCACAGTTTATCCTTCCAAGTGCTCAAAGTAACTCTTCATCTTGAGTACATGAGCACTCACCGATTTCCCATACTCGTGTTTACAATCATGGAGTGACTTAATTAGCTCAAATAATTCAACTCCAACTTGTTTTCCGCACATAGACTTGAGTTCTCTGATCATATCATACGGATTGTACAATTCGAATTGCTTTTGAAGCTCATGAGTCATGCTACCAGCATCAAACAAGCAACCTCAATATGTCTATCGTACTGAGTATTGTATGCTTCCAACTGCATAGCAGTGGCACTCGCATCAGGGATAGCGGGCATATGATTTTCAAGGACATCAGTTTTCTTTTCAACTCTTAGGACAATCCTCAATTGACGATACCGGTCATTGAAATTGGTTCCAGAAAGTTTTTCTCTTTCTAGCATCGACCTGAAAACCGATTGGTGTATGTTTTGTGAAGGATTTGTTGCCATTTACAAAACAGATTCAAGTTCAAAAATCAGTATTTTCGATAATAAATCCTTAAGAAATATAATTACCCAATGTTAAATCATTTAACAATTAATTTCATTAAGGCTATGATCCAATTGACATACCATCATTTCATCAGTTGATCTGCTAGAAATGACGTACTCAAAAGGTAAGTGACGATCAGTAATTGCATTACAAGTACAATTCCTAGATTTATGGGACTTACAACGACACTTATAGGGGTATTAAGTGTTTTGTAATCATGTTTTGTCCCATCTTATGCCACGGGTCAAGGTCTCACCGCTTAACTCGTTTTAAGTCGCCCAATTAAGAACTTGTAAATAGTCTATCACCGTCTCACGATGAGTAGTAATTTACCTTGGAGTTGCAATTCACCTACGTCTCACGTAGAGCAAAAAGTACTTGCAAGTGTTCTTAGCAAAGTGGGTGGCAAAGACTTAACTTTACTTGGGTAATGCAATTGATGTGAATCAAAAGTTTATGTATGAAGATTCATGCACATCTTCATAACATAATGTTTAATAAAATCATTTGTATTGTCTTAACAACACAAAAGAGCTCGGTAGCTCCATTTGAACGCACAAAGAAGCGCAGAAGCAAAGGTTTGCGATATACGCAATTAAAAACCCGCTCCTTTAGAAGGCTAGCGCACTCCGACTTATACCTCTCTTAGAGTTTGTTCAAATGGGTGAGCCGGTGTATCTTTTGATTGTAAGACACCAATTTTATTAAAACAAAATCATATTTCGATATTTATTAGTCAAGTTTATTCTTTTCTTAAAACAATTTTGCATCACCATTTACAATAATAGCAAAATAATAAACTTACTAACTATTAACAATTATTTATGCAACGATTTATGGTGGGCAACCTAAATCATGGTCTCTATGGATTAATGTACATGTTTAAGAATGGCTCCCCCTTCATAGAAGAGGACCACATACATCAAGTTACCTTGATTGCGTAAGCCTTTAAACATATACAAACATACCAGTACAAACATACAATTATCAAATAAACACATAGATGCTGACTGGAAATTTCCAGCAGCTTCACGACCAGATTCGGCCTGTTTAACGACAGAATTGGCCTTCGAGCATAACTACAAAGTTGTAGCCCTATGAATCGTGCATCTACAGTCCAAATGAGAGATCCTAACTCATTACGGTTGATTTTATATGAATTTTTTAGTGAACTGGTGTCAAACAGGAAAAATCACACGAATTCACATAGTCACACAATTATCAAATAATTAACCCTAATTATTGGACCATTAAACTAAGCAATTTATATCAATATATCAAAGTAATAATCATAATTTTTTTTGCATGAATTCCTTATGATATTTACTTCTATTTAAACACATTAAATTAAAAAGTACATAAAACATGCAATTTATCACATAAACATGCCAATTCACATAATCAAAACTTGCATAGAGGGTTTAATTTAACCATTAACATTAAGTAGGTTGAATTAATAATAAAAAACAAAACCCTAATTTTATTTTTAAAATTTTCGATTTATATTAAATCAAAAAAACAATTTTAATTATTTAATTTTAATAAATCAATAAATCGAACCAACCCTAAATCCCCCTTCAAGTTTTGAACTTTGTAACTAATATATCACATAGTAGGCTCGTGATACCACTGTTAGGATTCAAGCACAATAATCACATAAACAATCACGAGTACGCAACGGAAAGAAACGTATATGCAATATAATAATTAACAAAGTAATGAATTGAAAGTGTACCTTTTAGCTTAGCTTCCAATATTAATAATAATGAAGATTATTATTATTTAGGGTTTAAAGTAAAACCCCTCTACGATCACACACACGACACGTCGAACAATATCCGAAGATTGCTAGATCTTGAATCACCAAAAGCCAAAAGCTCCAAGCTTGCTTTAATATACTTCCGTCGAACTGTTAAAAGAAGCGAAATCATTGTTGCCATCGAACAAAACCAAGACCACAATTAATGCATGATTATATTATTAACGGGGCGCGTAACACCACCGGGGCAAAACGGGTAGCCCCACCAGCACTATTAGCGGCGACGTCGCCGCTAATAGTGCGGGGCCCAACTGACACATTGAAGACTACAAAGCCTGTTTTTAGCCCATGGACCCCACACTATTAGCGGCGACGTCGCCGCTAATAGTGTACCATAATTTCCTTTTAAACGCGCCTGCAAGCCAGACGACCCATCTTCTTCCCCAAAAAAAAAAACGCACCTCCCTTAAAAAAAAAAAAAAATTCCGGCCATCCACCATTGTGAGTCCATATTCCGGCCCTCAATCCCCTCACCCTCTATATCAACAATCCGGCCACCCACCCTTTTGCTGGTGACGAAAATTGATGTGACCAATTTATACCCATCGCCCACATCGTTATTGGCTTTTTTATTATATGTTTTTAGTCGATTTTGCTGGCATTTGGCGCGTTTATGGGTTTTGTTAGTGGTTTCAGGTTCTAAACAGGAGACGTTTCCGTTTGGTGCAATTTCGAGTAATTTTGAGGCCATGAAGTTGATTGGAGAGTTCGAGAGTTATTAAGGTGAAAAGAGATAGAAAATATGCAAGTCTTCATAAGTTGATGTGTGGCCTTCGGTTCAGTATATTTATACTGCGACGCAGTGGTGGTGAACAAGTCCACTGCGTCGCAGTCATCTCAAGGAAATGAGCATCGAGTCCAGTAATATTATACTGCGCCGCAGTGGGGGTGACCAAGGCCCACTGCGCCGCAGTCAGCTAGTGGAGAAAGGAGAACTCAACCAGTAACATTGGACTGCGCCGCAGTGGGGTTTGCAGGTGCCCACTGCGCCGCAGTGGGGGCATCACTCGCCCACTGCGCCGCAGTGGGGGTGACCAAGGCATACTGCGCCGCAGTGGGGGTCACCAAGGCCCACTGCGCCGCAGTGAGAGTACGGGGCTGAAAGGTTTTGGGCAGCTTTTGCTTCAGATTAAAGGGAGGTATAAATAGAAAACATAACCTAATTCCCAAAGCATCAAGTTTTCTTTCTAGGAGCTGCACTACAAGGAACACCTTCAAGGATCAAATCAAGATTTCATCGTCTTCCGATTCATTGAAGATTCACGTGCACCCATCTAGATCGTATCTATTTTATTGTCTCGCAATTTCTATTTCTCAAACGATTGGTACATCATGTTCTTCCTTTATTTTGATTGTTATTTCAATTTAATCATGAGTGGCTAATCTTTTAATCACCCACCTTGATGAAACTAGACGAATGACGTGATTGCTATATGTTTTAATTCCAAGAGTTGATTTCATTTATCGTTGTGTCAAGATCTTGAGGATTTAATTCTTTTATATTTATTATTATGATATTGGTGGCATGTGTGTCCTTCGTTAGTGGTACTAGTTGGATACAGATGTGATTTTCAAACGGTTGTTTGTCTATGAGCAATTATCACTAGTTCATGGTATGATAGTGAATGTCATTTTAATAAAAGGAATCATTTTGTCAACGTGTTTAGAAACGGTTGGTGGTACCACGTTTTAATTCACATAGGCACAATTGGTAATTTGTTGATCAAGCAAACTAATTGTTGGTAAGGTTGTCTAGGCATTGGTGGTACCGGCTTGGGTAATTAAACTAGCAACTTAGGTGATTGGGTGCCTTGTGAGCGGTTGGTGGTACCACGCGAGCATTTTATCCTTTCACGATTATCGTGTCAACTCTCAATGAATTTGGTCTTAATTGAATGCAATCATGTTTGAAGTCTAGCGAAGTCAAGGTGGATGATCTTTACTATTATTGTTTGAAGCTTTACCTTTACTTTTACGTGTTTAGTCTTTTAAATTTACTTTAATTTATTTGTCAAAGTGAGATTCAAAGTGTTCCACCCTGTTTTCCAAACTACTTTATTAGACAATTGATTCAAACCAATCCCCGTGAACGAACCTGGACTTACTTTGTAACTATATTGCATACGATCGGGTCCACTGCCCGATAGTGTGTAGTAGTGAGTTTCGAGGTACTTCTAGTTTAAATTTTAAACTCGATTTAGCACATCAAAAATCCGGCCCGGTTCATTTTCCGGTGACTTTTCAGGCGAAAATCCGGCCGGACCAATTTTCAGACGAAGTATTAGCGGCGACTAGCATTAGCGGCGACATTTCCGGCGACCCACTTTTCCGGCGACCCACTTTTCCGACGTTTTCTTTGTATGTTTACTAAGACTCATTTATTTTTGTATTGTTGTTATTATTTTTAATATATGTTATTATTAGTTATAAATGTTATAGTATTATATTTAGAAATTTTACGTTTGTTAGTTTGATTTAAAGAAATTTGTAGGATATGATTGTTATGAATTATTGGTAGTTTATGATTATTCTTAATATGATTGTTAGTATTATGTTAGAAAAACCATTTTGTTAATATGATTGTTAGAAATTAGTGGTAGAAAGGTTATGATATTATAGTTAAAAATGATATGATTGTTAGAAATTATATGATTTTTAAGAATTATTGGTAGTTTATCATTATTGATAATATGATTGTTAATATATTATGTGAAAAGTTATTATGATTGTAATTAGTGTTAAAAATGTTATGTTATGATAGTTAGAAATTATATGATTGTTAGAAATTTTATGTTTATTGTTAATATGATTGTTAGTATTATGTTAGAAAACACTTGTTAGTATGATTCTAATTGTTAATCTAGTTGTTATTAGGTTAATATGATTGCAAGTATTATTGTTAGAAAAATGTGCTCATTTTAGGTATAATAAGTTGGAAAAAAGATTTGTGTCAAAAATATGCATATATTTCATTTGCGCCTTTTTTAACCTTGATAATTGTTTTTATTGATTTATAACTTGTATATAACTTATGTAGGTTAAAATGGCTGCTGTTCATGGCGGAGATGGTGGCAATGACCCTCCAAATTGGGGGTGGAATCCCCAATGGGGCTGCAAACGTAGCGGGGGTAAGTATATATAGATGTATGTAATATATATATATTTATGTATATATATATATATATTTTTATATATATATATATATATATATATATATATATATATATATATATATATATATATATATATATATATATATATATATATATATATATATATATATATATATATATATATATATATATATATATATATATATATATATATATATATATATATATATATATATATATATATATATATATATATATATATATATATATATATATATATATATATATATATATATATATATATATATATATATATATATATATATATATATATATATATATATATATATATATATATATATATATATATATATATATATATATATATATATATATATATATATATATATATATATATATATATATATATATATATATATATATATATATATATATATATATATATATATATATATATATATATATATATATATATATATATATATATATATATATATATATATATATATATATATATATATATATATATATATATATATATATATATATATATATATATATATATATATATATATATATATATATATATATATATATATATATATATATATATATATATATATATATATATATATATATATATATATATATATATATATATATATATATATATATATATATATATATATATATATATATATATATATATATATATATATATATATATATATATATATATATATATATATATATATATATATATATATATATATATATATATATATATATATATATATATATATATATATATATATATATATATATATATATATATATATATATATATATATATATATATATATATATATATATATATATATATATATATATATATATATATATATATATATATATATATATATATATATATATATATATATATATATATATATATATATATATATATATATATATATATATATATATATATATATATATATATATATATATATATATATATATATATATATATATATATATATATATATATATATATATATATATATATATATATATATATATATATATATATATATATATATATATATATATATATATATATATATATATATATATATATATATATATATATATATATATATATATATATATATATATATATATATATATATATATATATATATATATATATATATATATATATATATATATATATATATATATATATATATATATATATATATATATATATATATATATATATATATATATATATATATATATATATATATATATATATATATATATATATATATATATATATATATATATATATATATATATATATATATATATAGTATATATAGATGTATGTAAAAAATATATGTATATATATATATATATATTTTACATGTATATATATTTATTCTTTAATTTTGCTTTGCAGGGAATAGCTCAGGGAGAGCTGTCGCTGCTAACAAGGAACTGGAGCGGGAGTTTCAGAAGTCTGGACGACGTATAACTCTTAGACTTGATACCGCTGAAAGCAGGTGGCAGACTATCGGTGACACCTCCAAATGGTACAAGAGCTATTTGGGGACATATGTCGCTACCGTCCCGCATACTTACGACTCGTGGGATCAGGTGCCCCCACACATCAGGGATGGACTTATTCCCTGGCTCCAGGTTTAAAACATTTTATTTTACAATTTAAATACGTCATTACAAAATTAGGGTAGATGCTGACTATTACTACAAAATTGCAGAGACGGTTCTACTTGGACCCGTATCTAAATAACGAAGACGGTCACCCCTTACGGGTCGCCATTGAAAACATGATTCGTCAAGATGCCCTCAAGAACTACAGGGATAAAAAAGCAAAATTCAAGGGGAAATGGTTTAGCGACAGGGGTGGGTTAGATAGACTCGGCGAATTCGAAGGTGTTCCGCCGCATGGAATGCCTCAAGATGTCTGGAGGGATCTACTGCATTACTGGACCAGGGAGCACCAGATGCTTGTTGCCCAAAGAAACGCGAATAACAGGCATGGACAAGATAATCTTGTCAGTACTCACGGTCGCCAGTCATACGCTCAGCGTGAATATGAATACGCTGTAAGTTATTTTTTTACGTTTTATATCCACATATGTATATATATATAGAGAGAGATACACATACATATATATAACTTTGATTAATGTATATACAGCGTAGTAATCAGGGGCAACGTGAGCCCCCGCCTGAGTTCTTTTTGCGGGCCCACACATTACACGATGGGACGGTGCAGGCAAGAGCTCCTCCCATTTATGTAAGTTCTCGCACAACACTTAAATTTGTATTTTTTGTAAATTTATATTAATTATAACTAACTTATTTATTTGTTTATGATTTAATGTGGTACAGGACCGGCTTGTTGAATCCCACCAGGCACTTTCCCAACAGCCCAACACCCCGCCGACTCAGACATTTTTGGACGCTTTGGGGCTCCGGTCGGGACATACCCGCGGGGTTGGGCGTTTGGTTAGAGGAACACGAGGACTGAATGTCGAGCTCCCGCATATAGTTGACCCTCCTTTGGAGGCCCCAGCACAGTCGCCGCTCTTTAACGTGGATCAATTCTTCAACCCTGCGAGCCCTTGGGACATGGGCGGGTCTAGTTCCGCCTCATTACCCACACATCGCTTGGGTAGTGATAGTGATAGTGATAGTGATTAGTTTGTATTTTTTATTTTAATTTTTATGAACCTCTTTATTTTGAAGTTTTCTATGTATTATTTACATTATGTCTTTATTTTGAATATGTATTATTTTAATTAAAGTTTAATTCGATTAAATAAGATAATAAATAATGATAAAATATATATTATTGGAAAACAAATATTTATTAATAAAAACATAAAAAAAAACAAAATACAACATGTAATGAATTTAATCATTTATAACAATAGGAGGCCCAGGTGGTATTCTTGGGCAGTTTGCATACATCCATTCTTGAAACGCTTGTTCTCGATGTGCGTACATTGATACCACCGCACGTGCAGGCGGGGTTGCGTAGTATGACCATTCTGGATTTTTGTAAGCCATTGGGTACTCACCTGTTAATTCCACTGCAACAAAATGGCTCTCCTCATTTACGAGAGCAATAGTTATCGGTTGAGCTAACATTAATTGATCCAAGCCATGATGCATCGGGAATACTGTTCGGGCGCCACGTAAGCTGATGCAGTTGATTATTATACCTAGCTTATTGGCCAGGAGGATATGGAAAAACACTTTACTCATCCAATGGTCTTTGGGACGCCATTTTTTATAATAAGAGGTTTGCAAGGCCTCTAATATGCGTTTGCCCTCGGGCCCATACATTCGCATGTACCCTTCGAGGTCAGATTCAAACTCCTCGAGCATCTGCGTACGAACCCACTCGAACCGTAATCCTCATCTAGCCCCAAAGCAACAGCGGTAGCTCGAAATCCACAACTACCATCTCCTTTGACATTCTGTGCGCCGACAATGTAAGATAGAATGTACGTCGGCAGCTCATCTAGTACCCATGCGATGTTTCGGGACAGTCTGGCGTTCATCGGTTCCGCAATATACCCAACCCAACTGGCCTCTGACTTTGCCTCTGACTCTGGCTCTGACTTTGCCTCTGACTCCTTTCCATGCGATGGTGCCCGGAACAAGTCATCAACAAAGCTGGCATATGGCTGCTCAGATTGGACCCCATATGATTGGGATGGTTCCCCCCAGCCATATACATTTTGGACCCCGTCGAACCCATAGGATTGGGACGGGTCCCCAAATGTATATATATTCTCAAGACCTGGATATGGGAAGAGGTTTCCGAATAAGTCTGGATTAGTTTGTACCCACTCGGATTGGGACGGCTCCCCGAATAAGTTTCGTGTCTCGGGGAGACGACATGATTGGGACGGCTCGTACATACTGTGTCGCGCACCCTGCGGGTCATCAAACCGTGATTTGGTGGGCGCGTACTCACTTTGTCTGGCGGGCTGCACAGGTGGCGACCTGTTCAGATCGGGCACCTCTTCAGTCCTCGGGCGACTGGACTTGGATTTCCGAAGCCCAGGTGGCTTTTTGTTAAGATCGGGCACCTAGACCATTAATATAAAACAATTACTTAAAATCACTTACTTTTATAATTTTTCTTAAATCACAAATTAAGCTTATGATGTGTTTGGTCTACCTTTGGCGGCTTTTGTTTCGACCCGACCGGTCTTCCGCGTGTGCTCTTCTGAACAATGGGATCTGTCACTTGTGAGTTACCCGGCTTAAACATGTCCTTTATCTTCGACAACCAATGTTTCCGTTGGGCCTTGGGTTGCTCCACCAAGAATGTCGTAAGATCACCTACGACTTCATGGACAGCTTCTACATCGTCTTCTTCTTTTAAGCATGTCGATGGTGTTAAGTCAAGCTTTCTCCAAAACGGGTCTATCACATTCGGCTGAATACGAGTCTCTGCATTTTTTTATATCAATAAGTATACGACATTATGTTGGTATGATTAAAAAAATTGTATTAAAACATACTAACCACGGTGCATGTACTCAGCAATCTTGCAGGTACATGGTAGCCCACAACTATACCGAACCTTGCACCCGCACTTTTCACATGTTTTTTCAGTTGTTTGTCTAAGCGAACGATTTCATCAACCATGATGTCCAAAGCTTTATGTGAAACCGTTCCCAGCAGGGCCTTCATACAGTTGTAGTTATGTTTACCCAACCGGGTTCCCTTGCTATACCCCAGTTGGCCCCTTATTTCCGTATCTTGACCGATAATGACAGAATCAACACATTGCAGGATTCTAGTAAATGTACATTTCCCCTTCAGCTCTTCCTTCAGATGGTGGTGCTCGGCCTCGACTCTGTTTGTGGTGTGGTTCTGATAGTTGAGATGTTCATCCACCCAACATGACACAAACTGCTCTCGGTACGGGGACAACCAATTATCGTTGAGGTACTTGTAGACACCTGGATAAGCTCCCAATTTTTTCTTTAACTCCTTCTCGTATGATTTAAACTCGTCAAGAGTCCGAGATTCATAGACTCTTTTCCACCACACGTTAAGCCTTTCAATGTTAACATCTTTCTTCACCCGCAATGCCGGTTCGCAGTGTTTGGTTATGTTTTGCCATATGTGGTACCTACACAACAGGTGTTTTGCTTGCGGCATAACAACCTTCAATGCTCTCATCAGGGCCAGCTCCCTGTCAGTTAAAACCACACGAACATTTAAGCCTTCAACAAGGGTGGACTTCAGACATAGTAACACCCATTTATAATTCGCCTCCTGCTCGTTTACGATAAAAGCATATGCTAAACTGAAGGTCCGACCCGTTGAAGTGACGCCGACAATCTCAACAAGCGGCATGTTGTACACGTTGGTTTTGTACGTGGAGTCTATTTCAATAACCCAGGGAAATGCGCGCCATAGGGTCATTGATGTTGGATGCATGAAAAAGAGGTTCTCCAACCGTCCATTTTTACTATTTGTCGTAAACTGGTAAAAGTAGTTTTTCTCTTGCAGGAGTGAAAACATAACCTGCGACAGGTGAACAAGATATAGTAAATAAGTCACTTCCAACAACGGAGTACGTAATCACTAATATGATGTTTGTACCTGCATTGGAGTATGTCCTGCTTGGCCCGCCCTCCGTCTCGATTTCAGAAAGTTGGTAATGTCTCCTCTTCGAGTCAGGTTTCCTGGAAATTCATTTTTCAGGTTAACCAGGATCTGGCGTGGGAACATACCGCGATCCGATAGGTTTCCCACATATTGCTTTTCTTCTTCCGTCATCCGTCTCGCGTATGCATTCCCCTGCAGATCGGTAGCTGGATCATGATTGTGTTTCCAGTCCTTGACAGTTACCCTCCAACCACCATCATACCCGGGGCGTCCTTCCAAAGTAAAGGGACACCCTATCTTGTTGGACCGTTTGGGTGGCCCAGTTAACCTTTTATCGCGTGGTCCACCGTGGTGACATATTAGTGTCACCTTATTGACCACCTTTATCGAGTTTTTGTTCGACCGCCGTGTGACTAAAACATAACCCAACTCCAGTGCTGTTCTTTTTGCCCACTCCGTCAATTCTTCGACGGAAGCGAACACCTCCTCGGTTTCTAAGTCTCCAGGTTCGCAGTCAAATTGACCGTCTGCATCAGGTGACTCAAACTCATCATCGGGCACTTCAATACGTACGTTTTCTGGGTCTGCCCAAATATCCTCAAAACTATCCATCTTAAACAATTCAAGTAAACAAGTAAACATCTAGTTCATTAACTATTGATGATATCCATACTATATATATATATCTATATTCATAATATATTTATATATGTATCGTCCGAAATATACCTGTGCGAGCAGCTTTGAAAACAATAGTGTGAAAGAAAAATATATGCAGTTTGAAAACGAAAGTGCAAAAGAAGGGTAGCCTGTAGTTTAAAACCGAAATAGAGAATATATATACCAAATTATATGATCGTGGTAAACCTCCAAAATTCGCCGAGGTGCCACGTGGTGCCACGTGGCTCGTATTAGCGGCGACGTCGCCGCTAATACTTGCGACGTGGCAACTCGGGACGGCGTCACTCATGGTTCCACGCCTGTTCCCGAGGTGCCACGTGGCTCGTATTAGCGGCGACGTCGCCGCTAATAAGTGCCACGTGGCACCACAGGAACCTGCGTGGTCAGGCATGGTTCCAAAGTTTGTCGGGGCCCCACCATTAGCGGCGACGTCGTCGCTAATACCCTTATATGAATTCTATGGATGGAACAAAAGTCCATGTTTTGATTTCGTAGGTCTTGTGTTTTTTTTGACCGAGAGAATGGACATGATATTAGAGTTATTATGTTAGGGTTAATTATTAGGATATATATAGGGTATAAATATATCCCTAATAACTTAACCTTCAAGCTAACATCTTTTGACTTGGACTAGGGTTTAATTAATAATTACATTAATTATTAATTAATATTTAATAATTAATAATTCATATTTATTAATTAACGAGAGAAAGGTACCCGCGCGTTGCGGCGCTGATGGAGGTGATGGCGAGGTGGTGATGTAATGGCGGTGGCGGTGATGGGGTGATCTACCTGACGGGCTCCGCCCTTAGCCATACGGGCTCCGTTTTCAGATTTAAAAATTCGTCGAAAGTATATCGAATGACATCTCTAATGAAAGAGCATGAAATTTTAAGAACACCCATATAATTTTATAATTTATTGATGTACGGTTTTTGAGATAAAAGATTTTGAATGAATTGGAGGAATAAATGATTTATGGAGGAGAGAAAAAAAAATGATTGGTTGAGATTTGAGGAGAGAGAAAAAGTAATATAGTTATTTTAGGTAAATATAGAATTGATAGGGGGACATTTTGGGAAAGTAAATGTTGAAACTTAAAATTTAGACAGGGTTTTTGCTTTATAATATAGTATAGATAAATAATTCTAATTAACATATCTAGTTAATAATGTCCAATATCATTTCTCTCAATTATGGTGATTATAAATATGTAGATACAATATGTACATATAACCGAATATCTAAGTGTTATCGCGTATAACCCCGTAGGCTTAAACATTTTCGGACATTCGTTTATTTAACGTGATCATATTCCATATACTATTAATTAAAAAGTTTAGAGACCAACTCTTTTGTTATTAACAGGTCCATATACTATTCATAACCTCTAATATTTACTTTAAAAACTTACAATCACCACGGGAATCTCCCATTTCACTATCATATTACGAGTAAAATATAGTCAAGGTTAAAAAACACTCACACCTTCCCTTATCTTTTTATACAATTACAAATCAACTCCCACACACCATCTTCTTTACCACCAGTAGATCGTATGACCTCTGATTTTTTCCATCTCTCCTCTTTACAAATCTTGGATCTTAATTGGTTTTTCCGATAAGATCTGGGATAGTTGTTAGAGTTTTGGGCAAGATCTAGATCAGATCTTGGTACTACTTTTGTGGTCCATCCACCACCATCGTAGCCATCCACAGCCGTCTCACTCGGCCACCACCACCACACCATCTTTTGCTTATTCTTTTTCTCAGATATTATTTTTATTATACATGGTTGTCTTTAAGATTGTAATTATTTTCTATCTACAGGTTGTGATTCTTTCGATCTGGCTGGTCAAAGATATAGAATTATCTTGCATAGTTGGAGATGAAATTTTTATTGTCTTTGAGGAATAACCAATAAGATTAGGAATAAAGAGGTCAGTTTGGACAATTTTTGAAGTTTATATTATAAATATCTAATCTTACTTACTTATATATGTATCATTGATTCTAATTTTTATCTTCTTTTGAATTTTTTTAGAAACTTTGGAAGTTGTCAATGTTTTCTTTGATTCCTCCTATGCAACCATCCATCTGTTTGAGAATATATGGAACAAGAAGCTTATGTCTCAAATGCTATTGTTTAATCTTCAACTTATGATGTATATGAAGGTTATATAAAGTAGCGTTTGCATGATTTTTCCACATATATTAGTTAGTTTATTATGTTGTTTTTGTCTGATTTGATAAATGTTTTGTATTGTTTGGATTGAACTTTGAATGAAGATTGGTTTTAAATTGAAATTATTTGGATCTGTGAATTGGGTCAATAGGAATTGGTTGAAATATTAATTAATTTTTTTAATAATTAAATAGTATAGAGACTAGTTTGTATGTATATAACCAGTCTATCTCTATACTTAGTATATTTGAGAGACCACTAGTCTTAGAGACCGGTCGAATAACCGGTCTCTATACCCTTTATAACCGGTCTCTATCTGCTTTTTTTTGTACTAGTGTTACTTATCATGTTTAAAGATTTTTAAAAAGATTAATAGGATATATATTTCCAGTTCCATATAATTTATCTCGGTCAAATGAACATGACTTTCGTTCAATGCACATTGATTATATACTGCGTACTTTCTAAATCAGAGAATGTCATAGTTAACTTCATCTGCCGTATTTTATTCGGGATGCACCTCACTAACACTAATGTTGTATATAACATATTATAAAAAATGAGTTAAAAAAATATTGTAGAAAAAGGTGTGGAGATCCCGTCAAGTTGAAGTTAACTTGAGTAGTCAAGTTAAAAGAATCTCAACCCTTGAATGAAATCGAAGGTCAAGATTTAAAATTAGTTTTTGAATCTTGACCCTTGATTTTAGTTTAAGGGTTAGAATTTCTCCGAGTTTAGGAACTTGAGGAATCTTCGTTAAAAAAAAACGAGCATGGTACCCGCGCAATGCGCCGACGATGACGGCGGTGTGATGGCGGTGACGGATGGTGATGGTGATGGCAGCGTCAAATGGTGTAGGTAATTGATGTAGATGTGTTTGATTTAAAAGGTGTAGTAGAGATATTTTATAATATAAGGGACTAATGGTATAATTTAATATTAAGGGTTTGTGGTGATTTAATTCATTAAGGGTAGTTTGGTCAATTCGTATGTTCTATTTTTTTTAAACTTTCAACATGAGGGTATAATTTTTATATAGTAGTACAGGAAGGTTACAATTGAAATATTGGAAGGAGTTCATGCATGTGAAATAGTACAATTGGAAGGACAAGCGATTTGGAGTTATCAAGGCAAAATACCAGACACCACTAATTGCTTTGTTTAATTTTAACTGTCCCTTCCGAATTACTCGTATACCACTATCACTTAATTTTTTCGAGGAGCGTAAGCCCAAAAGGCCAAAAAAGTCAAACCCCGACCAGGCAGCATTAGCGGCGACGTCGCCGCTAATACTGCGGGCCCCCATGTCAGTAACGGCTAATCTGACAGAATATTAGCGGGCCCCCGTCAGTAACAGAGTATTAGCGGCGACGTCGCCGCTAATGCCCCTGGTCGGGTTGACATTTTCCTGGTCGTGTTACCCTATGCCTTTTTATATATATTATTACTGTAAATCTGTAATATATCAATCAAACCTACATCAAGATTCCCATTATTGTACCACTGAATGCATTAAATTCCTTATATTATTTTCTATCATTTTCATATATTTGCAAAAAGTTTGAAATATGCATTTATCATTTATATATGAAGTATATAATTTCATGCATTTTTATTTGATAAAAATCAAATGGTGAATTCGACAATAATATAAATGCACTGATCGAAACTCTCTGCATATTGAAGAAGAAATCGGTGGTAGCTCGATCTAGCCTACAACTTTAAAACCGAGTATACCTAGAAGTTTAATTATGCATGTGATTGGTACTATATTCCTATCTCAAATGCTGCTTCAGATGTGAAAAAAGCAAAAAAAAAACCTTCCTCCTTAGTCTTTGACTCGTATTGGTGCAATAGTAGTAAAATCTGAAAAGCAACTAGGCATATGCGCGCGCTCGTACAATTGCTTTATATGATATAGCCGGAGTGACCGGAGGGCTCGTTGTGGCTATGCTCCGTCTTGTATGGTCGGAACCTCCACGAGTTAACCTCCCATCTGTAATGATGTATATATGACATCATAAATTTCATGGTTTGTTATAATATCGAATATAAAATGCTCACAACAAACCTAATAAAAATCTTTCACTAATTTGTATCATGAAGGTTATCTTGTGTCTAATATAATTATTTCTTCATCTAAAAAAAGAGAAGTTTGCTCTAATCAATTTTGAAGCAATTATATATCAAATTGGCTAACCATCATTATTCCAATTGATGATTGGTAGTTGGTGGTATCTTTGTGTCTTTTGCAATTCATTCTCGTATATATAGTGGTCCTACACTCTACTTAATTTGGTTTTGCGATTCATTCTCGTATATAGTGGTCCTACTTAATTTGGTTTGATGACGTTAAGTGTCAAAATGTAAGTTAGTTTATTTATTATTATGTTCAAGTGATGTTATTCTTTTATTAATAATAACATCATTATTATTGTATTATAAACATAACATTTACATATTAACATACGAGTAAAAAGAAATGAAGGTACGAATAAGTTTTATGAGTAGTATCTTAGATTACGATACTTATCATGGTTGATGAGGAACACAAAAAGTGAAGAGAATGTAATAAAAAAGAACATGAACAAATTGTAAGATTTGTAGTCGTTAGCATAATCCAAATCATTAAACTAATACCTAATGACTCATAGATTATTTTAAGAGAAAATTTCATTACATCACCCTATGGTTTGTCATTTTATCATTTTTCGCCTCTGTGCTTTTTTTTATTATTATTAGATCACCCTAAGGTGACTTTTTGTATCAATACATCACCCTCCGTCCACACGCCGTTTGTCTCCCTCCGTTACCCCTCACGTGCATACCACGTGAGGTTATTTTCGTATTTTGCCACCCATAACACCCATTTCTTCCATCCATTTCAAACCCATGGATCAAAATTCACCTGAGCTCTCTCAACCCCACCCTCCATCTCCTCCATCTCTCAACCCTCCATCTCCATCAAAATTTACCTTCACCGGCACTAATCGACGGCCAATCACCCCCTGTCCGTGTTCTTTGCTCCGGCGACCACAACCCATTGTGCCACCACCATCACCGCCTATCTCTTTTCGCTGCTACGGAAAACCCCCACCCCTCCCACTCTTGGATTTGCCGGCACCACCACCAAATGATCCGCCAGCATGACCATCGATCTGCCATTACTACCATCAATCGATCCGCCAGCACCACCCACTCACCCTCTTTCGATCTGCTATTACTACCATCGATCTATTTCTTTCGATCTATCACCATTGTTCTCCCTCCTCTCCATCGATCTACCTTTTTGGGGCCTCAACAGCCGCCGCCATCCACTTCATAATCAAGTAATAATATTTATTTTTCTATTCGTTTGTTGCTAATCTTTTACGGAGTATTTTGTTGTATATGTATATATTTTCTGTTGGGAAAATCTTGGAACATGGATGAGAATTACGTATATTCAAAAACCTTATTAGTAAATGTATTATTTGATTTATATTTTTGTTGATATTTTTTTTTTTGTTTTGTATTGTTGATTATATCTTATTTTCTTCAAAAATTATATGTTATCGACATTGCCTTTTTGATGAGTTATTATTGTTTTTTATGGGAGGTGGGTTTTTGATGAGTTTAGATGATAAGTTATATGCATAACATTTCTTATATTGGATTAATTTTTCAGCAACATTGCAAGGAAAAGTTGTTCGTTGTTTTAGCTTCTTTACTACCGTGACAGTCTATAAACTTTCTTGAAAGTACATTTGTATATATTTGATTTGATTTGTATATATTTAATAAAGTGATTTGGGATTTGTATGTTTTAATAAGTATGTTTTTTTTAGTTTTAGATAGGTTGATGAAGAATTGAATATATTCATACATCTAGATCTGGAAAGGATGAAAGTTGAATAAATGGATGAATGTTTGTTAAAACTTTAGAATTATTAAGGAAGAAAAGATGGAGAAAATGGTGATTTTTAAGGATAGGTGAATTTTGATCCATGGGTTTGAAATGGATGGAAGAAATGGGTGTTATGGGTGGCAAAATACGAAAATACCCTCACGTGGTATGCACGTGAGGGGGGTAACGGAGGGAGACAAACGGCGTGTGGACGGAGGGTGATGTATTGATACAAAAAGTCACCTTAGGGTGATCTAATAATAAAAAAAAAGCACAGGGCGAAAAAAAGATAAAATGGCAAACTCCATGCTCTTATTTTAATAACAAAATCAGACCTTTAGTACCACTTAATACCAATGCAGTACAATACAAAAAATAAAACAAGGACCCATGCTCATGACGCATAGATTTGATTCTCTTCAAGGTCCAAAATCACATACCTATATCAACCAAGGTACAATATCAACCAAGGTGCACCGTGTACGTAAATAATACTCCATCCGTCACATATTAATTGTCCTATTTTGACTGATCAAGTCTTTTTCTTTTGACTTTGACTGTAAATATCTTTGTTTGTGTTATATATTAGTTGATGAAAGTTATATCAATGAAAAGTACATTTAAAATCCAATCAATTCATATGTGTTATATCAAGTGTTATATAACATAAACAAAAATATTTACGGTCAAAGTTGAAAGAAAAAGACTCAAAATGTCAAACTTGGACACTTAATATGGGACGGAGAGAGTAAACAAATGAATAATAATAAAAATTATACCAGCTTATAATTTGAAAAGAGAAAAAACTTATTAACATTAACTACATACACATGATGATAATCTCCAAATGCATTCGATTATTCATTTTATTTATATTTCACATATATGAAGATGACGCACCATTATTATTTTACTCCACCATTTTATCATCATATATTGTAACAACAACTTATCACCATTACTTTACCACTAAAGCTACTACCCCAAAAAGTAAAAAGGATAAAAAAAAAATAATGATAAAAAAATTACAAAAAGCCACCATCAGGTCTGCACCTTTCGTCCACCACAACCACCACTAAGACAAATTAACATCTTATTTGCCTGCTAAATCCACAGAAAAGGCCACCACCACCACATGAACACCACGACAATCCACCCCCCATGTGCTTCTATCTTTTTCCAATTTTACCCCTTAAATTATTATTAACTTTTTTTCACATAACAGAACATGCATTGGGGTTCTCGTCACTAAACATTTGCGGTGCTGGTGGGTACCCATATGAAGATTCCGCTGTATATCTTGTTGGATATATTTGGTAATTCTGTGGGTGGTAATAATAAAATTCATTTTTTCTTAATTCCATCATCCCTTTTGACATTTCTTCTCCTTCACCACCAGCCACCGGTTCACCTTCGGCTTTTTCACCGCCGCCGCCGCCATCTTTCTTTTCATCTTTGTCTTTAGACTCTTCTTTCTTTTCGCCGCCGCCGCCATCTTTTGATTCTTCTTTCTTTTCGGCGGCGCCGTCGTCTTTTTTCTCTTCTTTCCCTTTGTCGCCGCCGGTTTCTTCTTTTTTAGGTTCGGGATCTTGTTTAACGATGACGGCGTTTTTTCCGGTTCCTTTGTGAATGTATTGCACCAATTGCGGCGCCGTAACTGTTCCTTTAACGGATACTTGTGAGTTTTTTAGATCTGGTTCTACACTTTCCACCCCTGTAGTTCACACAGTATTACAAGTTGATACCAAATTCTTAATTTTCTACCAAAAAAGTTATTTAATTGATAACTAACTTCACTTAAAGCGGTTGGGATTTTGTAGAATATTTTGACTGAATATTAAATTTCATTGATGAATATTAATTTGACTTGAAAAACGAAAATGAAAGATCTAGAATCTTGAAAACCAATTCAAGAAGTAATACAAAATAAAAAGAATATGTGGATTGTGATTGATTTTTAGTTAAATTGAAAAGACTCAAAAATATATAAACTTCTAACTAGATCGAACCCAAAAATAACAAGTCAAACAAGATTCCCAGTGAGTCAAAAAGCTACATACTTTTGTTTCCTTAATAAAATTATTTGCTTTAAAAACAAGAAATAAAAAAAGGTAAAAAGTAAAAAAGTAAAACACACCTTTCAATCTTAAAATGCGTTTTCTAATCTCTTGAGCACAAGCTTCACAATGCATGTTAACTCTAAGGACCACCGTTATCACCTGTGGAGGCTGTAGTTGAACCACATATATCACATGCTACACAACATTAATACTTACATATATTCAAATTTAAATAAAACTAAATATAAATAATATTATATTAACCTCTTCTTTTTTCTCTTCAGGCTTTGGTGGCTGTTTTTCTTCAGCTTTAGGTTCCTCGGCCGGCGGTTTGGGTATCGGAGAAAGAAGTTCAACTTTCCGGTGACTCTTTTTTTGGACCCTCTCTAGAACCTTTAATGGATCTGCTTTTTCTCCTTTCACAACAACCTTATGTGTCTTACAATCTGTTTGTATATCCTCCACACCTATATTTATTATTTAATTAAAACATTATTTATTATTAATAGAAACATTAATTAATTACAATTAAATATAAAAAGGTTTAAAAACTAAAATAAACACAATGAACATTCATGTATAATTACCATCAAAGCCTTTGAGACATCGCCGTACTTTCCTAGCACAACCTTCACAATGCATGAAAACTCTCAAAACAACCTCCATCGGCGGCGGAGGTGGCGGCGCCTCTTTTGACTCCTCTCTTTTTTCTCATCCGCCGCCGGCGCCGCCTCCTCCTTTTTCTCTTCTGTCTTCACAGGCTCTTCTTTTTTCTCTTCCTCTGGTTTCTTTTCCTCCGGTGGCTTTTCAACTTGCTGTACAAAAACATAACCACATCAGATATATAACAAAAAAAAGATTCACACTTTTTTTATAAAATATAAATGTAAAGATACAAAAAACCAACCTCCCCCATTATTATCTCTTTTAAGAAAAAAGGATCAAAAGTTTTGAGCAAAACAGAGAACACACTTTTAAGTGTGTGTAATGCAATATATATTTGTTTTTATTTTATTTTTTGAAAGTAGTGAGAAGTGAGATGGGAATTAAAGGTTGTATGGTAAGGTGTGATGATTAATAGCAAATAGAAATGAGATGGGAGATCTACTATAAAAGAAGGGCACTCATTACCCGTCATCACTGCAACTGACGTGGCTTTTTTTTATTTATGCCACGTGAAATCGGGCCGTATCGAGAACATCACTACGTATAGCTCTTTTTCTCGTTCATTTTTTCATAAACGAATCCCGTTTATAGCTGAAAATATCGATCTGGATTAATAATCGCCCCGCGTGCCCCGACCAAAGAATAATGGGTAAGCCGACCAGCCACTTTCCCCTGCGATGTCGCCGCGGAAAGTCAAATAAGACAAAAGTTTCCGCGGCGATATCGCCGCGGAAAGTGCGGGCCCCCATGTCATTAATGGCTAATCTGACAGAATATTAGCGGGGCCCCCCTCATTAGCGGCGAGGTCGCCGGGGAAAGTCCGGTCGGACTACATGGGGCCTTAATAATTGCTATTGTGTTAGACATATATATTAATAATTGATCCATTATAAATTTGTATATGTTGCAGCTAAATGAATAAAACTTATGTATACCCAACCATTAAAAATTATATAGATAATTATCAAATAACACTTTTGCTCATTTTGTTGAAGCTTTTAATGTAATTTTTTTTTGGCCGATTTAAACTTTTAAAAACAGATATCATATCAAACACTTTTTTATACAAGTTAAATAAATGATCTAGATAACAATTTTGATTATAAATTATAGCTTACCCAACTAAAACTACTGGTAACAACTACCCTTACCACATATAGCTAGTTTTTGGCCAAACTTAGATTTTTTTAAAAATTACTAAATTTTTTTATATGTATAACTGTATAAGGTTTTAGGGTTGATTCGTGATTTTTATGATTTTTGTTTTACTGTTAGGTGAATCAGTTTGCCATTATAGCTTTTTCAAATTTAGTTTGATATATGATGTGAGGAAAATAGAGCATGTATCCTTTTCGCCGAAGGTTTGTTACAACGTCGTTTGTGTAATGGTGTTTATTTTTAGAAAGAAATCGAGTACATTTGAGTTGCTACAGTGGTCCCCAGCCATATCATTTTATATACCGTCTGATGTGATAGCTACATGGTAGATCAAATAGTCAAATTATTGACTTTACGGTCTACTGGTAAGTATTTTACCACCAATAGTAGTATGCCAATTTTAATACGTAGTATTTTGTTAATACAAAATCTCAAAAACGGATGGCATCATAAAACTTGCAAAAAGTCAAATGTACGTTTCGGATTATACGAGCCATTAAATTGTATCTATATATATATGTACCGATGTACGACAGTATGCTTATATTATCATGTGTATAGATAAAATAAAACGGTAGTGCGTATGCTAGCGAAAACTAATTAACAAAGTTATCATATATGGTTCAATTTTTAGTGTGATGGTTTAATTTGATACAAAAAAATGGATTCAATGTTAAAAAGGTATATATGATGCATGGAAGGTGAAAATTTTGTGGATGTGATAGACTGATAGATATAGCTAGTGATTGAAATGCTTTACGAAAGCGTATTAAGTTATTAATTAACTCTTAACATGAGGCAATGATTCTCAATTCAAGAGCTGAGATACCTAATAACCTCAATAATTAATGGAGAAATAATATGTTGAAGTCTCGTAAAGAATATTATTATATTGGGATTTTTAACTCTTAACTGTAACTCTTAACTTGTAATTGATTGATCAAATGTGCCATTAAAAGAAAAAAAACTCTTAAAATGATAAGGGCTATAAATAATTTACGGAGTATTATGAAAACACAAATGATATCTACCTAATAAAATAAGAAATCCATTAGAATAATCTAACTAACTTTTTATATAAAACAAACGTATAATTTTATGAATATGAACATGAATGGGACCCTAATTAATTACTTGTTCTTCAAAGTTCATTTTCATAAGCGCTCTCGAACTCACGTGGCTTTTACCTTTACAAAATACATAATCATGGTTTTCTTTAAGTTTAAAATGCTAAATACATATCATACTTTATGACAAATCCACAGTCACTTTCAATGTAATCGTTCGTCACAATTATGGTATGCTACATATAATAAAAGATACGTATAGATAACGGAAGGAGAAAAAGAAAAGGTAGAACACGATACGGAAAAAGAAGCCATACATAAAATGGGTTAGGCAAATATAAAAAGATGGATGACAAGATGTATACATAACATAACATGAGGACGAAAAGATAAAAAGTAGCGAGAGTTGTATTGTCGTCGTCATGTTTTTGTCGCCACCATTGGAATCATGAGTTTGTTCAAACATTTTGTCCATGATATATCGAAATAAGTTTTTCATATCAATATTTGGCTTTTTTAAATTTAATTATTGATTACTCTAACTGTATTATTGTCATGTTCGATCACAAGAACTTGCGTTTTCAGGAACATTATGACTTCCTTGATTTCGTTTCCCTTTCTATTCATATTAAATAATGGTCACATAATATACAATTTTTTTATTTTTTTTTATTTTTAGGTATATATAATGGAATTGAACATATATAATAGCGGGTATAACATAGAAGTCGTATAAATAAGATACTTAAATGAGACGCAAAATGCTCACAATTTGCATGTTTTTGATGTTCATTAATTTGTAATCTTGCATTGTATAAAAATATATAGATATATATGTAATATTGACACTTGATGCAGTGGAATGTAGAGAATCGATTAAACATAAGATTAAACATAGTTTTGATCAAGAAACAATAAAAGACTACATCAGAAAAATTAGGGTTGTAACAACGGTAGAAAAACGGCTGCATCAAGGTGAGTGATACAGTGGTCGGGTTTGGCTTATATAGCCAAACCCTTACAAAGTTACATAAATGGTCCCTTCACTTTATTATATAACAAACAAACTTCAAATGTAAAATAAGTGTAAATAAACAACTTCAGTCCTTGACTGCTTGAAATACTTGCATTGCAAGTCCTTCTTTCTCCAACCTTGAATATTGCACATCCATTCCTTAAATCTTCAGTCTCCAATCCTTAAGCAGATGTCATTTCCATTTTAAGCAACCTGCACTAAACATACCAAGTAAGAAAGCCACAATTGATTTGATATTTTAACACCCCCCCACAAATTAATTGTGGAAGGGGTCAAACATTCCCAATTGTTTACAAAACTTTATGTGTTGATTTGATGAAAGGCCTTTTGTAAATATATCTGCAACATTATCATCTGAGCATATTTTTACAGTGTCAACAACCCCCATATTAATCTTCTCCCTTACAAAGTAAAGATCAATTTCAAAGTGTTTAGAGACATTACATACAAGATTAGCATTTAGATAAATAGCATCATTCTTACCACAATTATTTTCATCAAATAGATAAAGTCCACCATATTCATTACCAATCCCCACAGTTACTCTTGTTCTCAAATCCTGAATATAACAATGATTCTCATCAAAACCTATGAAAAATTTGTTATCTCTAGCAAGACAATTCACAGAGAGAAGACTGACACAGTATTCTGGAACAACCAGCACCCCATAAAGGATTATATGACTGGTAAGTTTTAAATTACCAATTTTAACAATTTTTGCTTGTGTTCCATTAGGATGACCAACAGTTAAACCAAGATCACTTACATCAATCACATTAAACATACATTTATCAGAATCAGTCATGTGCTGAGTAGCACCAGAATCATTAATCCAACCTTTAATAGGTTTGGATGGTTTGTTTGCAAGATTAGCACAGAAGAAGGTATCAAAATTTTTGTTAAAGAATGCATTGGAATTAAAAAATGTACCTCCCATGTTGGCATGCACATTGTTAGACATAGATTGATCATTCAACAATTTCATCAACTGGTTTATTTGATCATTTGTAAACTGAAGATTTGACTGAGAAGGACCAGCAGCAGAGCTGGGGACAGACTGAACAACACTTTGAGGTTCTGAAGAATTAGCATGATTACTAGAATAGTTTCTGGTGAAAGACTGATTTTGAGAGTGCCTATTCCTTTTACCAAAATTGTTACCAAACTTATTTCCAGATTGATTTCCATAACCAGAAGGATACCCAACTATTTCATAACACCTTTCAACAGTGTGCCCAACCCTGTGACACTTAGTACATTTTAAATTTAGGTTTGGACCTCTTCTCATTTCAACATTCCTGTTATCATGATTTCTACTTTCAAAAGATCTTGACTCAAAAGGTTTTCTTCTATTATCAAAAGTTTTAGCAAGAAAAGCAGAGCTTTGAGGTTTTGAAGAAATCTCAGCAGGTGATGCTCTGTGAGATTCCTCCCTAGAAATTATAGCAAATGCAGTTTTAACATTGGGAAGAGGGTCCCTGGTCAATATATTACTTCTGACAGGCAGATAGACATCATCCAGACCCATAAGAAATTGCATGAGTTTAATAAGTTGATTGTGTTCCTGAAAACCTTTAGCAGCATTACAAGTACAAGTTGGAAGTTTAACAAGAGAATCAAACTGCCTCGAGGGGGCATTTAACCTATGATAATAGTCAGAAAGAGTGCTACCATTTTGAGTCAAAGAATTGATTTTGTGATGCAAGTTAAAAGTAATTGAGCCATCAACTTTATCATAAGTTTCTTTAAGTTCTTCCCAAACCACCATTGCTTCTTTTGAAAAAATTTGCCCCAAATACACATCATCAGATAATGAGCCAAGAATCCAAGAAAGTACCACAGAGTTACATCTTTCCCATTGTTTAGCAAGAACCTCATTGTCATCAGGTTTTTCACAAGTACCATCTATAAAACCTAGCTTGTTTTTTAGTTTCCAATGCAAGTTCCATAGCACATGCCCATATTTTATAATTTTCTGTTCCTTTTAACTTTAAACTAATTAAAGGAGCACCAGAAGTGTCACTAGCATGCAAATACAGAGGATCACCAAAATCAAGTTTGCTTATTTGAGTACCCAACAATTCCATTACATCAAAGGGATTAAGATCAGCCATAGAAGCAAAAGACAAGTAACATGCAAACAACAACAGAACTTAGCAAAAGAACACAGAAAACCCTAAAGGGTGCAAGAACAGAGGCCAGATTCAAGAACACTCAAGTTTCTTGACAGGTATGTTCAAGGACCCTCTCTTCTACCAAGAAAGAGTTAGAACAACAATAATAAAGCAGAAATAGAAGGACAAAAAAAAATAGAACAGACAAGCAGATTAACCAAATCTCATATAGAACTTAATAACAACCTTAGAATCTTCAACAACAACCTCACAATAGACAGAGATAGACATAGCATAAAATCACATAAACAACCAAAGATTTGCAGAGACCAAACAAAGATCCCAACTGATAGGCCAAACTTTTCTCACTTGAAACACTCCAAGTAAGAAACAATTTGCTACTAGATGGGTAGGATAGAAAGCTTACAGTGGGGTCGCCAACAGTAATTCCAATAACCAGAATAGGGACATAAAAAGGCAATATATAAGATATATCATATATCAACCCTAAATATTAATATATATATATATATATATATATATATATATATATATATATATATATATATATATATATATATATATATATATATATATATATATATATATATATATATATATATATATATATATATATATATATATATATATATATATATATATATATATATATATATATATATATATATATATATATATATATATATATATATATATATATATATATATATATATATATATATATATATATATATATATATATATATATATATATATATATATATATATATATATATATATATATATATATATATATATATATATATATATATATATATATATATATATATATATATATATATATATATATATATATATATATATATATATATATATATATATATATATATATATATATATATATATATATATATATATATATATATATATATATATATATATATATATATATATATATATATATATATATATATATATATATATATATATATATATATATATATATATATATATATATATATATATATATATATATATATATATATATATATATATATATATATATATATATATATATATATATATATATATATATATATATATATATATATATATATATATATATATATATATATATATATATATATATATATATATATATATATATATATATATATATATATATATATATATATATATATATATATATATATATATATATATATATATATATATATATATATATATATATATATATATATATATATATATATATATATATATATATATATATATATATATATATATATATATATATATATATATATATATATATATATATATATATATATATATATATATATATATATATATATATATATATATATATATATATATATATATATATATATATATATATATATATATATATATATATATATATATATATATATATATATATATATATATATATATATATATATATATATATATATATATATATATATATATATATATATATATATATATATATATATATATATATATATATATATATATATATATATATATATATATATATATATATATATATATATATATATATATATATATATATATATATATATATATATATATATATATATATATATATATATATATATATATATATATATATATATATATATATATATATATATATATATATATATATATATATATATATATATATATATATATATATATATATATATATATATATATATATATATATATATATATATATATATATATATATATATATATATATATATATATATATATATATATTTATATATATATATATATATATTATAGATTTATATATAATATATATATATATATAAAATTTGAAGAACAAGAAATAATCGAAGAGAAATAGGAGAAAAATCGAGCCTAAGCTCTGATACCATGTAAAAATATATAGATATATATGTAATATTGACACTTGATGCAGTGGAATGTAGAGAATCGATTAAACATAAGATTAAACATAGTTTTGATCAAGAAACAATAAAAGACTACATCAGAAAAATTAGGGTTGTAACAACGGTAGAAAAACGGCTGCATCAAGGTGAGTGATACAGTGGTCGGGTTTGGCTTATATAGCCAAACCCTTTACAAAGTTACATAAATGGTCCCTTCACTTTATTAAATAACAAACAAACTTCAAATGTAAAATAAGTGTAAATAAACAACTTCAGTCCTTGACTGCTTGAAATACTTGCATTGCAAGTCCTTCTTTCTCCAACCTTGAATATTGCACATCCATTCCTTAAATCTTCAGTATCCAATTTTATCGGTCTATATATGAGACACTTTGTCGCATGTATTATATATGTCAGTGATGTGGTATTTGAGTCAGCCTTTTTGTACGTGTCTAGTCCAAATTAACAAATTCCAAGCTTACCGATCCCTTCTATTAATCCAGATAGCGGCCATGTATTATACGAGTAAAATTTATCAGAATCATGAGACTTTTGTCTATACAACGAGTCTTTTTTAATAATGGTAGATAAGTTTGCTCATGACATGGCCGGTTAGGCTTTAGGTTGCACCAGCGGATAATTCATCTTAGTCGAGCAAAATTAATTTGAAATGTCGGACAAACTAGCTGGTGAAAAGTAACCTTAATGTTTTTTCGAATCAAACTATCCAAACTTATCTATTAGACAAAACAATCACAAGCAATCGAGCCAATTTAGTTCGTGCGACAGTAGTAAGTAGTTACTAATATTTATAGTTCAGCGTATTAAAAATATGAATTAACATGTAAGTAAGTAAGTACCATACTAATGTTTACCAACTTCATATGCTTCATATGTCAAAACTACTTATTTAAGTAGAAAGTAGGAGCAATATTTTGACTTATTTAAGTAAACTATTTAGGGCGCGTTTAGTTGTGGAAAATGTTTTCTAGTTTTTCTTTTTTTAATTTTTTAGAAAGTGGAAGGAGTTTTCATTTTCTAGAAAACAAATGAAAATTTTGAAAACGCGTTCAAAACTAAAAAAATGTTATTTTCATTTTTCATATTAAAAAACATATTATAATATACTTGGTTAAGTGGGAGGTTGGAGGTGGAGTGGGGGCGGGGGGTACGGGGCGGGGGCAAAGGGTGACAGGGGGCAGGGACAGGGGCATAGGGGATAATTAATATAATATGAGGTTTTTTAAATTTAGAAAATGGAAAATGGGAAATGAAAAGTATAAAACAATAAAAAAGTGTTTTCAAGTTTTCCATATATTAGTGGAAAACAATGTTTTCTGTTTTCTTGGAAAACATTTTTGGAAAACTAAGATTTGAACGCGTTTTCTGTTTTCCATGTTTTCTTGGAAAATGAAAATGGAAAACAAGGGGTGTTTTCTCAAACTAAACGCGCCCTTAACTTTCCTTGTCCATAAAATGAATTCAAGCTTCCTGATACTCTAAGGGTGCGTTTAGTTCAAGAAAATGTTTTCTAGTTTTCCATTTATAATTTTCTAGAAAATGAAAAGGGTTTTTCATTTCTAGAAAACCTTTGAAAATTTTGAAAACGCGTTCAAAATAAAAGATGCAATTTTCATTTTTTCATCTTAGAAAACTAGAAAACATGTTCAAATTCACTTGTTTTTGTTTAATAATTCTCCATCTTATTAGCTTGGAAAACAGAAAATAGAAAACGGAAAACAAAAATAAGTAGTTTTCTAATTTTAGTTCAAAAAGTGGAAACAAGGTTTTTTGTTTTCTTGGAAAATTATTTTAGGAAAATGCAATTTGAACGCGTTTTATGTTTTCCTTGTTTTCTTGGAAAACAAGAGGTGTTTTCTCGAACTAAACGCACCCTAAAAGTCTTAAAAATGACAATGTATGACATTGACACCAAATTACAAAACATAGAATATTGGCATACATACATAACTAGAAAAAAGCAGAGAAATGGTTTGGCTACAGTAAGTTTAATTTCTAAAATCGAAAATCAGTTGATAACTTCTAAATTTATTTTAGAGAAAATTTCATTACAAGCCCCTGGGGTATATCATTTTATTAAGTTTCACCTCTGTACTTTTTTTTATCATTACATCTCCCTAAGGTGACATTTTGTTTCATTACGTGCCCCTCAGGTGAACAGACGTTAGTTCGGGCGGATTATAAGGGGGTTTTCCCCCATCAGGTATTTGAAATAGGCATTTCTACTTCGAGGGAGCTCTCTAGCGCGGACCCGGTTAAGACAACGTATGCTAGACCTCCCGCTGTCGAATCGCGACACGAAGTTTTCAGCGAAATTCACCTTTAAAAAAAAAATAATTTATAAATTACTAGCTTAAAAAAGAAATTAAAAATCCAATGACCAATGATGACCATTTTGTTGTTAGTAACAAGATCATCTTAGGAATTGTGAGTCCCAAATATAGATGGCTTAATACCTGACTGGCAAGTAATTCTAACTGGAAGATGACCAGTTCAGAATACGATCCAGATATGGATGAACATACAATAAAGGTACTGAAAGTAAATGCAAGAAACAATAAGGGCTGAAACTATATAAATAATATGTATAGATCAAATATGTAGCATTGAGACACGATGTATTTTTCAAGGTATTTGATTTATTGATATATAAACAAATACAAGGTTGTTGCGGAACAAAGATAAACACCCAAGTGTAAATATCTAAACAACCTAGAAATACAAGTGATCTAATGACTTGGAAATACTCGTAAGGATTACTTAGAGTATATCTTACAAGTTGCAATGCAAAGGTTTCAAGCCGTTTGCAAGTTGTGAGAAGACTTATATTTATAGACCAAGTCCATGATGACGTGGACCAGATCGTACAAATATGGTTGGGAGTATTTAAGGAGTTAAAGCTAATTCCTTACATGTGTACTTTTAAGGTTTAGGTATAAAAGTCGTTGATGTGACTTATCAAACCTTATTCCCAACCTTTACTTTACCTTGTACTTTAATTAATAATTAAATCTATTAACCGGGTAAAGATATGTAAAGTAAAAAGTCTTACTCGTAATCAGTGTAAAAGTGTGTAAGTACTTTTACACTGAGATGCTTCAGTCTTCGATCAGGTAGAATCAGTTTCTGAGCTCCACATCTGAACTGATTCTCATTCTTCAGACTTCAGTCTTTGACTTCATTCTGATACGTTGATCTGAACTGAAGTGAAGCTTCAGTGAACTAATTCTGAGCGACCTCAGAATTCTATACAAGTATTCTTCACTAAGCTTCAGCTATTTCTGAACAAATTATACTTGGTCGATTTTCGACCTAACAAATTCCCCCTATTTGTTCTGAAATAGTGCATGCATCTCAGACTTCTATCTATACATGTTTGTAAGTCTGAAATGCAAGTTTTAGTTTAAGTTGTAAAAATTTTCTAAGTACATCTTATAGATCATTGATGTCTCAGAATTTTACTTGTGGTTTTTCTAACTTAAACCTGTCATCTACTTATAAGCTACAAAATGTAACATATATATACAAACTGAAGTGTTTGTTACATTTGCAAGTATTTATACAAGTACATGATAAACTGAAAAGGAAACTACTTCTTAGCAGGCCTTGAACCAGAAGGTGCTTCAGTAGGTTTCCTCTTCAGTGGAGAATGATCCTTCTTTCTAAACAATCTGCCTTCAATCTCTACCTTGGCCTGCATCTTTTGTTGTATTCTGGATAACCATGCACCAATCAAAGTAGATTTCGGCTTCCCCCTCAATATTTGGATCATCTCCCTATGCTCAGAAATCCCAAACTCGTGCACTGAAACTTGATTATACTCTTCAGCTGCTCTACCTTCTCTTTTTATAATCAAATCAAAAAGCTTCAATCCATCAGTTTTTGTTACCTCCATATCAACTATTTTAGCTGGATGAGATCGATGCTTCAGATAATGCTCATATTGATCCTTCTCATGCTTTCTTTGGAGCTCAATAGCATCATCAGACATTGGTTTGAAGGTGGAGAGATCAGCTTCACGAATATTTTTTCTTGATGATCTTGGTCCAGTCACTTTGGGCTTAATGGGTGGCCTTGACAATTCTTTTTCCACCTTCAGAACTCCAGCCAGAATTTCCTTCCTTTTAATTGCCATCTCTTTCTCTCTGTTTTTCACCAAGTCCTCAACGGACATTTTGAATGTGAGATGGTCCAGCTTTTGTTCTAAGGGAGAACAATTCACCCCATATTCATACTCGAGCATATCAACAATAGCCTTCTGCACTCTTGGATCATTTTTAATTTTCAGATATCTTTCAAGTGAGAGACCAAGAGCTGCAACATCAATGTGGTCAAGGGTTCCCATTTTCTCATGTTGAACCCTTTCTCTTTCCTTATTTTCACCCCACATAATAAATTGATTAGAAACTTGCTTCTGCAAAGCTTATAATTTCTTGCTATCAGCATTAGGATCATGAATGGGATAACCTTGTTCATCAACATTTTCACCAACCACCAAACCAGAACCCTTTGAATCTTTCTTTGAAGGTTCATCCACCACTTGGGCTTTGCCTTTATCTTTCTTAGTTGGTTCAGAAGTTTGCACTTCAGATCTCTGAACATGTTCCCCCTGAACTGAGGCACTACCAGATGGTACCTCAGCTTGCTTCTTGGTTGCTTCTATCAATTCCTGAGTACTTGAAAGCAGACCAATGGGCACATTTCCCCCTTTGGGGACCTCAGAAGGCATTTTAGCATAGACATCAATCGCCGTCTGAATGGCCTTCAGAGGTTCCCAACTCTGCTGCTGAAGGCAATCAGAAATGCCTTTTGCCATGGTAGAGAACTGAGCCCTTAACCTGAATGATGAGTTAAGGTTCAGATTCTCTTTTTCAGTTAGTTCTTTCAGCAATTTCCTATCTTACTCAGAGAATGAAGGAGGAGGGGGAGCAGCAACAACATTTTCTTTCTTAAGTAGGGTCAGAATTTCATCTAACTGCTTGGACTGGCCTTTAACAACTTCTTCGAGAGTAGACACAGATTTCTGAACTTCTGCAACAGCTTTGTCTACCTTCTCCGAAGTGTCTTGAGTGAGTTATAAGACCATCCTTCTGACCCCTTCCTCAACCTTTTCAGCCACAGAAGCTGAAATCTGATCAACAAGAGTCTGAGAAATCTCAGACTTCAGCTTCTCAATCACATTACTACCAACAGCAGACCCAAGTTCTTTCTCATTGACACTTGGTCTTTTTACCAACTCATTCACCTCCTTCCCGACTACCAGAACTTCTTGTTTTAGCAATTCAATACCAGATGTCAAGTTTGCAACTACTGAAGCTTGCACATCTCTTTTGGCCAGTCTGAAGGCTTCCCTGATAGCTATACTTATCTTATTGCATGAATATACCAGCTCATTTAGCTTCCCACCTACTAGTCCCTCATTTCCAGCAACCTTGGTGAACTCAGTGCCAAGAAACATCTGAGCACCCTTCATTTCAGAAAGGGACGTAGTATTGGCAGTTAGAGATTTAGTTAAGTCCTCTACCTTGATAAGTAGGCTTTGGACTTCGGCATTTTGTTTCTCTAACTGTGCTTCTACACTCAAAGGAGGAGGTGGTTGTGCAGAAACAGAAGCCACAAAGGGAATTCTACCAAGCCCATCCAAAGCCTTTTCCAACTGCATTTTAGTTGGACTCTCAGATTCAGTAGCAGAGTCCAACTCCTTCTCAATCTCACTATCATAATTGATGGGCCTTGGCACTTGGTGAATTTATGGGTGTAAGTGTTGGAGTTGTGGTTGAAAGCGTGGTGATGAAACATAGGCAGGTGTAGAGCCGGGTGGAAAATATGGGTGTTGATGTGAAGTTTCTGGTTGGCGATATGGTTGTTCAACATTTTGGATTTCTGGGGGAGGTTGGACGTTTGTGAGGCTGAAGGTTGGCTCAGAATCAGAAGACTGATTCTCCTCCAGTAAGCCTTCATCAAACTCAAAGTCAGCAAAGGAATCGAGATTCCCTTGAGGTGGCTCATCTTCATCCCAGAGGTCAGTTAAAACTGCAGTCTGATCAGATATGCCCTGGTTCAGATCACTGGTACCTGAACCAGCTTCTGGTTCAACAACTGCTGCTGCAGATGCATCGTCACCAGATTGATGGGTTGGCTCAGCCGTAGCTTCATCGACAGAGACAGTAGACACGAGGATTGCCTTAATGATTCTCGTACCGTCATCAAGAATCACTTCATCGGCCGTAGAGTCTGGAATCTGAGTCTCAGGTGGTGTCACACCAAAGACTTCATCAATTCGTGCTGCAGAGGAGTGTGAGATTTGTGAAGTTTCAGGGGGTGCGCGTGCAGACACGGACTCTATTGTGTGCTGGGCGGACACACTAATATTTTCTTCACCATCTCCTCCTAAAGAAGTTTTGGAGATGGCTGCTTGTGGGTTTCCCTTTAGACTCGATTCCTATGGTTCTTGTTGGGAAGATCCAGAGGGGTTTACTTCGGTACTAGTGTCCTTGGGCTGTGAGGACTACTTAAATTTACGTCGTTTTAAAATGCCCTTTGGAGATCCTGAGGGATCTTTTGGGAGATCCTCAGGTTGGTCAATGGATGAGGGAGGGTGCACCAATGGGTCTCGCATTCTTTTGCGACCCGCTCGGTGACCTTTCTAAGCCAGCCGGTCGTGTTGTTTCAGTTTTATTTATTACCTTAAGCATTGCAGCGGAGAGTTCTGGTTCTGGATCTGAAGTAGATAGCTTTGAAAGATCCCTGCAGAACTCTGTTGCTGAAGATTCAAGCCCCTCAAAGTGATACGCATCTCCAAGCATGCTAAAGAAGCAAACGCTCAGAAATCTAGGGAATTTGATATGTGGACTTCTTTTCCCTTTCAATTTTGCTACCAGCTGAGAGAAAAGTATCTCAGCAAAGTCCACCTCAATCCCATGCCACAAGTAATACCCAATTTCTACTTGTGTCAGGGAAATCTGGTCCAAGTCACCATAATTTCCTCCAAGGCACTCGACAATCTGAGTCCAAAAATATCTCCAACAGTTTCCAAATCCAGACAGAAAGATGTGTCCAGATGTCTTCAGATTGCCGTCTGAATCAACCATGTCATTATGACCAGTGGCCAGCAGAACTTCCCTGAAATTAATCTCTTTAAGCCTTTTAGCATAGGCTGAAGAGGAGGGAAGGTAGTTCAAATGAAGGGCCTCCCGAAACCCATCAAGTGAAAGGATATACTGCTTTGTGCCTTCTTTTAAAGAAAAAGCAATGGATTTTTCATCCTTGCTCAGAGTAGCAGTATACCAGAATTCAAGTAAGTATCGATGATACATTACCCGAGGATCAGCAGTCAAGGCGTAATGGAGAAGGGATTGTTCAAGAAATTTATTTATCCTCCCCATTGAAGTTTTGCCTTTGGCATTCAGTGCGGCCATAAAATTATTCATATTGAATCTGAGGGTCGACGCATCGAACCCTTTTGGCCATTGAGCACTGGCCTTGACTACCTTAGATGGTTTATATTCGAAAGCTATTAAGGATTTGACTACTTTAGCCATTATATCTACAAGGTGATCAGAATCAAGAGATCTGAGCCATCTCAGTTTACACAATTATTCTGAAATCATTTCAGAAATTCTGAAGCATTTCAGTCAAAATATTTTTTTGAAAGCAAAGTTCCCCCTTAGAGAAAAATTCTTTTTTAACACAAAAATATTTGACACTTCCCCCTGAGGTGATGCTATACAGGATTTAGCATACCCAACTCACTGATGAGATGTTTAAACGTTTTGACATCCAAGGGTTTTGTAAAAACATCAGCGAGTTGTTTATAAGTGCGAATGAAATGAAGCTCTATGTCACCTTTAATAATGTGATCTCTAATAAAATAATACCTGAGGTCGATATGCTTGGTTTTGGAGTGCATGACAGGATTGTGAGAGATGGCAATGGCACTGGTGTTATCACAAAATATTGGTGTCTTTGTATACATAACACCATAATCAGTTAGTTGGTTCTTCATCCACAAAATCTGAGCGCAGCAACTGGCTGCAGAAATGTATTCAGCTTCAGCTGTGGAGAGTGATACTGCAGTATGTTTCTTACTTGTCCAACTAACCAATTTGCCACCTAGGAAATGACAACCACCTGTGGTACTTTTCCTATCTATCTTACAACCTGCATGATCAGAATCAAGAGATCTGAGCCATCTCAGTTTACACAATTATTCTGAAATCATTTCAGAAATTCTGAAGCATTTCAGTCAAAATATTTTTTTGAAAGCAAAGTTCCCCCTTAGAGAAAAATTCTTTTTTAACACAAAAATATTTGACACTTCCCCCTGAGGTGATGCTATACAGGATTTAGCATACCCAACTCACTGATGAGATGTTTAAACGTTTTGACATCCAAGGGTTTTGTAAAAACATCAGCGAGTTGTTTATAAGTGCGAATGAAATGAAGCTCTATGTCACCTTTAATAATGTGATCTCTAATAAAATAATACCTGAGGTCGATATGCTTGGTTTTGGAGTGCATGACAGGATTGTGAGAGATGGCAATGGCACTGGTGTTATCACAAAATATTGGTGTCTTTGTATACTTAACACCATAATCAGTTAGTTGGTTCTTCATCCACAAAATCTGAGCGCAGCAACTGGCTGCAGAAATGTATTCAGCTTCAGCTGTGGAGAGTGATACTGCAGTATGTTTCTTACTTGTCCAACTAACCAATTTGCCACCTAGGAAATGACAACCACCTGTGGTACTTTTCCTATCTATCTTACAACCTGCATGATCAGAATCAAGAGATCTGAGCCATCTCAGTTTACACAATTATTCTGAAATCATTTCAGAAATTCTGAAGCATTTCAGTCAAAATATTTTTTTGAAAGCAAAGTTCCCCCTTAGAGAAAAATTCTTTTTTAACACAAAAATATTTGACACTTCCCCCTGAGGTGATGCTATACAGGATTTAGCATACCCAACTCACTGATGAGATGTTTAAACGTTTTGACATCCAAGGGTTTTGTAAAAACATCAGCGAGTTGTTTATAAGTGCGAATGAAATGAAGCTCTATGTCACCTTTAATAATGTGATCTCTAATAAAATAATACCTGAGGTCGATATGCTTGGTTTTGGAGTGCATGACAGGATTGTGAGAGATGGCAATGGCACTGGTGTTATCACAAAATATTGGTGTCTTTGTATACTTAACACCATAATCAGTTAGTTGGTTCTTCATCCACAAAATCTGAGCATGATCAGAATCAAGAGATCTGAGCCATCTCAGTTTACACAATTATTCTGAAATCATTTCAGAAATTCTGAAGCATTTCAGTCAAAATATTTTTTTGAAAGCAAAGTTCCCCCTTAGAGAAAAATTCTTTTTTAACACAAAAATATTTGACACTTCCCCCTGAGGTGATGCTATACAGGATTTAGCATACCCAACTCACTGATGAGATGTTTAAACGTTTTGACATCCAAGGGTTTTGTAAAAACATCAGCGAGTTGTTTATAAGTGCGAATGAAATGAAGCTCTATGTCACCTTTAATAATGTGATCTCTAATAAAATAATACCTGAGGTCGATATGCTTGGTTTTGGAGTGCATGACAGGATTGTGAGAGATGGCAATGGCACTGGTGTTATCACAAAATATTGGTGTCTTTGTATACTAACACCATAATCAGTTAGTTGGTTCTTCATCCACAAAATCTGAGCGCAGCAACTGGCTGCAGAAATGTATTCAGCTTCAGCTGTGGAGAGTGATACTGCAGTATGTTTCTTACTTGTCCAACTAACCAATTTGCCACCTAGGAAATGACAACCACCTGTGGTACTTTTCCTATCTATCTTACAACCTGCATGATCAGAATCTGAATAACCCATTAGATCTAGACTTGAGCCTTTGGGATACCAAAGACCAAGTCTGGGGACACCTTTAAGGTATCTGAAAATCCTTTTCACAACATTTGCGTGTGCATCTCTGGGATCAGACTGAAATCTTCCACAAAGGCATGTTGCAAACATTATGTCAGGTCTACTAGCAGTTAAGTACATGAGGGATCCCACCATACCACGATATTTTGTGGGATCCACCAGTTTTCCATTAGGATCTGAGTCCAAGGTTAATGGTGCAGAAATAGGAGTATCTTTTGATAAGACTGAATCAAATTGATATTTCTTTAATAAGTCTCTGACATATTTTTCTTGATTTATAAAAATACCATCACTGGTTTGTTTCACTTGAAGACCTAGAAAATATGTCAGTTCGCCCATCATACTCATTTCATACTCAGATGACATTATTTTAGAAAACTGTTCACACATTTTGTTATTTGTAGACCCAAACACAATATCATCAACATAAACTTGTACAAGTAAGATATCATTTTTATCATGCAATATGAATAAAGTGTTATCTATTGCACCCCTTTTAAAACCATTTTTCAGAAGATGTTTAGTATGAGTATCATACCAGGCTCTAGGTGCTTGTCTCAGACCATATAAAGCTTTATTCAGTCTGTACACCCAATGAGGTCTTTCTTCATTTATGAACCCTGGTGGTTGATGTACATACACAACTTCTTCCAATTCACCATTCAAGAATGCACTTTTAACATCCATCTGATAGACTTTGAACTCATGATGAGCTGCAAAAGCTAAGAAAATTCTGATAGCTTCTAGTCTAGTAACTGGTGCAAAAGTTTCATCAAAGTCTACTCCTTCTTCTTGTGAGTAACCCTTTGCAACAAGTCTTGCCTTGTTTCGAATCACGTGACCATCTTCGTCCATCTTGTTTCTGAAGACCCATCTTGTCCCAATTGGTTCTTTCTTTAGATTACTGGGACAAGGAACAAGTTCCCAAACATCGTTCCTTTTAAACTGATTGAGCTCATCTTTCATGGCTTCAATCCAGCTAGGGTCGTTCATAGCCTCGTCAATCTTCTTTGGTTCTATTAGAGATAAGAAGCTGACATTTAAGCATTGATCACTTGTGGCTCTTCTGGTCTGAACCCCACTAGTGGAATCCCCAATGATTTGCTTGATAGGATGTGCTTTAGTCCACTTAGTGTATTGACCAGGATGAACTATGATATCAGTGCAAGAACTCCTCTGAGATACTTCAGGAGGTGCTTCAGAAAAGACTACCTCAGTCTCATCATCTTCCTCCTGCAGATCATGATTTGCATCATGAAACTGTTCAGATTGGGGTACTTCAGTTGAGCCTGATATCTGAGGTGAAGCAGCATGTACATCTGATCCAATAGTCAGTTCAGAAGGTAGTTTAAAACTGACTGGAGGATAAAATGGAATGTTGCTAGACTTGATTATTCTTGGTTCTGAACTGAAATGTTCAGAAGCAGGTTTAGGTGACTGATCAGATTCAGCAATAGGATCAGAATCACCGAAACTTATTGGACTTTCTGAGGGTGGTACGGGAATGGAATTCTTAAAGATTGCAGAGTTAGATTCATCAAAGGTAACATGAATTGACTCATCAACCTTTTCAAGTCTCTTGTTAAAGACTCTAAAGGCCTTGCGATTTGATGAATATCCTAGGAAGTACCCTTCATCAGCTTTTGCATCAAATTTTCCAAGCTGACTGGAATCATTCAGAATGTATACTGGACATCCAAATACATGGAAATATCCAATATTAGGCTTTCTATTTCTGAGTACTTCATAAGCTGTCTTCTTGTGTCTTTTGACATAGACAGATCTGTTCTGAGTGTAGCAGGCAGTTGCAACAGCTACAACCCATAAATTCTTGGGAAGACCAGATTCATTTAGCATACTTCTAGCAGCTTCAATCAGCGTACGATTATTTCTTTCTACAACACCATTCTGCTCTGGTGTGTGGGCTGAGGAGAAGTTTTGAGATATGCCAGTTTCAGTGCAGAAGGACTCCAGAGTGGCATTTCTGAATTCAGTGCCATTGTCACTTCTGAGCTGACAAACTTTTCGCTTATGCTTGAGTTCAATTTGTTTGATGAGAGCAATGATTTCAGCAGCATCTTCACTCTTAGATCTGAGGAAAATTACCCAGCAATATCTTGAATATTCATCAACAACAACAAGGGTATACTTCTTTCCTGCTCTTGTCTGAACATTCACTGGTCCAAAGAGGTCCATGTGAAGCATGTGAAGAGGTTCAGTTATACTAAAACTTTGTTTTGTCTTGAATGAAGCTCTTTTCTGCTTACCCATTTCACAACCTGGACATGGCTTGTCTTTATTGAAAGACATTGAGGGTATCCCATCAACAAGTTGTTTTCTTGACAACTTATTAATATTTTTGAAGTTCAGATGGGATAATCTCTTGTGCCACAACCAGTTTGTGTCTTCATCTGCCTTTGTGTAGAAACATTGTTAAGTGGGTGAACTATTCATATCAATGATATAAATGTTTCCTTTTCTTGGTGCAATCAAAACTACCTTTCCATCCCTGTTGAATATGGTGCCTTGTGAAATATCAAATAATACCTTGAAGCCATCATCACATAGTTGACTGACACTGATCAGGTTATATTTCAAACCGTTTACATATGCAACACGTGTGAATTTGACTTGTCCATTATTCACAACACCATATCCCTCAGTTTTTCCATTTTCATCATTTCCAAATGTTATTGAGGGCCCCTCTTGCACCCTGTATTCCTCCAGCAGGGTCTAATAACCAGTCATGGTTCTGCCAGCAGCGCTGTCAAGATACCATATATTCTTCTTTCGGTCTCCCTGCACAAACACAAAGATTAGTTCTTTTTGGGAACCCATCTGGTGATGGGTTCGCTAGACTCTCCCTTAGCAGTCTCAGATTTCTTTGGTTCATAAGGAATTGAAGGATCAAAGGGGATCTCAGTCATAATCTCAGATGACACAAAAACAGTTGGTTTGATGGGGGGCTCAACCTTTTTCTTCTCAGATTTTTGCTTGATTTGTTTGGAAAAAGGTTTTGCATTTTGTTTAGGTTGAAGAGGAGTGGTTTCAACATTTTTTAAACGTGCATTACAACTCTGCACTTGTCTAGCCAATAACTGAAATTGACTCTCTAACCTTAACAAAATTGATTCTTCATTAGACACCTGAGCCTTACCTGAATCTGAGGTAGAAGGCTCAGTGGGGGAGATATTTTTCTTCTTCTTTTGGACTTTAGGAACCTTAGATGAAGTCTGAGGGGATGGCTTTTTGGTTTTAGCCTTCCTTTCTGAACCAGTTGTCTGTGCTGTTTCAGATTTACCCTCAGATTGTTCCTGGGCCTTATCAGTCACAGTTTTCTGTTTGCCAACTTTAGGAAAAATGATTTCAGGTTTTATTTCCTTTGGAAGTGCATCTAAATCAGTGATTATAGATGCCAAATGAAGATCACCAGATTCATATGCTATTCTTTGAGTTGCAAAAGTATTTTTAATTGCAGCATCTGGCCTTGGTGCTTTCATCCAAGATTTAATTATTGCTTGTTCTTTTTCAAGGATGGTTTTTAATTCTTCTTTTTCCAATTCTAAAGTGGCAACCATAGACTGATAACTTTTTAAAGCCAAATGAACATCTTTCAGTTCTTTTAGTCTGGCCTGACTGGCATTCAGTTCAGAAGTATTATTTTCAAACATTTTTAGGCTTTCTGAACGCACAGTTTTGACAAAAAAATGTCTGCCTCTAAAAGAACCAAAAGGTCCAGTTTTTGTTCCTCATCACTTTCAAAACCAAAGTCACTAACCTTTTTCATGACAATATCCACCCAACGACCAGATTCAACATCTGACTTGACCAGATGACCTTGATCTTCATGTGCCATGAAACACATATCCCTTACTTCTTCTCATCATCATCAGATGATTCATCAGATTCCTCCCATTTTTCAGTCTTGGCAATCATACAACTATTATTGCTTGAGTTGTTTTGAGCCATGAGAGCTATTTGGGCTTTCAGCTTCTTGTACTTAGCCTTATAGCTGTCATCAGGTTTCTGAAAAATAGAATGATTAGGGGCAGATGATGATGAAGGCTGACTAGATCTGCATTCCTTCATGAAATGTCCTTTCTTGCCACACTTAAAGCATTCAAGATTAGACTTATCAATAGAAGCGCTGGAAGCAAATGGTTTGCCAGATTGATTAGATTTGGCCTTAAAACGATTGAACGTTTTAGCCAGCATGGCAACCAGATCATCATTGTCATCCTCATCACAACTATGAGTTACATTACCAGAAATACCAGTTTTTAACATTTCAGAGACCATCTTCTTCATCGAGTCAGAATGATCACTCTCAGAAGATAGTAGAGCAGTCCCATGTGGTTCAGAATTATGAACCATGACTGAACTGGTAGAAGCATGATTTTTGGCATCTTGCTCAGCCACAGCTCTCTCAGCCTTGTTCTCTTCAGTGTACCTGAAGGCTCCACACAGGGAGGCTAGAGTGTGACTGTGCAAGGTTTTTCCTTGTCTCAAAACCAAGATCAAGTTTTCCCATTTAGAAGGTAAGATGTCACAAAACTTTTCCAACAAAACTTCTTTATCTTTAGTTACACCCAGGTCTTTCAATTGATTTACTAGATTAGTGAATCTGATGTATGTTTGTGTTAAAGTTTCACCAGGGATAGCAAAAAAAGACTCATATCTTTTATTCAAAGCAACTTTTCTTGTGACAATTGTCTCATTGGTGCCTTCAAATTGTGTCATGAGTTCCTCCCACATTAATTTTAAATTTTCAAGTAAAACAAGGGTGGGCATAAGAGTTTCAGGAACAACATACAAGATCATATTTTGCAGCTTGGTATCAAGATCTACCAGCCTATGATCTTCTTCAGACCAATGATCCTTCTCCTTTGGTGAAACCCTAGGAGTCCCATCGGCATTTCTGACAACAGTGGAGGCATTCAAGGGGACAAAGGGTCCTTCTTTAAGAATATCGGTCAGATGTCTTTCAACACCAGCAATATATTTGAGCATGAATGCTTTCCATGTTTGAAAGTTTTCACTGTTCCCATCAAATTTTGGAACAGGATTATTCGGAAAGTGTACATGCACATTATGTGATGGTATATTGTTGTTGATGATAGGGGGTGGAGTTGTGTTAGCATTAGCATTAGGGTCAGGGCCTGTATTGAACATTTGGTCAACCATCTTTGCAGATCAAAGGTTAATGAATTAATATAATTCAACCTTGCTCCTCTGATACCAATTGTGAGTCCCAAATATAGATGGCTTAATACCCGACTGACAAGTAATTCTAACTGGAAGATGACCAGTTCAGAATACGATCCAGATATGGATGAACAATACAATAAAGGTACTGAAAGTAAATGCAAGAAACAATAAGGGCTGAAACTATGTAAATAATATGTATAGATCAAGTATGTAGCATTGAGACACGATGTATTTTTCAAGGTATTTGATTTATTGATATATAAACAAATACAAAGGTTGTTGCGGAACAAAGATAAACACCCAAGTGTAAATATCTAAACAACCTAGAAATACAAGTGATCTAATGACTTGGAAATACTCGTAAGGATTACTCAGAGTATATCTCACAAGTTGCAATGCAAAGGTTTCAAGCCGTTTGCAAGTTGTGAGAAGACTTATATTTATAGACCAAGTCCATGATGACGTGGACCAGATCGTACAAATATGGTTGGGAGTATTTAAGGAATTAAAGCTAATTTCTTACATGTGTACTTTTAAGGTTTAGGTATAAAAGTCGTTGATGTGACTTATCAAACCTTATTCCCAACCTTTACTTTACCTTGTACTTTAATTAATAGTTAAATTTATATTAAAAGATATATAAAGTAAAAAGTCTTCCTCGTATATATATATATATATATATATATATATATATATATATATATATATATATATATATATATATATATATATATATATATATATATATATATATATATATATATATATATATATATATATATATATATATATATATATATATATATATATATATATATATATATATATATATATATATATATATATATATATATATATATATATATATATATATATATATATATATATATATATATATATATATATATATATATATATATATATATATATATATATATATATATATATATATATATATATATATATATATATATATATATATATATATATATATATATATATATATATATATATATATATATATATATATATATATATATATATATATATATATATATATATATATATATATATATATATATATATATATATATATATATATATATATATATATATATATATATATATATATATATATATATATATATATATATATATATATATATATATATATATATATATATATATATATATATATATATATATATATATATATATATATATATATATATATATATATATATATATATATATATATATATATATATATATATATATATATATATATATATATATATATATATATATATATATATATATATATATATATATATATATATATATATATATATATATATATATATATATATATATATATATATATATATATATATATATATATATATATATATATATATATATATATATATATATATATATATATATATATATATATATATATATATATATATATATATATATATATATATATATATATATATATATATATATATATATATATATATATATATATATATATATATATATATATATATATATATATATATATATATATATATATATATATATATATATATATATATATATATATATATATATATATATATATATATATATATATATATATATATATATATATATATATATATATATATATATATATATATATATATATATATATATATATATATATATATATATATATATATATATATATATATATATATATATATATATATATATATATATATATATATATATATATATATATATATATATATATATATATATATATATATATATATATATATATATATATATATATATATATATATATATATATATATATATATATATATATATATATATATATATATATATATATATATATATATATATATATATATATATATATATATATATATATATATATATATATATATATATATATATATATATATATATATATATATATATATATATATATATATATATATATATATATATATATATATATATATATATATATATATATATATATATATATATATATATATATATATATATATATATATATATATATATATATATATATATATATATATATATATATATATATATATATATATATATATATATATATATATATATATATATATATATATATATATATATATATATATATATATATATATATATATATATATATATATATATATATATATATATATATATATATATATATATATATATATATATATATATATATATATATATCTCTCTTGTTTTTATATATTTCTGTATATATATTTATATATATATATATATCATATATATATATATATATTTCTTTATAAATAATCATCACTTTGATGATTAATTTCTGCTTGTATTCATAAACATTAAAACTTTAATAATAATCATTCATTCGACTAGTTTTGTGTTCTAAATCTAATCCTTGATTAGATTATTCTGGTGTTGATTTAAGGTTTCTTACATGGTATCAGAGACACGACGTTGATTTTGAGACTATTAATCGTTCTTCTATCTAATCTAGGGCGTATTCCGTTTAGGAACCCTAGATTGTGATTTAGGGTTTGTTCTTCGGTAATTTTTGGGGGTTTTCTTCTGGATCTGTTATATTCGATCTTCCGCTGCTTCTATTCGGTGTTTCTTCTTGTTTTACATCTTGACTAAGCGAATCTGTAACACCCCAACATGGCGGAATCATGGAGTATCACTTAGAAAAGCACAGCACGACATGGGAATTATGTAGAATCAAACTATATGAAAACATAGGATTGAAACAATCCTTAAACTTGTACAAACGTATACAATCATCAACATTCATCGAAATACATGTTCAATCAATAATAAAAGGCAATTCAATCGATAGTAGTTGATCCTAAAAGTAACCCATAAAAGGGAAGTAAGGATCATGGATCCAGAAAGTCCAAAGCTAGTCCAATCCTAGCAAGTAAGCATGCAATCATCCATTTTGTCTCTGATTAACTTGATTACCTGAAAAGTGTACTAACATGCGTCAACATAAAGTTGGTGAGTTCGTAGGGACAAGTAACAAGGAATAACCGTGTCGGATAACAACCGTTAACAATAAGTGAGGATTAGGAGAACTAATCACATCCAAGGAAAACTTATAAGGTTTCACATTATCACAATTCAATACAAGTCAACGTTCAACAACAACGATTCCATATAACGTTCAACAACGTTCCATAACAATCAATAACATTCAACAACGGTGCGGCTTACATAGTTAATAATTAACAATGCGCTAACGGTGCGACTTACATCGTAAACAATGCGCTAACGGTGCGACTTACATCGTAAACAATGCGCTAACGGTGCGACTTACATCGTAAACAATGCGCTAACGGTGCGACTTACATCGTAAACAATGCGCTAACGGTGCGACTTACATCGTAAACAATGCGCTAACGGTGCGACTTACATCGTAAACAATGCGCTAACGGTGCGACTTACATCGTAAACAATGCGCTAACGGTGCGACTTACATCGTAAACAATGCGCTAACGGTGCGACTTACATCGTAAACAATGCGCTAACGGTGCGACTTACATCGTAAACAATGCGCTAACGGTGCGACTTACATCGTAAACAATGCGCTAACGGTGCGACTTACATCGTAAACAATGCGCTAACGGTGCGACTTACATCGTAAACAATGCGCTAACGGTGCGACTTACATCGTAAACAATGCGCTAACGGTGCGACTTACATCGTAAACAATGCGCTAACGGTGCGACTTACATCGTAAACAATGCGCTAACGGTGCGACTTACATCGTAAACAATGCGCTAACGGTGCGACTTACATCGTAAACAATGCGCTAACGGTGCGACTTACATCGTAAACAATGCGCTAACGGTGCGACTTACATCGTAAACAATGCGCTAACGGTGCGACTTACATCGTAAACAATGCGCTAACGGTGCGACTTACATCGTAAACAATGCGCTAACGGTGCGACTTATATAATGAATAATGCGCTAACGGTGCGACTTACATCGTAAACAATGCGCTAACGGTGCGACTTACATCGTAAACAATGCGCTAACGGTGCGACTTACATCGTAAACAATGCGCTAACGGTGCGACTTACATCGTAAACAATGCGCTAACGGTGCGACTTATATAATGAATAATGCGCTAACATGTCCATATCAACAATTCAATCATACAATCAACAATCAACAGTTAAACAAACATGTACACTTTTCAGCCCGAATCTCAATTGAGTAGGGAGGGTTTACGAAACTCACCTGAAATGAGCAATAAAATCCCAAGTCGAAAGAAAGTAGAACCGATGTCCACGATAGCCAAAACCTAATCAACAATCAACAGTTAAACAAACATGTACACTTTTCAGCCCGAATCTCAATTGAGTAGGGAGGGTTTACGAAACTCACCTGAAATGAGCAATAAAATCCCAAGTCGAAAGAAAGTAGAACCGATGTCCACGATAGCCAAAACCTAATCATACACGTATTACATTAATCCTAAAGCATCTCAAGAGGTAAGGTCCTATGAATATTGACCTAATCTTACTATAAAAGCTTTATTATGTCCATTTTATAAGGCTTTGATCCAACCAAAGTGGAATCATTACATTTTGTTTCACAATGACTAGTCGAAACTTGACCACTGTTGCTTTATCAAAACTTTTGAAATATTAGAACTATGTTCTGGACTCAGAGACCTATACCATTGGAAAATAGACTCAATTACGCTTCTGTGGCCGCTTGAATCATCGAAAACGGACTTACGGTTCAAAAGTTATTGACGTTTGAAAATGTTGTCAAAATCAGTCCCTAACGGGCGTTACATATAGTAACGGGAGTTACATATGTAACGGCCGTTACACTTCAGTTTTCAGTTCTGCATAATTCATCAACCCAAATACGAACCAAACACCCTCCAAAACTCATTTTTAGCCTAGAAATCGATTAAGGAAGCTAAAATACTCATGTTTGAACCTATACTAAGTATGAATTCACCACATAAACATAACCCATTAACTAGTTTTATCTTAAAACATCAAAATCATGCCCAAATCATTTGACCCATTTCTAAGACTTTAATTGCATTTTGACCCGATTCGTGACCCGAATATACTTGAAATCAACTAGAAACAAGTTAATGAACATAAAATGATGATTATGGAATGAGTTTAACTTACCAAAAGTCTTTTGATGCATAAATTCGAATTTGGAGTAAATAGAGAGGATGAACACTTTGAACCAATTAAAACCTTGAATTCTTGATTCTTTGAAGATGATTATTGTTATAAGTTAATTTCTTTATTAGAGAGAAAGAGAGATTTTTAGAAGTGAATATATAATGGTGTGAGTTTTATGGTTAAACTAAGGTGGCTATTTATATAAAATAATTTTAGAATATGCTTTAGCATATGCTTTGGAATATGCCTTAGAATATGCTTTAGCATATGCTTTGGAATATGCTTTTTACCTTTACTATTTACAATTTACTTTTTACCTTTACTATTTACAATTTACTTTTTACCTTTACTATTTACCGTTACTATTCGTGATTACTATTCTTAATCACTATTCATGAATACGGTTACTATTCACATATACGGTACTATTCACAAATACGGTTACTATTCACGTATACGGTACTATTCACAAATACGGTTACTATTCACGTATACGGTACTATTCACAAATACGGTTACTATTCATATATTTTCTCGAAAATCATTTACATTTTGTTTCACAATGACTAGTCGAAACTTGACCACTGTTGCTTTATCAAAACTTTTGAAATATTAGAACTATGTTCTGGACTCAGAGACCTATACCATTGGAAAATAGACTCAATTACGCTTCTGTGGCCGCTTGAATCATCAAAAACGGACTTACGGTTCAAAAGTTATTGACGTTTGAAAATGTTGTCAAAATCAGTCCCTAACGGGCGTTACATATAGTAACGGGAGTTACATATGTAACGGCCGTTACACTTCAGTTTTCAGTTCTGCATAATTCATCAACCCAAATACGAACCAAACACCCTCCAAAACTCATTTTTAGCCTAGAAATCGATTAAGGAAGCTAAAATACTCATGTTTGAACCTATACTAAGTATGAATTCACCACATAAACATAACCCATTAACTAGTTTTATCTTAAAACATCAAAATCATGCCCAAATCATTTGACCCATTTCTAAGACTTTAATTGCATTTTGACCCGATTCGTGACCCGAATATACTTGAAATCAACTAGAAACAAGTTAATGAACATAAAATGATGATTATGGAATGAGTTTAACTTACCAAAAGTCTTTTGATGCATAAATTCGAATTTGGAGTAAATAGAGAGGATGAACACTTTGAACCAATTAAAACCTTGAATTCTTGATTCTTTGAAGATGATTATTGTTATAAGTTAATTTCTTTATTAGAGAGAAAGAGAGATTTTTAGAAGTGAATATATAATGGTGTGAGTTTTATGGTTAAACTAAGGTGGCTATTTATATAAAATAATTTTAGAATATGCTTTAGCATATGCTTTGGAATATGCTTTTTACCTTTACTATTTACAATTTACTTTTACCTTTACTATTTAAAATTTACTTTTTACCTTTACTATTTACAATTTACTTTTTACCTTTACTATTTACCGTTACTATTCGTGATTACTATTCTTAATCACTATTCACATAATACGGTTACTATTCACATATACGGTACTATTCACAAATACGGTTACTATTCACATATACGGTACTATTCACAAATACGGTTACTATTCACATATACGGTACTATTCACAAATACGGTTACTATTCACATATACGGTACTATTCACAAATACGGTTACTATTCACATATACGGTACTATTCACAAATACGGTTACTATTCACATATACGGTACTATTCACAAATACGGTTACTATTCACATATACGGTACTATTCACAAATACGGTTACTATTCACATATACGGTACTATTCACAAATACGGTTACTATTCACATATACGGTACTATTCACAAATACGGTTACTATTCACATATACGGTACTATTCACAAATACGGTTACTATTCACATATACGGTACTATTCACAAATACGGTTACTATTCACATATACGGTACTATTCACAAATACGGTTACTATTCACATATACGGTACTATTCACAAATACGGTTACTATTCACATATACGGTACTATTCACAAATACGGTTACTATTCACATATACGGTACTATTCACAAATACGGTTACTATTCACATATACGGTACTATTCACAAATACGGTTACTATTCACATATACGGTACTATTCACAAATACGGTTACTATTCACATATACGGTACTATTCACAAATACGGTTACTATTCACATATACGGTACTATTCACAAATACGGTTACTATTCACATATACGGTACTATTCACAAATACGGTTACTATTCACATATACGGTACTATTCACAAATACGGTTACTATTCACATATACGGTACTATTCACAAATACGGTTACTATTCACATATACGGTACTATTCACAAATACGGTTACTATTCACATATACGGTACTATTCACAAATACGGTTACTATTCACATATACGGTACTATTCACAAATACGGTTACTATTCACATATACGGTACTATTCACAAATACGGTTACTATTCACATATACGGTACTATTCACAAATACGGTTACTATTCACATATACGGTACTATTCACAAATACGGTTACTATTCACGTATACGGTACTATTCACAAATACGGTTACTATTCATATATTTTCACGAAAATCATTTACATTAAATTTATGAGTCAAATCTAGTCAAATTTCACAAATGTTACATTATTCCCCAGTTAAAGAATTTCCCATATTTGTCTTGATAGATTTTTATACCAAGTTCATTTGTGTATTTTAATCGTTGATCGCCCATCATAATTTTAGCCTTTCAAATAATTCTTATTTTCAAATTTAAAGTTCTTTTACCAAGACACTACTGTTATCCAGTTGGAAAAGTCGACATATTTTTGTTGATAACATTTGTCTCATTTTCTTAAATTCAATCATTAAAGGCGATCCATGGGTCAAAGAAACAAATATTACCTAGATCACTCCTGAAACAATAGTTTAGATAAAAAAATTCATCTAGGGTTCAAAAATATGAATTAGCAATTGATATGGTTCTCGAAAAAGAAGCAGTGAAGAAAAATAGTGATGTGTGGAAGACGGTCTATTCATTAAGCTATTAATTTAGTTGAGGATTTTCTCGACATAGCATACGCTTTTGAGTAAACTGTTCAGCTCCTTTCAACCTTGGTTAAAGGGATGATAAAGTTAAGAAATTTTATCTTAAAAAATATATATAATTCGGTAGTTACTAATTACAGTAGCAATGATTAAAATTTCTGTAGTTTATGGACACCTGTCCGTTTTCCAAGGTCACACTTCGTCTTTTATTCTTTATATAAGAAAGGCACTTTTAAAGATAATAGGCATTCTGAAATTTCCTTCTCTCTTTTATATTTTCCTTTGTGTGAAACTATATTTCCACACATCCAAATCAACCATCGTTCTTTCTCAACTAAGCCATGGCCACTCACACATTTATTGCACTTGAACATTCAATCGAGCTTTTGTCAACGCAAATTGAACAACTTAACAGTACTATAGTATCACTTACTACTGAACAAACCACCTCGTTTAAGTCTCTTACTTCCCAAATTGACCAAATACACTATAGCACTCCTTTTCTCCTAGCAGCTGATAGAGCACTATTGAGAAAATTTATCGATAAACAAACAAAACTTGAGACAGAAATTAAAGAAATTAAAGGGTTGTTGTATCAACTTGCTGATTTCTCACAATCTGAAGAAGTTGAAGCAACAGTTGACCCAATTGTTTTCAAGGGAAAGAGACCTATGTCATCACCTTCTCCTGTTATATTTCATGAAAATTTTGAAACACTCCGAAGTAGTTCTCAAGACGTGATCCTCAAAGAGATTATAGAACGTCGGAAAATACAAGCGATGGAGGAAGAGGCTTCTCTGAAGTTAGCTAAAGAACTACTGCTTGCAGAAGCAGGAGAAACAGGTTTTGAGGTGCAAACACCAGCAAGTCAACATGTCAACATATTAGAACTTGCTAGTAAAAGAGAAGCTGAGTGGTATGCCAAAATGGCTAAAGGTGAAGTAAGTCTAAGGAAATATCTACAGGAAACTATGGGAGAAGAAGACACTACTCTTAGAGGCGACGAAAGTAGCACTCCTCTACTTTCTCAAAGACCCATGAAAAGACTAAGAACTGTTGGCGCCTCATCATCCGCTCCCGATATGCTTCCACCAGCTGACGATGATGCCTTGTTAAATCTTCAGCTTCCAAAGGGCATAGTGTTTGTGGAAGAAAAGACTTTAAAAGTCAAAACCGATAAAACATTTCGGTTTCTGCGTTTTGTTGGTGTTACATGCCATATCAAACAATAGTTCATATGAAAACCCAACGGTTGCCCAACATAAAACAACCGTTCACACGACACTACATAAATTCGACATTAAGTACAAAATGTAACTAAATGTCTAAGAAAGAATCGTCTATGGGTAACTAAGGCTCCTTCATTGCATCTACCCAAGCTCACAAGTCCTGCGTCACTAGTCCATCAAGCTAAACCTGAGGGAACAACCACATTAAAGAAACAAGTGTTAGCTATAAGAATAGCTAAGTAAGATCACACTTAATTTAAAAACATTTGTCCAATTAAAACATTTCTTCATTATTAGACAAGCTCATTAGGCACCACACACAACACACAAAACTGCATATCAACTTCATATCAAATAGGATATCATCCTAAATGTGCCTATCCTGCATTACTTCATTACACACGATTAACCACATAACTGCTTTCTACATTGACTGCTTTACTACGTTTTAACTGCTTTATTACATTAACTGCTTTACTACGTTAACTGCTTTACTACGTTATTAACTGCGTTAATGTGTAACATAAGTTACACCCGACTAGATGACAAACCCCACACGGTTGTACATCAAGCGTCGTTAAGGAATGGCAAGCCAATCCAAGAGTAATCCGTATGTGGAGGTTGGTCAAACCCCTCGTATTACTCGCCCTGCATTATAAAGACCATGTTGCAAGGAGCCACCCAAGCAACAACTACGTCAACGCACTTAGCCGGGCTAGGGCAAGTACGGGTTAAGCTTAACACTTTCCTGCATCAAAGTTTAACGAGCTCGATCCTGCATTATTTAGTTTAGGTGACTGCATTACCTAAACATTTACTACGTTTACTGCTTTTACGTTTGGGCCCTTAAACGTGCACGTGTCATGGCAACTTTAACAAGTCTAGTGAACTAGATGAGCAAGCCATTAATACATGCACACAATAACATAAACTACGTCATACTGCATTTCAAGATTCTACATGCTACTTCATATAAAAACACTACGTTACCCTTCTTACCACAACACATACTACTTTATACTTCATTTCATAACACATACTACATTATACTTCATTTCTACATTTCCTGCATAATAAGAGACTTCGTAATACTTACATAGACTGCATAACAAGACACTACATTAAGCAATACTTCATTTCACTACATTAGGGACTGCATTTCAGGTCTCATGGTCAACTACATAACCCATAATACCTCCCGTGTAACCCGAGATACCCACATATATCATAAGTTACCGTTAAGGAAGTTATAAGTATGAAACCTTTGCTTGTTGAACCCTCAGCGTGACAAAAGTAGGGTATCTTACCTCGATACGGTTTAACAACAAGCTACAAGCACAATACAACGATGACTAGGTGTCTCCAATAACCTAGAACAAGTATAAGATCGAAATATAAGCTAAATAACACATTTTGTGAAATCTGGCCATGTGGTGCGCCGCACCTCCCACATGGTGCGTCGCACCAATCCTCCAGGGAAATTCCTATCAACATAGGTGCGCCGCACCTATCCTTTGGTGCGTCGCATATCGGCCCCTATCAAAACTTAAACTGGCCAGTGGTGCGCCGCACCACGCCCTTGGTGCGCCGCACCTGGGGTGCAGACCAGCAACTCAATTTTAAAACTTGTTCTAAACGATTCTCATTCGATCTCAAACACTTAGCCCGACCTGGAGACATAAAATTGACCTCTCTGACAACACTTTTGATGACTTTAATCATCAATCAACCCTTTAATCCTTTACAACCTAAATCAATCATTGAATCACCCAAATAACATGAAATCGGTAATCGTTTAATCAATTAACCCAACCCAAACCCTATGGCCTGGATTGAATACTCATCTATGACTCATAAGATCAGATTTCAAAGAGGATATTACCTTTAATACATGTAGATCACAATGGGAATGCATAATACTTGATCAATCACTCCATAAACACACGCAAAGGGACTTTTCGGCTTGAAATTGATGGGAACTTGCTATGGGGTGATTAGGGTTTTCTTAGGAGGCACAAATCTGAAAATAAACTTCCTAATGACAGCCCCCATACTACAAATCCCGTTTTTGACTTTGCACATATGTCAAAACTAGTCCCTAAGCTTCCAATATCCTTCATTATTGGTCACAAACTACTTTATTGACCATATACATCATTAATCTTCATTAAATGTCACTACATGGACATTAACCTTCATATTACACACATTTATACTACATTAACATTTAGGCTTACAAGCCTCACACATAACACACATTAACTACGTATAAGCATTAAATCTAAAATAGACTTAACGACACACACAATATTGACTTAACGGCATTAGTCAACTAGTAAAGAAAAGTTGGGGATGTTACATTTAATCATAAGAGAACTTTCACAATACTAGGCATTTAGCGCGGTTGGCTAAATGCGCGAAAGGGTGTGGCCTAGACCCAGGTTCGATCCCGGGGACGGCCGATTTCACCATTGCATCCAATTACTATTGCGAGTTATATATATAGATTGTGTAATATATATTCATACCAAAGTTATCGCATTCCAATTACCCGCTCTACTCCTGTTCATAATCAGTACCCTATTATTGGTCTCGTTAAATTATTCTGATAAAGTTATTCAACTTTATTTCATTCAATTCTAGATATAGATATAATAACGCTACATTATTGGCTTTATTGGCGAGGAGTTATTCCTTGTCGGCCATTTCGACAATTATTGTCATCTGACATCATTGCTTACGTTATATAAGCGAATAGTATCTCACAGTAAAATCATGTATTCTCACCTTAAAGTACAAGATCATTTAAGAATGAAATCTACAGAACTTTATTCGTGCTTATAGTTATAACCTCCTACGATCATCCTATTTGCTCTTATTCTAGTCATTTCTTTGAACACATTCATTAAATTACCAACTCAAACTTCATGTTCGTAAAAATGCCTCTTAACACACTAGGTCTCCTAATATTTTATAGTATCTCCAAAAATCTTAGCTCATTCTATCAGTCAATCGTAACTATAAGTTTGAACTTAGTCTATAGTTCATAATAAATCATTGGTCTACAATTATAGATTATAAGTATCTAAGACCTTAATAAGCATGTATTCTAGATCTTATTCTCATACTGTTATTCCAACAATGACTGATAATTGTAGACAATTATAAGTAATATAACTTAGACATGGGCCATCCGGTAATGCCTATAATATAAGGCATACCATTGGCCAGCCCATTGCATTACTAACCCGTTCAAAATACCCTATGCCTGTACTACCATTTCTATTAACATAAAATTCAAGTCCACACAATCCACACTTGAATATCAAAATTGACCTTCAAGTAATACACAATTTCCACATCAAGTCCTTATAAATCATTGCATGAATATAGTTATCTCTACAGGGATATTACCATGGCAATAATCTAAGGTTTCAGCAATCGTACAATTTACAATTAACAATACAATCACGAAAACATTCAACACTATATAAATAAAAGGGTCAAGTCATAACAAGGTGGGTAAAGCATAGTCCGAATTTTAACTTCAACATTCGACACATTAAAAGTGTTTGTATACAGGGTGTACCATCGGCTAACCCTCCACACCGTTAATATATTGAATAGATGTCAAAACTCGGTACCGATATGTTCTCTAAGTATTGGTCGGGTATGTATACAGGGTGTACCATCGGCTAACCCTCCACCTAACCAACACTCATTAAACATATCGGGTTAACTACTATACTTTATCCACGAGGCGCAATCCATGAGATCATTAACTTTATATGACATAGGATAACCATAGATTTGTTGATCAGGCGCCTCTAGGGTTATCGAATGTTATACTCCATTAATGCCATCATTTCATTTTGCTAGGGGACAAATAATAAATGCATCCAAGATTCCACACACATCAACGTTTATCACAACAATTCCACAATTCACGGTGTATCCCGACACTATCATATACGTCCATCAAGTTGTCATATAACAATCAAGTCATCAAATCATAAGTAACCTAGGAACTCCGTTTAAACCATTTTTATGCATCATACAGTTCACGTTGCACACAAAATTTCCTATCATGCATGCTAATATGAAATGTGGGTGCAATGGCTATAGACTAGGTCAATCCACCTAATTCTCTACAACCACGGCTCTGATACCATTCTGTAACACCCCAACATGGCAGAATCATGGGGTATCACTTAGAAAAGCACAGCACGACATGAGAATTATGTAGAATCAAACTATATGAAAACATAGGATTGAAACAATCCTTAAACTTGTACAAACGTATACAATCATCAACATTCATCGAAATACATGTTCAATCAATAATAAAAGGCAATTCAATCGATAGTAGTTGATCCTAAAAGTAACCCATAAAAGGGAAGTAAGGATCATGGATCCAGAAAGTCCAAAGCTAGTCCAATCCTAGCAAGTAAGCATGCAATCATCCATTTTGTCTCTGATTAACTTGATTACCTGAAAAGTGTACTAACATGCGTCAACATAAAGTTGGTGAGTTCGTAGGGACAAGTAACAAGGAATAACCGTGTCGGATAACAACCGTTAACAATAAGTGAGGATTAGGAGAACTAATCACATCCAAGGAAAACTTATAAGGTTTCATATTATCACAGTTCAATACAAGTCAACGTTCAACAACAACGATTCCATATAACGTTCAATAACGTTCCATAACAATCAATAACATTCAACAACGGTGCGGCTTACATAGTTAATAATTAACAATGCGCTAACGGTGCGACTTATATAATAAATAATGCGCTAACGGTGCGACTTATATAATGAATAATGCGCTAACGGTGCGACTTATATAATGAATAATGCGCTAACATGTCCATATCAACAATTCAATCATACAATCAATCAAATCAACAATCAACAGTTAAACAAACATGTACACTTTTCAGCCCGAATCTCAATTGAGTAGGGAGGGTTTACGAAACTCACCTGAAATGAGCAATAAAATCCCAAGTCGAAAGAAAGTAGAACCGATGTCCACGATAGCCAAAACCTAATCATACACGTATTACATTAATCCTAAAGCATCTCAAGAGGTAAGGTCCTATGAATATTGACCTAATCTTACTATAAAAGCTTTATTATGTCCATTTTATAAGGCTTTGATCCAACCAAAGTGGAATCATTACATTTTGTTTCACAATGACTAGTCGAAACTTGACCACTGTTGCTTTATCAAAACTTTTGAAATATTAGAACTATGTTCTGGACTCAGAGACCTATACCATTGGAAAATAGACTCAATTATGCTTCTGTGGCCGCTTGAATCATCAAAAACGGATTTATGGTTCAAAAGTTATTGACGTTTGAAAATGTTGTCAAAATCAGTCCCTAACGGGCGTTACATATAGTAACGGGAGTTACATATGTAACGGCCGTTACACTTCAGTTTTCAGTTCTGCATAATTCATCAACCCAAATACGAACCAAACACCCTCCAAAACTCATTTTTAGCCTAGAAATCGATTAAGGAAGCTAAAATACTCATGTTTGAACCTATACTAAGTATGAATTCACCACATAAACATAACCCATTAACTAGTTTTATCTTAAAACATCAAAATCATGCCCAAATCATTTGACCCATTTCTAAGACTTTAATTGCATTTTGACCCGATTCGTGACCCGAATATACTTGAAATCAACTAGAAACAAGTTAATGAACATAAAATGATGATTATGGAATGAGTTTAAGTTACCAAAAGTCTTTTGATGCATAAATTCGAATTTGGAGTAAATAGAGAGGATGAACACTTTGAACCAATTAAAACCTTGAATTCTTGATTCTTTGAAGATGATTATTGTTATAAGTTAATTTCTTTATTAGAGAGAAAGAGAGATTTTTAGAAGTGAATATATAATGGTGTGAGTTTTATGGTTAAACTAAGGTGGCTATTTATATAAAATAATTTTAGAATATGCTTTAACATATGCTTTGGAATATGCCTTAGCATATGCTTTGGAATATGCTTTTTACCTTTACTATTTACAATTTACTTTTTACCTTTACTATTTACCGTTACTATTCATGATTACTATTCTTAATCACTATTCATGAATACGGTTACTATTCACATATACGGTACTATTCACAAATATGGTACTATTCACAAATAAGTTACTATTCACGTATACGGTACCATTCACAAATATGGTTACTATTCACGTATACGGTACTATTCACAAATACGGTTACTATTCATATATTTTCACGAAAATCATTTACATTAAATTTATGAGTCAAATCTAGTCAAATTTCACAAATGTTACAGAATCAATAGTAAAACGAGGGTTTGAAAAGCCCCTAGATCATCTGCGGCCTCGCAGATCTTCTTCGGGCTAGCGGAACAACCTTTGACGACTTTAACCTGCAATACCTGCTTGATAATTCGACAAATGTTCAACCCTAAACTCTGTTAGGGTTCGGTTTATATAGGTAACACCCGACATGGGCTTCAGCACATCGGCCTCGTAAACCCAGCCCGTCACTAATGCGAGGTCGCATTCTGTTATTGGCCTCGTATTTGTCCCTGCAAATACGGGGTCATATTACCTATATGAGTGACTCGTATTTGTCCCTGCAAATACGGGGTCGCATTACATCTGTGAATTGCGAACTCGCAATTCACACTTAGCAGATTTACTATACATTCAATACTTAAACTTAATCTAGTATTCTATGCATAATACTAAGTTCATTAATGACAATCACATTACAAAGACATATAACAATATAAGCCCAAACAATCTAGACTGCTATTGACATAGACGTGCACTTACAGACTCCCCCTTGGCAATAGCTTCTAGACGTTAACATATCTATGTCTTTGTCTTGTCTTTGTCATCAATCTACTTCCTCTGCTTTTTCTTCTTGCTCCTGCTCTGCTCCTTCTCAGTCTCAGTCTCAGTCTCAGTCTCAGTCTCAGCTCAGTCTCATCTCAGTATGAGTCTCAGTCTAGTCTCAGTCTCAGTCTCAGTCTCAGTCTCGTCTCATCTACTTCCTCGCTTCTTCTTCTCCTGCTCTGCTCCTTCTCAGTCTCAGTCTCAGTCTCGAAATCAGAATCTGACTCTGAAGGAGTATGAGTTAACCCTAACCGTTCTTTCTCTTGATCCCTCAAAGATCCTGGATCATAATAATAATCCGCGATCTCTGCCCTAGCTCTCATATGAGCTTGTGGATCATATCCCAACCTCTTCTCTAGTCTATGCACAATAATTGGATGCAAATCTGACTCGGTAGAAGTATTATTGGTAGAATCGGTCTTGGTAGACTCACTATCCTGAGCACTAGCATTTTCAGCATCAAGAGCAATAGCATCAGATTGCCCTACCAAATCCTTACCCTTGTCTAATCGATCAACGTTAACTTCTTCTGTAAGGAGTTTGGTTTGAGGTGCCTCAAGCTCAACTACCATGTTTATCTCTGTAGACATTTGTTCTTGAGCTTGTGGAGCTTCTAAGGTTGCCTTGCCAGCAATACCAGCCTGGCTAGACTCTTCTTGAGTCTCTGTTCTTAAAATAGAACTCCCTCCTAGCTCTTGAGTAGCTCTGGCAGCATCTGGATCTTCATTCTGATCATCATCATGCCTTGCCTTAGCCAGCTCATCACCTCTGCAACCTAAGCTGTCTCTTTCAGCTCTAACCTTGAGATAGTTATCGATGAGATCATGCAGTTTTTCTTCGGCGATCTTGACTCCCTTCTTCAAAGCATCTTCCATCTTGATAACCTTCTCATCTAAAGCCACAGACTTCTTATACATCTTGGACACTACCACTTCGGCCTTGCCCAACTTGTCTTCAAGAAATGTGTTCTTGTCACTAACAACCTTCAAATTATCAGTCAAACGAGTAATCAAACTTCTCATCTCATTCACCTGTCTCTGCAGATCACTAAGATTGGTTTCTTCACTTGTTTGAAACTGTGGTTGTGTAGTCGCAGGAACAACAACCCCTGGCACACTTTGTGAGCCACCAGCAGCAGCAGAAGTCTCTTGTTCCCTGAAAAGTCTAGTTCTCTTTGGCATAGGCTGCTCTGGCACCCAATCTTCATCTGTTTCTCTCCTTCTTCTTCCTTGAACTGCCTCAGTAGGTTTAGGAACCATCTTAGATCCAACTCTGATGAATGCATGAGATATATAAGGATCTTCATCACCATCACTGCTGGAATCATCATCAGAATGGATAGAAGGCTCTCTGTCTGCTTGAACATCAGCAACAGCCTTTCCTCTACCTTCAGCATCCATACCAGATCCACTAGTGTTAGGACCAGTTCACCTGGAACTGTCCAGTCACCAGTTTACACTTACCAGTCACCAGTTGCATCTGGAGACCAGTGAAACTGGTGACCAAGAAGATTTGTCCAGAAATATATTGAAGTCCAGTTGCACCGTACAGTCAACGCAACTGAAGACTTCCTCCAGTTGAGAACTGACCAAGTTGAAGAATCATTCCAGTTGAAGTCGAAGACAACAAATGAAAGATAGAGAATGGCAATGGCAGAGGAGCCCAGTTGACATTCTAGTCAGTTACAAACTGGAGACCATCAGTGGAAAGCCCTTACAAAGCTTTACACTGATTACGAGGAATTGACTTATATGCTTTATGTACCTTTACCCGGATAATAAGCCTTATCTTATTATTTAAGTAATAAAAGGTACATAAAGGTGGTTATGTAAAGTTGCTTTATCATGCGACTTTACACTGCTTTTTAAGGATTAAATGTTATTCCTTAAATGCTCTCAACCACATTTGTACGGCTAAAGTTAACATCCCAATGTTAACTTTGCCTATAAATACAAGTCATTGCACAACAAGAATATCAAGTGTTTTGAAATCACAAAGTGAAAACATACAAACACTTCACACTTTGCAAACCTGCAATATTCTTGGTGAACTTGTGCAATATTCTCTCAATCGCTAAAAGGAACATTTCACAACTTTAAGTGTTTCGATTGTCTTGAGAAATTCCGAGTGTAGATCAATTGTATTTCATAGGTTGTTAAGATATTTACATTCTTTGTATTATCTTGGTTCCGCAACAACCTTGTAATTTGTTTAACATCAATAAATAAATTACACATTGAAAATTACATATTGTCTCATCAAGTTACTTTACAAGTTATTTGTATTATTGCATTGTTCTTTACTTATTGTCATTTATATAAGTAATCTATCTAGAACTTGGTATATACACACTGCAACTGGTCGTCTCCAGTTCAGTGCATATATTGCAAAGTAACTCCACCATCGACATAGAGGTGTCTTCAGGTAGTACCATCTATTGAGTTGGGACTTACAACTAGCCTGACCTACTCCTGACCCACTAGCTTCTACAGTACCAGACCCACTAGCTCTAACTGCTTCAGAACCAACTGCAGCTTCAGCTACATAATCATCTATGTCTTGGTCAAGGTCCACATCTACAAGGTCATCAACATTGGCATTGTACCTTTGCACTTGGGCAATATCACCATCTTGATCAGCCATCTCTTCCAATAAATCATCTACAATCTCAGGATTGGCTCCAGGTTGGTTTATCACATCATCTGCAACCTGTACAACAACTTCAGGCTCTTCTGGTGCATCTTCCCGAACTACTACATCATGTAACTGCCCAACATTCTCAGCAGCTTCATCACCCTCTGGCTGAGGCCCTTCATAAGCTGATATGACCCCATCAGCAGGTGCTATGTAGTTGGCATTGATAATGGCACCAAATAATGCAACATCTTGAGCATTTGGATCATTATGGTATCGAGACACAAACTCATCATAACCACGTCGGATGATCGAACTCACTTGCTTCACTTCTCCTACAGCAGGAAGATTTGGAAGTCTAGCATTGATTATCATCATCACGAACCGAGGATACATCAAAAACCTCCTCTTTCCTGTGGCTGTGATCTGTTTCTTCATCTCATCGAAGAAGAATTTCGAGAAACTGTATGGCTTGTTAAATACCAAGCCCACCATCTGTGCTTGGGCTTCCTGGTTCAATGTATCATAACCAGACTTCTTGTTGCTTAAACTAACCAGCAACACATGTGCAAGATACCTCCACCTGCCATAAAAACCCTTCTTGAACAGAGTTTTACTTGACATATCTGCAGCAAACCCCATTCTTCTGAAAGCACCTTGAATGACTTCATGTCTGAACTTGGTGAGACCTGTAGCACCACCTTCTTGTTCAACTGTGCCCAGATTAAGAATTTTAATGAGGTCAGCAGCTGTGAACTGTATCTGCTGCCTAGCAACTATGGTATGAAATATATACACATCTCCTGCCTTCACACAGTTAGCATTATTCCAGAAATCTCTGAGATAATCTAAATATATGATTGGAGAATGTGTAAGAACATGATGAATCCTTGATCTTCTGAAGAAAGCGAATATCTCATGATAATACGCAGTTCCCTCCTGATTATCATCGAAGTTCATCACATAATTATGACCTGCTATGAAATCTCTTGCCATTTCTGTAATCAATAACAAATAATTAATTACTCAAATAGACATAAAAATTCATATGCATAGCATAAACAACTAAAATTATCCCGGTAATTTAGTCAAAAGCATAAATTATCCCTGTAATTTATAACATAACATAAATTATCTCTGTAATTTAGTTATAGATAGATTAACTCATTTTCAAATCTTTATTAACATAAACTTTTGAAAATCTGTTAAATTAACTTAAATTATCCCTGTAATTAATTTAAAGGTAAATTAACTCATTTTCAAATTTTTATAAAAATAAACTTTTGAAAATCTGTTAAGTCAAAAACACGAGGTCGTATCCCTGTACGAGGTCGTATTTCAAGGTCAAAATACGGTCAACCAAACTCTAAAATACGAGGTCGTATTTTCCAATTTGGCATCGTAATTGATCAGGTCGTAAATCGGCATCGTATTCCGAAAGTCAAACCAGTCAAAATAAATTGACATTTACGAGGTCGCAAATCTGGGCTAGCAAACCCACTTTTACGAGTCCATCGCACTGTTCATCTTCCCCAACGCGATTTCGCGATTTACCCAACCAAAACTGGTAAAAATTGTTTGTTTATACTCGTATTCAAACGATAAAGATACCCCAACCCTTAGTTTTACCTTGAAAACATCAAAATCGAAGAAAATATGAAAACCTAATTCGAAAATTTTGAAACCCTTTTTCTTGATTTTCTTGTTGCATGGTTAACTACTGGACGATTAGATAGTATACCTAGATTCGGTTTTTCACGAGGATGACAAATATATCAACCAAAAACACTTGATCTAATTGTATATATCGAATCTAATACGGGGTAGCAAAATAGTATTTCGGGGTCGTAATGCTCTAATTTTGATATTTAACATGTGAGGTCGTGTTTGGGTAAATTTGGTTTATATACCCACTTGACCCGAATGGGTCTGGGTCAACCCGGCCCAATTACGAGGTCGTATCTGCACAAGGCCCAATCGACCAATTGCGAGGTCGTATTCTGCCTCTTGCTAATTACGAGGTCGTAATCACCTCCTGCACACTTTAAAATCAAAATTTCGTCAAAGTTTCTGAATAATTGATTAGCGATTACCACGAACTTCCTGGAAACATGAAAATTTAAAAGATCAAACCTGTAAGCATCAAATTTTCATCTTTTCCTCGATCTTCGTCTTAACCTGAAAAGTTAATAAATTTACACAAAATTCTTTAACTTTTCACGATCAATCTTTCCAAAACTTTCTCGAAACAAGCTTTCCCGAATCTGTACCATTTGCAACAATTCATATTTCTAACCAGTTATAAAATTGATTCTTCATTCTTATATCTCCCCCTCAATTTTATGACTAGGAGTATAACGATGACTAATCATTATAACAACCATCATTCTTATGTACTCCCCCTCAATTTATGGCTGGGATACATAACTATGATAGAACAAAATATTGATTAAATACTTCATATTCTTATGAAAACACAATTGACTAGGTACTCCTCCTCAATTTTATGACATGTTTTCATAACTATATGATCTAAATAATCAATGCTTAATCCTTTCACATTCATATATGTTTCTATATCTAAGGTAGCAAAGACCTTTCATATTCAAACAATATATCTATGTCTAAGGTTTTATTTAACCTTCTACATTCACATTATGTCTATGTCTAAGATTTTAATAATCTTCTACATTCACTTAATGTCTATGTCTAAGATTTTAATAATCTTCTACATTCACATTAAGTCTATATCTAAGATTTTATTAATCTTCTACATTCACATTATGTCTATGTCTAAGATTTTAATAATCTTCTACATTCACTTAATGTCTATATCTAAGGTTTTATTTAACCTTCTACATTCACATTATGTCTATGTCTAAGATTTTAATAATCTTCTACATTCACTTAATGTCTATGTCTAAGGTTTTATTTAACCTTCTACATTCACATTATGTCTATGTCTAAGATTTTAATAATCTTCTACATTCACTTGATGTCTATGTCTAAGGTTTTACTAACATAGTTGATAATCTTTCATATTAAAATAAAATTATTTCTATATCTAAGATCTTCAACTAAAAATGACCTTGCTATCAACATCTGTAATTTCTATAAAATAATAAAAACCTGATGTTCTTAGCATTGTCTTGAATACTTCAGTCTTTGCTTAGAAACCCTTCCTTTGGATTGACTTCTCTGCAAATATACTAAAAAACAATTTCGAGACAACAAAATATAATTGCCATACCCGAAACTTGATCCTCTGAAACTTCAGATTTGAGAAGCAAACTTCAAACTCTCTGTATCGTCATAACAATCAACTAATGCACCATTGCTTGTTGTAGTTCTCCCCCTCAACAATAAATCTCTCCGAATTAAGCATATCTCGAGTCCCTGCTCGCCTTGCCTAACCGGCATATAATAGAGAAGTAGAATTTCCAACAATCAATCCTGAACTAGTTGACTCCCATGAAAACCAGAAACTTTGAAACTTGAATCACAAACTTCAGGAACATGGATCCTATTTCAAAAGCAATTCTTTGTTTCCAACAATGTTTCTTCTGATTATGGTCAACATCTTCAGACAAAACATATAAAATACAGCGCATGTCATGTATTCCCTGCACAATAAGCTGTTTAACAGAACACATAAACGAGATAAAAATGATAATGTTATTCTTCATTATTTCATCACTATAATATACAATAGTAACGACTTAATCTAGAACTACATTCTTCAATTTCTTCTCCAAATTTGTTATTCTTCACTATCATAAGTCATAAACATATGACATTATCTTAGTCTAGAACTACAAATCTTCAAGAACTTGAACCGAACTATCAAAAGGCTTAATTTGGTTCAAAAGTAAGAATCTTAAGATCTCTGTCTTATCATTCTACCGATATTTATCTAGAATCTTAAGATCTCTGTCTTATCATTCTATGGATACTTATCACAAATTTAGAATCTTAAGAATCTCTGTCTTATTATTCTATGGATAACCTAATCTAAGGTCTTCCAACAAAGTATCCTTCATTATGCAAATTTATATAGATTCCGTTTCTAACATCACTTGTCTTTAACTCTGTAAAAACATCTAACTGAAACCTAATCTCTTATTCTTTTGCAAATGAAATGCAAAATCCTAAAACCATATGGAATACTCCTATGATTGCCTCATCAAACTAGTATTCATCTTGGTTAAACAATTATAAATACTCCTATGATTGCCTCATCAAACTAGTATTTATCTTTGTTCAGTATGGATTTGCATGATCCATATTTTGCTTCCATGGTGAAATCTTGCTCGACAACCTACAAAAAGGAATATTTGTCCGCTGTCCTGCACATCTCAACACACAAGTAATACACATAGATTTGATGTGTGTGTTAAATAAATCAAAAATGAATCTACATAACAGTCTATTATTAACCTAAGTCTCATTAAGGTCAAATAATTCACTGTCAGCACTTTCAAATTTTGCACATAGTTTATCAAAATTATTTAGAATCTCTGTTCCAAATCTTTTTGATTCAAAAATCTTTCAAAGATCAAATTCAGAACTATGAACAACTCTGTGTTCATTCTAATGAAAATCTTCTTTCTAAGATATAAAATGATTCTTTTAAAGATAAAATTCAAAACTATGAACATCTCTGTGTTCATTCTAATGAAAATCTTCTTTCTAAGAATCAATGCAAAAGCATTAAAAAAATGAACATCTCTGTGTTCATTATTGAAATCAACAACTCTGTGTTCTTTTCCTTAAACCTATATTATGTTAATGTGACATACTTTCTTTTAGCTTTTGATCACAACACTATCGCCTAACTACCCTACTCGTTTATTCACTGTTCCATAAGAACGTAGTTGAGTCCTCTTGGAAACTAGATTCTATTTTGACTCTGTCTCTCGTGCAATAGGAACTTTTATTTTACAACACAATTACAAACAAAAGTTAAACATTTCACGAAAAACATAATACACACACACACATACACTAAACATAAACGAATAACACAGGTACAAGAGCTAAAGTTACTGCTGATTAGATCAGATTAGCATGTTACATAAGCCTACTAGTGAGAAATAATTCTCTTATTATTAGTTATGAACAGTGATCCAAAAACGATTACCAATATATTTGTCCTCTTAAACACTCGGTACTTCCAGTCTCCTTTTTGGTTTGTGACACTTTCGACATACCCTGGCCAAGGACAGTCACCATGTAACCCAAGTAGCCTAATATGTCACTTAATCATGTTTGCGAACTTATGTGCCCCATATTCAGATACACTCTCACAATCGACACAAGCACTAAGATTAAGACATTTGGTGAATAAAGTGAGAAAGTCTTAAAGAATCAAGTCAGCGGTGACAGGTCGGTGATTCCTCACGCGCAAAGCGACTTAACTTGACTCACGTACGGAAATATACTCAACATTGCATAATGCTAAGTACTTGCATATTTGTGACATTATTTTTAAGCACTTATGAAAACCCGTGACTTTCGATGAGACCCGTGTAGCGAACTTTCTGACAACCTATCCCAAGTTGGAAGCTTTAGGTAGGCTAGGTATACAAAGACACCCCAAGAACTTACTTGTTCGAATCTCAAAGGCCACATTAGCTTCATATTTTCAACAGATTTATTTTGATATTTGCATATCTTGTCACAAATATACATCCGAAAAAGCAATACATACACATATATGTACCCGAGACCTTCTTTATAAAGACCAAATATTCATATTTACAATGCAAGATCTTTCATAAGATTTAAAGGACTTGTCTATATTAAGAACAAGCATTCTCAGCCATATATCTGAATACGTTTCCCATAAGAACATTGTATACATTTAAGTTCAGATTATAAGGAAACTTTGGTACTTTGTGCCCATCGATACATCATATAATGGTATCACTGAACAAAGCAATTTAAAGTACAATTCGGTAGGCTTAAAAGCTAAAGTTTCGTCATGTCTAATCGTCTTGATGCAGTGACCTTACTCTATTTATTATTTTCTTTTTCTTTTCTGATTTTTCTGATTTTTATTTTGTTTTTCTGACACTATATGACACACATACATTACGACACAAACACTTACTCATTTTACAAAGTTCCTTTTAAGAGACACTGTCACTATAGATTTCTCATTCCAATCAATTGGACTAACAACTCGAAACGAGTTCGGTCGAAAACCTTAGTGAACAGATCAGCTAAATTAAAGTCACTCGGCACTTTTTCTAGGAATATTAATTTCTTTTCAGCACAATCACGTATAAAATGAAACCTTATGTCTATGTGCTTAGTCCTACTGTGCTTAACAGGATTATTGGTAATGGATAAGGCGGATTTACAATCTGTCTTTATGAGAGTACAAAGGAAAATCTAACCGTGATAGCCAGAGCCGGTGAATGATAATTCACTTGCTATTCGGTAATCTGATCTCTCCCCTAAGACAAACATCCACTAATGTCTACTTCCTCAAGAACACCAATTTCTTCATCCCCGTGATTAAACTAGTGCACTTCTGGAACTGACATATATCATAACCAACAACAAAAGTAAAGCATAAAGTATGAGAATCTGTACTATAGATCATCATCTAAACATGATCTTCTATAGTACTTCGATTATTTCACAATAAATTTACAAAACAGACATAGGATCCTTTAACAAAAGTAAACTTCGTTAATAATCCCCTGTCTTCCATAATGTGCTTGGAGCTCCAGCTATTGACAAACCATAAACCTGCGGTCTTCCTTAGCAGCTCCTGCACATTAAAAAACAATTAGTTTTTCAAAGGACCCCTAGCCCTGTTGGCTTTGGGTCGATCATTCTCTTCATCTGAAACAATATCCGCCCAAGATTCACCAGTAGGCACCCAAACTTTAGTTGGTTTAACAGTTGAGCTGTTAGCAGGCTTTCTGCTAGGTGAAGTTCGTGAATTTCTTTCAGCACTAAGCCTACGACTGGGAGAACCACTGGACCTCCTTTGATCAAAACCCTTAGAATTCTTTTGAAATCTTGACATTTTCTCAAGAGATGATGAGGACATTCTCCTAGGACTATGTCGCTGAAATAAAGAACTAGAATTTGATTTAGCTTCAGCCATTAATCTTTCATAGTAAGCACTGTTGGGTTTATCTCCTAATTTACTAGACTGATTAGAAGTACTAGAACCTTTTCGAGATGAGACATTTATAGGCTTATTACTACTTGTCTTGACTTTATTCTCCATCTCCTTTTGTAAGACACTTCTAGATTGTACAGACTTATCTCTAGGTGAGATACTTCTAGACTTCTTAGATATGTCTTTTTCAAATTCTCTAAATCTTAAGTAGTTCTTAACAGCTAGACTATCAGGATTTCTTTCAGCATATTCCTCATAATATTTATTCTGGTAATCTTTCATGGACATGCTGTGCACAGACCTACTGCTTTCACTAGAATCCTTACCACCTCTAGATTTTTCAGGTGACACCCTAGATTTATTCTTCTTATAAGGACAACAGCTTGACACGTGACCTACCTCACGACACTTAAAGCATGACCTTTTAGAAGCCTTCTTCGATAAATCACCATGAATAATCTCAGGCACTGGAACCCCATGACCTCTTAATTCATCTATATGTTCAAGGGCTGCATAAGCCTCTTCCCAAGAAGTCGGAGCTTGTATGGGAGGTGCATATCGTTTCACAGTTTGAATCTTTGGATCAATGGATAACATTTCTTTAATTTTTCTTTCAGCAAATTGTTCAGGTGTTTAAGATTGAACACTCAAACCTTCTGCATTAATTGTAGAAGTTTGAACAAAACCTTTCTTGAAAAATGTATCTTTAAAGTTCTTGCTTTTAACAGGTTTTGGCAAACGTTCAGATTTTACGGGTTCATCAAGACTCCATATTTGATCAATATTTTCAGGATATTTACCGTTTAAATCTGACTCCTTTGCTGAAAACACTTTATCATTTCCTTTCAAAGTAAAGTAAACAATTGTTTCCATTTCAATTTCTTTTAGTTTATTATCCATTGTCCGTTTGGCTTCACTTGGGTCTGAGTGAGCCGTAGATTCACTAGTCTTGTTCCCAGATCTATCTGACTTAGATATCTCAGAGATAAGAACATCACTAGTTTTGGTCTCCGGAGGGGTAGTCTTGGGTACATATTCAGGACTTGATTTTTCAGATTCTTCTAAAGTAAGCTTCTGAAAACTATCATAATTGTGACTAAAAGGTGGCGGAACTGCATTATATTTCTGAACAAGACTAGGTTGTTCACCTTTAAGTTTTGCATATCTAAGATGGCCCATCATAGTTCCTATGTCTCTCATTTTATTTAGTTTGCCACTTAGTTCAACAATCTGTACCCTAGAATCTGCCAAATCTTTGTCCTTTTTAGCACTTTCTTTCACTACCCTTTCTAAATCCTCTTCTAGCATTTGTTTTCTGCCTTGTAACTGAGCATATTCTACCCTAAGTGACTCAAATCTATCTTCTTCAGATTTAATCCGATTAAGATATTCTTTGGCATGACCTTTAAATACTATGACATCAGTAGATAACTTACTTCTATCACTAGTGGCATCATTTAAAAGAGTCTTGGTAGAATCAAGTTCCTTTCTAAGGATAGTTACTTCGCTAGATAAACCTATGCTACTTTTACAAACAGAAATAAGTGAATGTAAATAAAGACTTACCTGTTGTTCTGGTGCTTCAAGATTAGCCACAAAATTCACGAGCTCTTCTGTACTAAGATCATCAGGTATCTCAATCTTTACATCCTTATCCCCTTTCTTAGTTTTCACAATTTCAATGGCTTCAGTGAAAACTTCCTCATTCTCAGCTCTTACTGGTTCTGACGGTTCAGATTCCTCTTCTACCTTCTGATGAAAACTATCATGATCATCCATGCTGGCATATAATGTATAATCGAATGAATTATCAACAAGATCATTCATTCCTCCATCAAAGTCATGAATTTCTGCCAAGAATGCATGATTCTGATCATCGGTACTAGTCGAACCCCAATTATATGTACCATCAGATTGAACAACTAAGGCTCTTGAGTTTTTCGTATTTCCTGAGCTTCGGTTCCCAGTATTAGCATATTGATTTCCGGAATTCTGACTCACTATAGGACCACTTTGATTGAAGTTCTGACGGCCGATAGCTGAATTGTTGTCCCGTCTTGGTCTCTGACACTCTCTTGCAAAATGTCCAAAACCATCACAGTTATAACACTTCACCTTGGTTTTCTCAAACCCTACTTTGCCATTCACAACCTTCCTTCCGGTTCTATCTGTGAAACGCTGAACTCTCAATGTTAACATAGCTAATTCCGAGTTCAGATCCATTTCTTCCAAGTCATCTGGATCAACTTGCTTGTAATCCTCCCTAACCAAATCAGGATCAGTTATTTTCCTCCAATTAACTTTTCATGAGCAGAACCAAATGAAGCGAGCATGCCCAATTGTCCCTCAGCAGATCTTATGCTCATCGGCATCCCTGTGTAACTCGAGTTTGGAGAACTACCATTCTGACTCCCATTATGCACTATCATGGCCGATTCTGGAGAAGTTACATACATCAAGTTGCTATCAGAATCTGTTGACATCTTCATCTTGTCATCATCTCCACTATAGAAGGCAGTAATCCCTCCATTTGAAGATTTTGCAGAAGGAACGCTTGATTTGCTATGATAGAGTTCAGGACGCTGAACAAAATCACTGCTACCTGCTTCCTTCGACTTTCGTTTCATGTCTTGACCTCTCAGCTTTCGAATGATCTGATCCAAA
>CM067168.1:108833232-108873814 GCA_034093135.1 Erigeron breviscapus
TCAGGCACTGGAACCCCATGACCTCTTAATTCATCTATATGTTCAAGGGCTGCATAAGCCTCTTCCCAAGAAGTCGGTGCTTGTATGGGAGGTGCATACCGTTTCACAGTTTGAATCTTTGGATCAATGGATAACATTTCTTTAATTTTTCTTTCAGCAAATTGTTCAGGTGTTTAAGATTGAACACTCAAACCTTCTGCATTAATTGTAGAAGTTTGAACAAAACCTTTCTTGAAAAATGTATCTTTAAAGTTCTTGCTTTTAACAGGTTTTGGCAAACGTTCAGATTTTACGGGTTCATCAAGACTCCATATTTGATCAATATTTTCAGGATATTTACCGTTTAAATCTGACTCCTTTGCTGAAAACACTTTATCATTTCCTTTCAAAGTAAAGTAAACAATTGTTTCCATTTCAATTTCTTTTAGTTTATTATCCATTGTCCGTTTGGCTTCACTTGGGTCTGAGTGAGCCGTAGATTCACTAGTCTTGTTCCCAGATCCCTCTGACTTAGACATCTCAGAGATAAGAACATCACTAGTTTTGGTCTCTGAAGGGGTAGTCTTGGGTACATATTCAGGACTTGATTTTTCAGATTCTTCTAAAGTAAGCTTCTGAAAACTATCATAATTGTGACTAAAAGGTGGCGGAACTGCATTATATTTCTGAACAAGACTAGGTTGTTCACCTTTAAGTTTTGCATCTCTAAGGTGACCCATCATAGTTCCTATGTCTCTCATTTTATTTAGTTTGCCACTTAGTTCAACAATCTGTACCCTAGAATCTGCTAAATCTTTGTCCTTTTTAGCACTTTCTTTCACTACCCTTTCTAAATCCTCTTCTAGCATTTGTTTTCTGCCTTGTAACTGAGCATATTCTACCCTAAGTGACTCAAATCTATCTTCTTCAGATTTAATCCGATTAAGATATTCTTTGGCATGACCTTTAAATACTATGACATCAGTAGATAACTTACTTCTATCACTAGTGGCATCATTTAAAAGAGTCTTGGTAGAATCAAGTTCCTTTCTAAGGATAGTTACTTCGCTAGATAAACCTATGCTACTTTTACAAACAGAAATAAGTGAATGTAAATAAAGACTTACCTGTTGTTCTGGTGCTTCAAGATTAGCCACAAAATTCACGAGCTCTTCTGTACTAAGATCATCAGGTATCTCAATCTTTACATCCTTATCCCCTTTCTTAGTTTTCACAATTTCAATGGCTTCAGTGAAAACTTCCTCATTCTCAGCTCTTACTGGTTCTGACGGTTCAGATTCCTCTTCTACCTTCTGATGAAAACTATCATGATCATCCATGCTGGCATATAATGTATAATCGAATGAATTATCAACAAGATCATTCATTCCTCCATCAAAGTCATGAATTTCTGCCAAGAATGCATGATTCTGATCATCGGTACTAGTCGAACCCCAATTATATGTACCATCAGATTGAACAACTAAGGCTCTTGAGTTTTTCGTATTTCCTGAGCTTCGGTTCCCAGTATTAGCATATTGATTTCCGGAATTCTGACTCACTATAGGACCACTTTGATTGAAGTTCTGACGGCCGATAGCTGAATTGTTGTCCCGTCTTGGTCTCTGACACTCTCTTGCAAAATGTCCAAAACCATCACAGTTATAACACTTCACCTTGGTTTTCTCAAACCCTACTTTGCCATTCACAACCTTCCTTCCGGTTCTATCTGTGAAACGCTGAACTCTCAATGTTAACATAGCTAATTCCGAGTTCAGATCCATTTCTTCCAAGTCATCTGGATCAACTTGCTTGTAATCCTCCCTAACCAAATCAGGATCAGTTATTTTCCTCCAATTAACTTTTCATGAGCAGAACCAAATGAAGCGAGCATGCCCAATTGTCCCTCAGCAGATCTTATGCTCATCGGCATCCCTGTGTAACTCGAGCTTGGAGAACTACCATTCTGACTCCCATTATGCACTATCATGGCCGATTCTGGAGAAGTTACATACATCAAGTTGCTATCAGAATCCGTTGACATCTTCATCTTGTCATCATCTCCACTATAGAAGGCAGTAATCCCTCCATTTGAAGATTTTGCAGAAGGAACGCTTGATTTGCTATGATAGAGTTCAGGACGCTGAACAAAATCACTGCTACCTGCTTCCTTCGACTTTCGTTTCATGTCTTGACCTCTCAGCTTTCGAATGATCTGATCCAGAGTCCATGTGCTGAATTCGGGATTTTGTTGGATTGATGTGACAAACCCTTCCCACTTAGCTGGAAGTGCTTCCAACAACTTCTCGATGACATCTTCTGGATCAGGTTTGTACCCAAAATATGGAAGCTCAACCATCAGATGACTGTAACGAATCAAAATCTCATCAAGAGGTTCATCTTTGAAGCTAGTAAAGACATAATATATGCTTCTTCAGCAAATCCTTCCTTCTCTTCTTGAGATCATCATCACCTTCACAATGCTCTTTGAGTGCATCCCATAAGCCTTTTACACTATCATACATTTCAAACAAGTGCAAGAATTCCCCTTGGAGAGCCATTCGGAGTGATCCTAAAGCTTTACTTTCTGCTTCGTAATCTTTCTTTTGATCGACAGTCATTTGCTCATACGAAGCTGCTTTTCCACCACTCGAACCAGTAGGTTCTTTGTCATTTTGCACAATAGGATGAACATAACCATTAACAATACATATCCACATCCTCACATCCATTAACCTGCAATATGACTCGAATCTGCCCTTCCAACTGAAATATCTATCAAGGCTTATCAACTTAGGCGGTGAGTTGGCCTTTCCGGTTTCGTGATCCATCAAAATTAGTTGATTCAGCAAATATTGATAATTTGCGGGTAATTGAGATGTCATTTTCTTCGAGCTAGCAAAATTCACGAACTGTTTATAAAAACGAGGTCGTAAAAGTTCACGAGGTCGTGAAGAAAAACGAGGTCGCAATTAACTACTCAAGGTCGTAATTGAACTAGCAAGGTCTTAAAGAGCTCACGAGGTCGCAAACGAAACACGAGGTCGTAATTGAACTGGCGAGGTCGTAATTAGCTACCCAGGTCGCAATACGAGCTGGATGAGGTAATACGAGCCCGCGAGGTCGCAACAGCTGCTGGAATCCTTAGATCTCTTGAATTTGAAACCCTAAACACCAACAAAAACACCTTCGACTGCTGCAAACACAAATAGAGGTCACAAACAGGATTTCTGGTCGTAAACTCGTGAAAGAATCACGTCTAAACGACCCTAAATCAATATTGTCTATCACCAACAAGCTATAACCTTCTGGTATTAAACCAAGAGGCTCTGATACCAATTGTAAGTCCCCTGGTACGGATCGTCAATAGCTTGATCCAGTTATCTTGAGGTGCGGAATCCCTCACAATAACTTGGTGATCAACAAAAGCCCCTAGATCATCTGCGGCCTCGCAGATCTTCTTCGGGCTAGCGGAACAACCTTTGACGACTTTAACCTGCAATACCTGCTTGATAATTCGACAAATGTTCAACCCTAAACTCTGTTAGGGTTCGGTTTATATAGGTAACACCCGACATGGGCTTCAGCACATCGCCTCGTAAACCCAGCCCAGCCCGTCACTAATGCGAGGTCGCATTCTGTGATTGGCCTCGTATTTGTCCCTGCAAATACGGGGTCGTATTACCTATATGACTGACTCGTATTTGTCCCTGCAAATACGGGGTCACATTACATCTGTAAATTGCGAACTCGCAATTCACACTTAGCAGATTTACTATACATTCAATACTTAAACTTAATCTAGTATTCTATGCATAATACTAAGTTCATTAATGACAATCACATTACAAAGACATATAACAATATAAGCCCAAACAATCTAGACTGCTATTGACATAGACGTGCACTTACACAATGTCTGGTTCTGTGCATACTGGTAATACTCCTCCACCTACACCTAAACATAATTGAAAAAACTCTAATGAGACTGAATTTGATGATGTAACAAGAATAAGTAAGCTTGATTTTGGTGATCCACTTTACTTGCATGCTAGTGATACTTTGAGCACTCCTTTGATTGGCTTTAAACTGTTAGGGACTGAGAATTATCAGGTGTGGTCTTGTGCTATTGAGTTGGCTTTAGAAACTAAAAATAAAACAGGATTTATTGATGGTACTTGTATTAAATCTGATGATGATCCAATACTTGCTAAACAATGGGACAGATGTAATGCAGTTGTGTTAAATTGGATACTTGGTTGTGTGTCACAAGAATTATATCTAGGTCAAATTTATTCTAAAAATGCTGCTATTGTCTGGCAAGAGTTAAAGGACACTTATGATAAAGTGGATGGTTCTGTTATTTTCAATCTGCATCAAAAAATTAATTCTCTGTCTCAAAATGGTTCTAGTCTTGCTGAATATTATCATAGGTTGACTTCTTTGTGGAAACAGTTAGATGCTATTGTGAAACTGCCTGCTTGTACTTGTAAAGCTGCTAAAGAAGTTCAATTGCATACTGATTTAATGAAGTTAATGCAGTTTCTTATGGGTTTAGATGATGTTTATATGTCTATGAGATCTAATATTCTTATGAAAGACCCTCTTCCTTCTGTTAAGACTGCTTTTAATATTGTTTCCAGAGAAGAATCACACAGAGGGGGGGATGGGTGATAAGCATACTAATGTTTCTGCATTTGTTGCTAAAACCAATTTTAATAGAAACTCAAAATCTTTTGATTCTAAGAAAACTTATGATAATAATTTTGAATCTAGAAGAACTTTTGAACCTTCTCAAAGAGTTTTTAGACCACCTAATCCTAATCTTCACTGTACACATTGTAACAGAGTGGGTCATACTATTGAAAGGTGTTTTCAACTAGCTAATAAGAGATCTTTTAATCAGAATACCAAGATGTCTAATAATCATGCTAATGTTGATAAAACTGCTTCTTGTTCTAAATCTGTTAATGTGCATGCATCTTCTGATTCTTCTAAATCTTCTGCAACCTTAACTGCTGATCAAATTTCTAAGTTGCTTAGTTTGATAGATTCTCAATCTGGTTCTGGTTCCTTTTCTGGTCTGCATGCCAATATGGCAGGTAATAGTTTATGGAATAATAGTTGGTGGAATTTCAATACTGTTATGCTTAAGAGAATCTTAAAATGGATCATTGACTCTGGATCAAATCAACATATGACATGTTTTGAAGATAATTTAACTAATGTTGTTGATATTAGTGATTTAAATCTAAAAATTGGTCACCCTAATGGTACTTTTGCTACTGTTAGAAAACTTGGCAACTTACATTTACCAAATGGTGTTATTATGTTTGATGTTCTTGTTGTTCCTGAATACAATGTTAACCTAATGTCTGTGCATAAATTGGCTAGAGATAACAAACTATATATAGGCTTTGATGATTCTAAATGTTATATACAGGATTTAGCTCAAAAGAATCTGTTGGGGACTGGTAGTGAACAGGGTGGTTTGTATCTGTATGATGATATGCCTATGTGTTCTAATGTGGTATGTAATTTTGCTAGTACACCTTGTGAATCTAAATTACTTTGGCACATGAGACTTAGACATCCTGCAGACCCAACTTTGGATGTGTTTTTGACTCAAAATAATATTGTTGGTGGTTCTGTTGGTCCTTGTGACATTTGTCATAAGGCCAAACAGACCAGAGTCCCATTCCCTTTGAGTGAACATAAGTCTAAAAGATTGGGTGATTTAATTCACATTGATTTAATTCACTTGATTTAACTCACATTCAAGTATTTTTTAACTCTTGTGGATGACTACACAAGAGCAAACTGGACTTTCATGATGATTTCTAAAATTGAAGTATTTGATCATATATTTAGTTTTAGGGGGGGTTGAAGGAAGGGACCCTGCCCCCGGTATCCCTTAGCTTGGATACCCACCTATACCACCCCGTAAGGCTTTGGGTGCCGATGAAACACCTCCACTTAATTCACACAGGATATGGGCATCCCCAAGGATTGAACCCTCATCATTGAAGACTTCCCCTGTGGACCCTAAGCATCATGGGTGACGGGTACCACTGGGTTATTGCCACATTGGTCATATATTTAGTTTTATTAAACTTCTTAAAACTCAATTTGGTACTAATGTTAAAGTTATTAGATCTGATAATGGTTCTGAGTTTGTTAACAACAACATGCATACCTTGTTCACTCATGAGGGAATTGTTCATCAGACTTCTATTCCTTATACCCCTCAACAAAATGACATTGCTGAAAGGAAACATAGACACCTTTTAAATGTTGCTAGGTCTCTTATGTTTCAGGGGGGAATTCCTTTGTACTTGTGGAGTGAATGTGTTTTGACTGCTACTTATCTTATTAATAGAACACCTTCTTCTATTCTTAATGGTAAAACTCCTTATGAGATGATTTATGGTTCTAAACCTTCTGTGAAACATTTGAAAGTTTTTGGGTGTTTGTGTTTTGCTACTATTCTTAATAATTCTGATAAGTTTGGCTCTAGAGCTGAAAAATGTGTTTTAATTGGGTATTTGAATTCTCAAAAAGGATATAAACTATTTAGTCTTGAAAGCAAAACTTTTACTAGTTCAAGAGATGTGAGATTTTATGAGAATATTTTTCCTTTTGTCATGACTAAGAGTAGTGAAGATACTGTTTTAAATATTAATCAGTTAAACTTTTTTGATCATCTTTTTAATGAGGATAAAACCATTAATCTAAGTCCCTATGATGAAGAAGAAGGTACCAAGAAACATTCATTTGATGATGGCAGTAAGTTGTCTAATGCTGGCAGTCCAATAGAGATTACCAGAGATGTTGAATCATCTCTTGGCAGTCCAACAGAGGCAACAACATATGACAATGAGCCTGCAACATCAGTTATGAATGATATAGAGAATTCTGAGGGCATTTCTCTTGATATTGATAAATTTAATCTAAGAAGATCTGAAAGACACACAAATTTACCTAAGTATCTCACTGATTTTGAATTAGATGGTAAAGTAAAGTATGGTCTAAACAAGGTTGTGAATTATGCTAATCTAAGTCCTGAATTATACTGTTTCACCACAAATCTTAATAAAAGCATTGAACCTAGGTCTTATTTTAATCAAAAAGCTGGAATTGACTTTGATGAAACATTTTCTCCTGTAGTTAAGATGATTACTGTTAGATGTATGATTTCTGTTGCAGTTCATAACAACTGGCCTTTGTACCAGTTGGATGTTAACAATGCTTTTTTGTATGGGGATCTAGATGAAGATGTTTACATGTACATACCTGATGGTTATAATCAGAATAATTCTAATTTGGTTTGTAAGCTTAATAAGTCCTTGTATGGACTTAAACAAGCTCCAAGACAATGGAACTTTAAATTGACCAATGCTTTGCTTGAGTGTGGCTTTGTTCAAAGTAGGTCAGATTATTCTTTGTGTACTAGGGAAGTAAATGATAAACTTGTTGCTTTGTTAGTATATGTAGATGACATTGTGTTGACTGGTAATTGCAATGAAGAAATCAATAATGTTAAAAACATGTTAAGTTCTAAGTTCAAAATTAAGATCTTGGAAAGCTAAAATACTTTCTTGGTATTGAAGTTTTAGAAACCAAAGATGGTTTGTGCTTGTCTCAAAGAAAGTATTGTTTAGAACTTCTTAATGATTTTGGTATGCTTGGTTGTAAACCTGCTTTGACTCCTATGGAAATGAATAAAACCTTGAAACCTATTTCTGAAAAACACAAACCTTTGGAAAATATTTCTGTCTATCAAAAACTCATTGGTAAATTGATTTATTTAACATTAACAAGGCCAGACATAAGCTATTATGTTCAAAGCTTGTCACAGTTTATGCATGCTCCAACTCAAGAGCATTTTGATCTTGGTTTGAGAGTTTTGAGATATTTGAAGAAAGCTCCAGGTAATGGTTTACACATTAAGAAAGGTAATGATCTTATTCTCAAGGGTTTTGTTGATTCAGATTGGGGAAGGTGCTTGGTTTCAAGAAAGTTTGTCACTGGTTTTACTGTTTATCTTGGTGACACTCTTATTTCATGGAAGAGTAAAAAACAACCTACAGTTGCCAAGTCCTCTGCTGAAGCAGAGTATAGGGCTATGGCAGCTGTAACTTGTGAGATTATATGGCTAAAAAATCTTTTACTTGACTTAAAGGTTAATGTTCAAATTCCTGTAGAATTGTATTGTGACAGTAATGCAGCTATTCAGATTGCTGCAAATCCAGTTTTTCATGAGAGAACTAAACATTTTGAGATTGATTTGCATTTTCTTAGAGAAAAAATTTCTGCAGGAATTTTGAAAACTGTTAAAGTTCAGTCTGAGCTTAACATTGCAGATTTGTTTACTAAAAGTTTAAGTATTAGCCAACATGAGTTTCTTTGCAATAAACTTGGAATTATTAATTTGTTTGCAAGATGATCTTGAGGGGGGATGTTGTTAGTAACAAGATCATCTTAGGAATAGATTACTACTTATAAGTGTATTTTCTTGTTTAAAGGTAATGTTGAAAAGGAAGTGGATTAAAAGAAGAAAAGGATCTTTGCTGGAGGGCTAAAGTTGTGAAGGAAGAAAGTCAAGGGTTAAGTATGCTATTTCAAGTATTAGAAGGATTAGAAGTGGAAATGTGTGTGGTGTATATATACACACCTTAACACCAATATTAGGGTTGAACAACCCATATATCAATCATCAACTGCAGCTGCTATTCTCTCTTGTTTTTATATATTTCTGTATCAAATCTGTTCGTTATATATATATCATACCGATATATATATATATATTTCTATTATATATATATATCATACCGATATATATATATATTTCTTTATAAATAATCATCACTTTGATGATTAATTTCTGCTTGTATTCATAAACATTAAAACTTTAATAATAATCATTCATTCGACTAGTTTTGTGTTCTAAATCTAATCCTTGATTAGATTATTCTGGTGGTTTCTTACACATTTATTGCAAATAAGTCTAGCTACAAGTGAAGTTGCTCTAGTATTTGTTTAACCAACAACTCTAGTAAATTTCCTAAAGTAAAAAGTTGTAATAAAAAAAGAGAGAAATGATGACGAGTAGGTGACAAATCAGCTGATTCATTTCAGACCCTCGTACTACCTTTCTTTTCTCACTTTTACTACCACCAGTCCACCATTGGCTTGCATTTATACTCCCTTTTTAACCACAAATTCCTAATACCTCAATCATCCTATACGGCCGTCCCTCGGTAATATAACAATAGTTATTTTATTTTATCATTTCTTTTGAAGCATTATACCTTTATATTATATTACGAGTTTGTATTGTCAACTACATAATCTGTTCATTGTGATATACGTTTATAAAAAATGATGATAGAAATTTCAAATTTTTTTATTTTGATCTAGTGCTTCAAGTGTGGTATAAGGCACAAGCCAACAAGTTTTTGATTAAGTGCTTTAAATGACATACTTTGTATTTAAAATAAAAAAACTAAATTCAAATCCAATAATGTTTTATTACTAATTTTAGGATAACCAACTATAACTAGTTAACATTTTTCATTATAAAAGTAAGTAATAAATTACATTTCATTTCAAGGTAGCTCGTTTTGATAGGCATAATCATTTTTTTTTTGTCTTCATGAGTTAATAATTGAACATTTTTCATTAAAGAAATAAATAATAAAGTACATTTCATTTCAAGCCAGTTCATTTTGCTAGGCATAATCATTTTATTTTTTTTTTTGTCTTCATGAGTTATACCAACGTCTTATTCTTTGAAAAAGAAAGTTATTTATGAATTTGATCTATTAAACAAATAACGAATGATGTATTTTAAGTTTAGGTTATAGGAAGAATGTGAGTCTTCCTATAACCTAAACTAGAAAAATCAGGTTGAGTGTAAAGAATGGTCTTGAAAAAATGTGAATGTATATTCACCTACCATTTACATGTTAATTTTTTTTAAGTTAAAAAAATGAAGTTAAAGGAGAAAATGATACAAGAAGCCAAGAAGGAAGTGAATGGTCTAGTAGTGTAGCTTGGGCCTTTTACATTGGGCCAATACTTATTCCGGGTGAAATATATACATGTGATTTACGTGTTGGTGGGTGATGCACCACACGGTCTCTATAGTCTACACAAAGGCTAGTTGTTATAAGTCATTCACTGAATCTGTATTTTTGAATTTTGATTGTCATAATCATTCCATGCACCAGTTACACGTTTAACTATTCAACTCATGTTGGTGTTGCCGGATATTATGTAGTTTTCGATAACTTTGAGATGATAATCTTAATTACCAAGTGTTTCATGTCAATCTGACTGTACAACTCTTCGGTTTTAAAATTTTGAAAATACATAGAAAAAATTTAAGAATTCATAATAAAATTTCAATTTCGAGGGAAACATTAGCCCCTGTTACCCCTTTGGCACCATCTCTGTATGTGAGTTAAAAAGAAAATGAACCATCATAATAGGTAAATTTCCCTAAAACTTTTATAAAATGTTTCGTGCTTTTTTCTACACCTAAAGTCGAACCAAAAGCTGCAACAATTTAGTTTGAATGATAGCGAACGACAACTTCCAATGAAGATTAAATACATAGCTTTTGTCTACGTATAAGTTAAACGTAATGATAGACATCCAAGACTAAAAAAAGGGTAAATGTCAAGGAACCTGCAATGCTGCCCGACGGTGAGAGCCCAGAAACCTTACACTGTTATTTTGTAAATTTATAACAATTTTTTTGGCATTACCTAATATGTTTCTATATTTTTTAGTTTTGTCTTATAGAACTCACTATAAAAAAAACACCATTTAGTGGCACACAAAAAGTGTCACTAAATATCACAAAAGTGTCACTAAAGTGCTGTCAGGTAATGGGTGACAGGAAAAAAAAGTGACAAAAAAAAGTGTCACTAAGAACGCTGTCACTAAAAGGTTTTAGTGGCACTTTTTGGTCTGTCACTAAAGTTTTTATGGGTTTTAGTGACACTTCTTTGTTCTGTCACTGTCGACTTAACGAGTTTTAGTGATACTTTTTAGTTGTGTCACTGAACCTTAACTGCTTTTGGTGGCACTATTGTGTTGTGTCGTTAAAGAGTCCACGATTTTTAGCGGCATTTTTAGATTGTGACGCTATAAACTAATAATGAGTTGAAATGTTTAGCAATAGATGCAATTCAATTAATAAGTTTGTAAGTATTAGTGAACAAAGTTCTCTAACATTCATGAAAATATTAAATCAAAAGATTTCCACAAGTCAAGCAACAATATCTGAGGATACCCAACACAATAACAAAAGAGCCTAACTAAATTTACAATAAGAAACCTAAAGCTTTGAAACCCACTGCCCTTCATCCAATGTAGCAAGTCTCTTCTAGCCAATCTCTCATGACAACAATTCAATCTGTGTGATAGACAAGGTTATGCTAGAAATTAAACTCTAATACAAAAAAAAAAGAAAGTTAAGTACTTTTTAAACTCCAATCAAATAAGGAAGGTCTGTTAGGAAAACTGAGTAGAAACGAAGTAAGAGGAAACTTTAATTAATTATAAGTTTTTGAAGAGTAAAGCTCACAATATGTACCGGTATTATTGATTCCGCTTCCAGCCGAAGATCTTTGGTTTCCACTTGGCGAGTTGTTTCGGTCCATAGAATAATTATCAGAAATCTGAAACACCGCAAGGTAGATCAAATTCCAGCTACAAAAATATATTACCAAATGGAATTTAATATGCATATGATAATACCTCCATATTCATGTTTCTAAAAACACCAGCTAAGTTAGAAATTGATGTTATTAAACGATTCTTTGACGGTAATGACAAATAAAGAGAGCAACCATCAAATAAATTAATCTTACTGCCACCTATAAAAGTGTGACATCATGACTTATTACACCTACAAAAAACCTGACCATTCTGCCACAACAGTTGGTGATTATCAAAGAAAAAAGTCACCAGTATATTCTCCTGTTTAGATACACATACGTGAAATCATCACAAAAGTATATAGTTTGGCAATATCCCCATTTCTTTTATTCATGTTAGTTTGGTCGAGTGCGGATGGGTTAAAACACAGTAGCCTTAGGTGTGTTTCTAAGTTCATTAGCAGCTGCAATAACACAGTTGTGGGTTTCTAACGAACGGGTTTAAAGTTTCTGGTCTAGGTGGTTTCAAAGCTAAGAGGTTCGGTGAACAGGTTTCTTTCAAACATTTCATCAAATATGTAATGTGCGAAGAGTAATAAAACATATTACTGGAGAAACTTATGTATAACCCACACACCAATAAGATTGGCAACATCTTCAGAATTCCTAGAATTCATTCGATAACCTTATTGATAAAAAGATATCTACTTAAAAGTCATCACATAACCAAAAAGTACAAAGGGTTCTTGTTGCAAAAATACAAATTGGACTCTTGTTGCACAAAAAGAATCAATATTGTACAAGAATAAATATTATACCTTTTCTATATAATTAAACTTAGACATCTACTTAGGTGCAACTTAAATACTAAGCCAAAATCTATAAAATAGCTTCTTAGGTTGAACATAAATTGTAACAAATGCATCGAAATCATCAGTTTAAATTTAGGTTGAACAAGTTGTAAGGTTTCATACAACAGATCAAAATTTCCAAGTTATAAAATGCTTTATTTAAATTATAAAACACTTAAACATCTAAATATTAGTAATCAATAGTTAAAACAAACATTGAATTCATATACTAAATAAAAAAATTCATTCGATGTTACAGATTATAAGACCCCCAAATTTGAATGAACATATGACATCATATTTATGAAAAACAAAAATTAATAAAGGATATTGCAACAAAAATACGTAAGAAAAAAATAATGAGGAAATTACCTTAGTATTTAGTAGAATAGTGTGACAGAGAGTGGGAAGAAGAGAGCTATTGTTGTGAGGAAGAGGGCAATTAGTGTAAAATTAATCAGACTTTATATAGAATTTGAGACTAACTCGAGATGATTCAATCATAAACTCACAATATACTGTAACAGCCATAAACGATTTTGAACAAACCCCTAAACATAAACGATTACATCTTAAAGAAGAATGAGAGATAATGGTAAGAAAAATTGGGGAATGTTAAGAAACCCTAACTGGGTATGGCTGCGTATATATAGCCCACTAATATTACAAAAGCAGTCCCCTTAGTCTTGAATATGACAATCCAGTCCCTGAGCTTCCTTCTTCTAACTCTTGACAGCTTCAGTCCTTTAACTTCCAGTGATGTCACAAGCTATCCAAACGTGCACCTGCTGCTCAACATAGAGAATTAGTACCACAATTAAGTTGCTAAATCAACACCCTCCCACAACTTAAGTGTGGAAGGCATTATAAAGACCCAGTTTGTCACAAAACTGGTTATGTAAAGACACAGAGAGACCTTTAGTAAAGATGTCTGCCACATTCTGCTCAGAGTTAATTTTAACAGTTTCAATAACCCCATAGTTAATCTTTTCTCTCACAAAGTGGAGATCAACTTCAAAGTGTTTAGTCTTTTCATGAAAGACAGGATTGGCTGCTATTTGTATAGCAGCCTTACTGTCACAATGAATTTGAATGGGAGCATGTCTTTTTATTCCAAACTCCTCAAGAACTTTTAAAACCCAGATTATCTCACAAGTGACAGCAGCTAATGCTCTGTACTCAGCCTCAGCTGAAGACCTGGAGATGGTGGCTTGTTTCTTACTTTTCCAAGAGATGAGAGAACCTCCAAGAAAGAGATTATACCCAGTGGTACTCTTTCTGGTAGTAATCTTCTTGGCCCAGTCAGAGTCAACAAAAGCAGTGAGAGCAAGAGAAGTGTTTTCTTTAAATAAAACACCTTTACCTGGACACCCCTTAAGGTATCTAAGAACCCTCATGGCAAGTCTGAGATGAGAGTCAAGAGGATTGTGCATGAACTGACTAAGGATATGCACAGAATAAGCAATATCTGGTCTGGTCAGGGTAAGGTAAATCAATTTTCCTACCAGTTTTTGATACTCACAAACATTTTCTAAAGGTTTGTCATCAACAGTGGAACCCTGAGGAACAGGATTGGGTTCCATGGGTGTTTGAGCAGGTTTGCAGCCTAAGAGGCCAAATTCACTTATAAGATCCAAAGCATACTTCCTTTGAGACATGCATATCCCATTTTCAACCTCAATGACCTCAATTCCAAGGAAATATCTCAATTTCCCTAGATCCTTTATAGAGAATTTAGAGTTAAGAAAGGACTTACATTGATTGATCTCCTTCATGCAATTTCCAGTAATCACAATGTCATCAACATAAACAAGTAGAACAATAAACACACTACCAACAGATTTAGTATAAAGTGAGTAGTCACTTTTACTTTGTATGAATCCAATTTCAATCAAGGCAGAATTCAATTTTTCATTCCATTTCCTTGGTGCTTGTTTTAGTCCATAAAGGGACTTCACAAGCTTACAAACTTTAGGATCAGAACTAGAATGATAACCAGGTGGAGGTGTCATATAAACATCTTCATCAAGGTCACCATACAAGAAGGCATTATTAATGTCCAATTGAAATATAGGCCATTTGTTGTTCACAGCAACAGTTATTAAGCATCTAATGGTGACCATTTTAACCACAGGGGAGAAAGTTTCATCAAAATCAATCCCAAACTTTTGACTATACCCTTTAGCAACAAGTCTAGCCTTATACCTATCAACTTCACCATTTGACTTATATTTTATCTTGTAAACCCATTTACAACCTATAGGTCTTCTGTTAGAAGGCAGATCAGTGAGAACCCAAGTGTTGTTCTTATACAAGGCTTCAATCTCACTATTCATAGCATCAACCCATAAAGGGTTTTTAACAGCCTCTTCATAATTGTTAGGTTCATAATGTTTATTAAGATTAGAAACAAAGCAGGAGATATCAGAGTTTAGATTAGAATAGCAAACAAAATTAGATATGCAATGCTTGGTCTTATTGCCAAGGACAAAATCACCAAAGTGTTTGGGAGTTTTAATGGTCCTATTGGACTTTCTAGTGGGAATAGGATTGTCAACCCTATGAGCAACATCATGAAGATCAGTATTGTCATTACCCTCAGACATGAAATTTTCATCAGAGGATGTTGCAATGGATGGTTGATCCCTGGCAGAGTCATAAGTACTGCCAGAGGGACCATTATCCCTGCCCTCATCTTCTTGAGTAAAGGCTCTCACTTCATCATTGGGATTTTGAGCATTTGGTTCAGTTTCAAAAATAAAATCATATAGATTAGGAGAGTTTTTATTATGACCCTGATTAATAGGTTTGTTAGATTCACTCAACATCTTCAAAGGAAAGACATTTTCATAAAATTTCACATCCCTAGAAAACAAGGTAGTTTTATTGTCCAAACTAAAAAGTTTGTAACCTTTCTTCTCATTGGAATAACCAATGAGAATACATTTATTTGACCTACTTGAAAACTTGTCATGATTATTCAAAACAGTAGAGAAGCATAGACAACCAAATGCCCTAAGATGTGAGAGATTAGGTTCAGTTTTAAAAATTAGCTCATAAGGTGACTTTCCAGAGAGGACATATGAAGGTAACCTGTTAATCAAGTAAGTAGCAGTCAGAACACAATCAGGCCAAAGATATAAGGGCAACCCCCCTTGAAACATAAGAGCTCTTGCCACATTGAGCAAGTGTCTATGTTTTCTCTCAACAATCCCATTTTGTTGAGGAGTGTGAGGAATGGAGGTTTGATGTATAATGCCATGTTTGTCAAGAAATGAGTTCATTTTATGGTTGATGAACTCACTTCCATTGTCACTCCTAATCATTTTAATGTCCTTTTGAAACTGGTTTTTTATCAAACTGTGAAATCTGGTGAAATTCTCATAAGTCTCATCCTTGGTTTTTAACAAGTATACCCAAACAGCCCTAGTATGGTCATCAACAACAGTGAGAAAGTATCTATAGCCTTCTCTACTTTGGACCTTGTAGGGTCCCCAAAGATCAAGGTGAACCAGTTCACCAAGGGCATGAGTCTTATGCATACTCAAGGGAAAAGGATCCCTAGTTTGCTTAGCCTTGTGACATATCTCACAAGGTGAAGTAGACACACAATCAATGTTCAATTTATCTTTAAGAGTCATAAGGACAGAGTCTGAAGGGTGCCCTAATCTGTTGTGCCAAACATGAGTAGATAAATGACATTCAAAAGTAGTGTGATTGCTTAAAATGTTGTTACCTTTAGACATATTTTTAAAGAAATACAGTCCCCCACTTTGACTACCATTCCCAATCACTTTCTTGGTTTGTAAATCCTGTATGACAAAGCTGTGCTGGTCAAATCCAATGAAGGCTTTACTATCCCTAGTAAGACTATACACAGAAAGCAAGTTGACACAATATTCAGGCACATAGAGCACACCAAAAAGAACAATATTATCATTAAGCCTTAAGTCACCAATTTTGAGGATCTTGGCTTGGGTTCCATTTGGATGCCCAACAGTGAGACCAAGATTGGATATATCATGAACATTAATCAACCAGGTTTCATTACAAGTCATGTGAGTATTGGCTCCAGAATCAGTTATCCAACCCTTTTCATACATAGTATTTTTGACACTTAGATTGAAACAAAAAAATTTATCAAAATGAGTATTAAAGAAACAGTTGGCATTGAAAAAGTTACCTGCCATATTGGCTTGTAACCCTTTAGGACTAGGATTATCACTCAACAGGTTCATCAGTTTAGCATATTGATCAGGTGTGAAAGTCATGGTGTGGTTAGGACTGGAAACAGGTTTAATACCAGAAGTAGAAGCAGTAGAAGAAGGAGTATCATGAGTATCATTCATGACAGTACTGTTATTAGACCTGTGATAAGATTGAGAAGAAAACTTCCTACTAGAAGTGTCCCTCCCATAACCAGAAGGGTACCCCACAACATCAAAGCATCTGTCAATGGTGTGCCCATATTTTAAACATCCAGTGCATTGAATAGAAGTATTAGGGCCCCTTTTTATGAAATTCATGTTACTTTCAAGAGATTTAGGTGATTCAAAGCTTTTGTGACTACCAAAACTTTTGTTGTTGTTGTTTGAAAATCTATTACCAAAGCTCCTTTTTCCATTATCAAAGGTTTTTGCAATAAAAGCATTGTTTTGAGGTTTAGAAGAATTCTCATTTGAGGGTATACCTCTATGAGATTCTTCCCTAGAGATTAAGGCAAAAGCAGCCTTGACAGTGGGCAAAGGGTCTCTGGTAAGAATGCTGCTTCTAATGGGTAAGTAAACATCATCAAGACCCATCAAAAATTGCATCAACTTTAAAAGATTGTGATGGTCTTGTATTTCTTTAGCAGCATTGCAAGTGCAAGTGGGTAATTTAACAAGGGCATCAAACTGTTTCCAGAGAGAATTCAAATTGTGGTAATATTCAGATATAGGTCTCCCATTTTGAACCAAAGAGTGTATTTTATGATGTAAGTTAAATGTGATGGACCCATCCACCTTATCATATGTTTCTTTAAGTTCTTCCCAAACAACTTTAGCATTTTTTGAAAAAATCTGTCCAAGGTATAACTCCTCAGTCACAGAACCTAGAATCCAAGACAAAACCACAGAGTTGCATCTATCCCATTGCTTAGCCAACACATCATTTTCCACAGATTTAACACAAGAACCATTCACAAATCCCATTTTATTTTTGGTTTCCAAAGCAAGTTCCATGGCACAGGCCCAAACCTTATAATTTTCAGTTCCTTTTAATTTAAAAGATATTAAGGGTGTACCAGAAGTGTCACTAGCATGCAAATACAACTCATCACCAAAATCAAGTTTACTAATCAAGGTACCAAACACATTAACACCATCAAGAAAATCACCATCCCCATCAGGGGGGTGGTGGTTTCATCAGCCATAACCACAGAGAACAAGAATATCAATAAGCAAGAAAAGACAGCAAGAAGACAATAAAAGAACCCTAAAGAGCAGGCAGACAAGAGGCCAGATTCAAGGACACTAAAGTGCCAAGACAGGTATTGTTTGGTGCTCTCTCTTCTACCAATAACAAGGTTAGTAATAAACCACAATAGAAATAATCAAGAACCAAGAGATAGTAATGTAATACACATAACAGATACCATATTAAGCACAAAGCATGAAGAAAGCACAAATGAGGCAGATAACAAGTAGATAATGAGAGATCCCAACCTATAGGCCAAACCCTTCACACCCAGAGCGCTCCAAGTGTAAAGAAGGTTTGCTACAGAGAGGGTAGAAAAGAATGCTCACAGTGGGGTCTCCAACAGTAATTCCAGTAATAAAAAAGGCAACCAAAGATCCAAACACAAGAATATTTGAAGCAAATATTCAAGATCCAGATCTGAATGAGATATTCGATGATTAAGTAACCTTTAAAGGATAATCCAAACAAAGAATAGAGAGATTATCCGCTTCTAGTGGCAAGATTACAATCCTATTAGTAAGGAGAATCCCACAACACGAGCAGAAGAGAATCAATCGATTAGATACAAACCCTAAAGAGAGTAATACCCAAATCGAGATGAAGGTAAACAAGAAAAGGTAATAATCTGAGAGTAAGATATACTTTGTATAGAAATATATTTTGTATAGCTAAATATATATATATATATGTAATATATATATATATATATATATATATATATATATATAAATATATATATATATATGTAATATATAATTTTAGTAGAATAGAAACCCTAAAATTAAAGTGTGAAAGAAAACCATTTTAAAGAATCAATCGAGACAGATGAAGACCTGAAACGAGAAACCTGTCTCTGATACCATGTAAAATTAATCAAACTTTATATAGAATTTGAGACTAACTCGAGATGATTCAATCATAAACTCACAATATACTGTAACAGCCATAAACGATTTTGAACAAACCCCTAAACATAAACGATTACATCTTAAAGAAGAATGAGAGATAATGGTAAGAAAAATTGGGGAATGTTAAGAAACCCTAACTGGGTATGGCTGCGTATATATAGCCCACTAATATTACAAAAGCAGTCCCCTTAGTCTTGAATATGACAATCTAGTCCCTGAGCTTCCTTCTTCTAACTCTTGACAGCTTCAGTCCTTTAACTTCCAGTGATGTCACAAGCTATCCAAACGTGCACCTGCTGCTCAACATAGAGAATTAGTACCACAATTAAGTTGCTAAATCAACAATTAGGTTACAGGAGAAAGATGAATGAGAAATTATAAAATTGTTTTTGAAACAATAAAGGAATGAATTGTTTTTGGAAAAATAAAAGAATAGAGTGGGACTAGATATAAAATTACCCGCTTATAATTCACGAAAATATAAAACTACCCGCCTAAGATTTCACGAAAATTTCAAAGGCGGCATATATAGAAAAGCAATTTATTAGCTTTTAATGACATAAAACTCTAAATGCCACGAATTCTCTACATGTATAGTGACATTTATAAACTTTCTGCCACTAATATTGATGTACATTACTAACACAAATTTAATGTGTCACTAAATACATTAACTTTTTAATAACACATGATATATGTCACTAAACACTATCATACAGTGGCATTTAAAAATGTGTCACTAAAGGTGTGTGCCACTAAATGGCACTTTTTTGTAGTTTTATTTAATTATATTTTTTAATCTCTTCTAGCTTCCATTATTTATTTGTTAGCCTTAGCTTCCAAATAATTGTGCTAATATTGCCACCAAGGTACGTTACACTTACACAATTACATTTAATGAAAATGTAAAGTAGTTATAGTTACTTTTACACAAACAAATCAAGACACCAAACATGTAAATGGTAATCCGAATGGGCAAAGCAATCAAATCATCATTTGGTTTATAACAATTAGTCAATGCTTTCTTCCACTTTTGATGTTTAGTGGGATCAACTGAAGCTAACAGTAATTTTAAATCAATCGAATATATTCCAATTTCAAAGTGATTTAAGTTATTATAGTTGTTTGATTGGATATTATTTCAGTTTCAGATAGATTAACAAATTAATATTTAGGACTGTATAATAAGCTATACAACCTACATATAAATATACATATAGTCCATAAAGAGCTTGAAGTTGTTATCTAATTTTGTTAGGAAGAACAAGGCAAACATTATTATGTATGTATGTATGGGGCTTAAAAGATAACAAGCGATAAATCAGATGATTGAGACATAAAAATGAAACAAGTGGAGCCAATGACATTTTTTTTGAAAGGTAATTATTATTCACAATCAATGGAGCCAATGACATGATAATGAATAGAAAAGGAACCACTTGTGACCCAATAATTTTATTCCATTTTATCTTTTTAAGAATGTGTGGATCAAGATTGATAGAGATGTTTCGAGGTCAACATTATCTCCGTTATCGTATTGTTCTATTTTCCTCCTTATACTATATATATTAAATTAATATTAGAGAAATTATCACAAATCGTCCATGTGGTTTGCTCGATTCGCATTTTCGTCCCTGGACTTTTTTTTATCACTAAGTGTCCCTGGGCTTTTCCATTTCATTGCCAGACGTCCCTCCTACAAACGTCCGTCCATTTTTAGCCGTTAAGCCCCTCACGTGCTTGCCACGTGAGGGTAAAATCGTCCACCTTCACTAATATCAAACCACAGGGACTATTTCTCCTTCCCCATAAATTACATTCACCTTCCTTATCTCTCCATAATATCAAAAACCCTAATTTACTTTTTTTTCTCTTATTTCTTTCTCATACTCTCCCATAAATTACATTCACCTTCCTTATCTCTCCATAATATCAAAAACCCTAAATTACTTTCTTTTTTCTCTTATTTCTTTCTCATACTCTCATTAAGAGAAATTATCACAAATCATGATCTATTGTTCGTGTGGAAATGCAGCAACACTTCGAACATCATGGACCCCTCGTAACCCAGGTAGAAGGTTTTATGGCTGTTCTTGCAAGGTAAATAGTTGTGGGTTTTTTAAATGGGTCGATCCTCCTATGTGCTACAGGGCTGTCGAGATAATACCCGGGTTATTAAGAGCAAAAAACAACCTTGAAGCAACATTACGTAGAAGAGAACAAGAAGTGTCGCGATTGAAGATGTATTTAGTGGGATCAGTTTGCAACTTAATTCTTGGTGGGACTTTGATTCACCTATTTGGTGCCAGCAAACTTCCTGATTTTTCTTGGACTTTCTCCCATGGATCTTTGAAAACTAGGAGCAGGAGCAGCATTCACATTGTTACTAGCTTGACTTGGTTGTGTTGCTTGACTTGGTTGTGTTGCTTGACTTGGCTGTGTTGCTTGACTACCACCAGCATTCATTTGATCTCTACAAGAATGAGAAATTTACAGTTACAATTACACAACTAAAAATGAGAACTTTACAATTACACAACTAAAAATGAGAACTTTACAATTACACAACTAAAAATAAAAAGCAGTCAACAAATCTCACCTTTGAGATTGACCAGATTGCTTTCTTTTCTTGGATTTAGTTGGTTGTGATGATGATGCTTGCCTTTGACCCTTGCATGTCTTAGAATTGTGCCCCATTTGATTACACTTTTTACATGTCATAGTTTTTCCTTGCCTAGAAAGTTTACCTTCTTTCACTATTGGCTTTGAACTTTCGCCAGCACTCTTCTTTCTTTTCTTACAAGGTCTTCCTGCTTGTGTTTTATGATATGGGGGTAACAATTTTGTTGGACAGTTACTTATAGGCCATGTAGACACACCAGTGCATGGGTTAATCTTTTCATGATATACCTCCCTCCATGTCTCCAATCTGTAAGCCATGTGAACCCAATCTTCTGGACTCCCAATTTGGTTACCATGGTCATCCATGTTCATAAGAGAAGCTACAACATGCTTGCAAGATAGTCCAGTTAACTCCCATTTCCTACAACTACAAGATTTCTCAGTCATATTTACAACTGCTTGGTCTTGCCATGGACCACTAACTTGGTATTTATCTGACCCATTAAACACTACATTATACTTATGGGCTTCTGCTTTTGTTACCTCAAAAATCTCAGTTGCAGTAGGGGTTAGAGGTCCCTTAGACTTATCAATAACTTTCTGAACTAACACAATTCTTCTCTACATGTACTCTCTGATATACTCCAAACAAGTGATTATTGGCCTTTCTCTGCCATCTACTAACTTACTATTAAAGGATTCACATATATTATTCAATAGAATATCACAGTGTGCTCTCCCTGTACAAATAAATCAAACTGTTCTAAATTCATGTTTTCTAAATCAATTTACTAGTTAAATAAGAGTGACTTTACCTGAAAAATAAGCCCTGACCCAGTGCTTTGGTGGAATTGCTCTCAACCAGTCATGTACTCTGTTGCTTAATCTGTTGAATTCAGCCATTGCATGTTCAAATTCTGGTACAGTTGTTGAGGTTGCACATTTCCACAGAATGTCCTTGTACACTTCTCCACACTTGAAATGAGCTTTCAAGTTTTCATGAATGTGTCTTAAACAGAACCTGTATTCTGCACTTGGAAAGACACTTTCAAGTGCTGGAATAATGCCCTAGTTTACAGAAATAAAGAAATTAATAAAGACAATATAGACTGGACAAATTAAATAAGTATACATATATAATTTACAGAAATAAAGAAGTTAATAAAGATAGTACCTTCTGTCTATCACTTATGAAAGTAAAGTTGCTTCTCTTTGTCAAATCCAAATCTTCTCCAAGACATTGGAGAAACCATGTCCATGAACTCTTAGTCTCTGCTTCAACTATGGCATATGCTAAAGGGTAGATACCATTGTTAGCATCTACACCCACTGCAGTTAGCACCTGTCCAGGATAAGGGCCTCTCATAAATGCTCCATCTAATCCCAACAACTCCATTCCAGCTGCTTCCCTTCTTTAATGCTCCTAAACAAATGTATATTCTTTTGAACACCCTTGTTTCTGATGTTTCCATATTGGGCTCATGTTCAACCTCTATCTTCACAGTTGTCTCTGGATTCCTGAACTGCAATTCAAGTGCATAGTTCCTCAAGTTTGCATACTGCTCAACATAGTTACCTCTTAACTGATTCATTGCCTTATCCTTTGCCCTATAAACCACCTGTCTATCTATTCCCAACTCAAACTGTTTCTGCAATTGGTTTTGTAATGCCTTCCCACTGATATTTGGAGTGTTAGCACAAGCATCACCTATGTATTGTGAAAGAAAAGTACTACTTGCCCACTTGAGATGTCTGGTTTGTAAGCATGTGTGCTCTTCTTTTAATGTCTTCACATACCAATGCTTGTCTTGTTTGGTTTTTGATACATGTAGGGTCCATGGGCAAGTGGGGGTTTGGTCAATTACCTTTTTACCCTTTGCATCTTTATTGACCTTTTCAACTATGCAAGATTCTTTGCCATGTGTTTCTGTTTCAGCCTTTTTATAATTTGGAACCCTACCAACACATCATGCTCTAATTCTTTCATTATCATTCTTTACAAACTTCAGCTCCCTTCTACTTTCCACTGCATGTTTTTTAACCAACAAAGTAATATGTTTCTTGTCCATGAAAGGCTTACCTGGCTGTAAGGGACACTTTACTTGTTTGTTCAATTTTCTCAATTTCTTGTTTCTCTCATCTCCATCTGATCCTTCCCCACTGTCATATTCATCAAAGTTTATGCCCCTAACCTCCTCATTTATTTCTAAATTCCCCAATTGTACATCCACACCTTTCTTAAGCCAGTGGTCATCCCTTTCACAATGATCTTTGAAATCACTCATGTCCACATCAACCTCATTAACCTTATCACTAGTATCCAAATTGTATTTAAAAAACTCATCATTAACCTTATTAACAGTTTCAACACTAGGACCTCCTACAGGCTCATGTTCAGTTTCAACATTCAAACTAGGACCTCCTACATCATTTTGAGCAGTTTCTGGATTCTCACAACTTTCTTGAACACCTTCTAACAAAAGCCTCCTAAAACTCATAGGTTTCTCTACAACAAGTACATCATCATCTTCTAACTCTTCAATAACAACATTAGATTGCATATTTGTTCCCACAGTGGATATTTTATGCTCAATGTAAATATGAAACAGTCTAAGTGATTTTTTAACATAAGCAATCATATTTATCACATCAGCATCACTTCCAAATGGTAGTAGACCATTATCTAAATCATTTGTGTCTGGTTTTAGAAAATGATAGTACATGATTTCCTTTTCATCATAACCTAATTTCTTAACAACATAATTAAATTCATGAACTGAAAAGTGATCACTATCAATATAATCCACTATTACCTCATCACCAAAAATATACTCTCTGCCAGGAGAACTTGTGAAAACCCCACCATGATGAATGATAATTGAATTAAATTCGTATATTTCTCTGTGAATGGAAAAATACATATATAAGTATACATATATAAGTATACAAGTATAAAGTAAACAAATTTTTGTTATTAATCATAATAAAAAGCAGAGAGATGATGAAACCTTACCATAATTGTCAAGTAATAACTTCCACTGGTCATCTTGGAAATCTTTGGGTCTAAACAATTCTAATCCATTTGCATCAACGGCAGGGATTTCATCATCATCCGTATCCATATTAATTGAAATTAGGGTAAAAGATTATTGTTGATTTGGGGTTTTCTAGGGGGAGGATTTTTAGGGTTTTGATCAGGTAATATTTGGGGGAAAATGAGAAAAGGGTTTTTTTATACGTGTGTGTATATATATATATATATATATATCTTTTATATATTATATATTAATATATATATATATTATCGAGAAATAGTCCCTGTGGTTTGTTTTTAGTGAAGGTGGACGATTTTACCCTCACGTGGTAAGCACGTGAGGGGCTTAACGGCTAAAAAGGGACGGACGTTTGTAGGAGGGACGTCTGGCAATGAAATGGAAAAGCCCAGGGACACTTAGTGATAAAAAAAAAGTCCAGGGACGAAAATGCGAATCGAGCAAACCACAGGGACGATTTGTGATAATTTCTCTTAATATTAATATGAGATGCATGATTAGATTTTGTTACACATATGCATTAATATATATATTTTTCAATCTTTTTTAAATCTCAAATGGATATTACACTAAAATTGAGAGTTGGAGCATCATTGATATATGAGTTTTCAAACTAAATGTCAAGATGATGTTTGGAACAAGTGGACACTGGACAGATGAAGTGGTTCGGTTCCACATCTTTTAAGTTAAAGGTTTCAAAATCATTGTAGAGTTTTGTTTTTCATTTCTTGTTGGGACCTATGAAGTCCAAAAGCTTTAAGTTAGGGATTATTCATGTCAATTCCAATTATTTAACAAATTTTAGTTACGTATCAGATGAATATTTTGTATATGTATATGATTCAAGCGACCCTTATGATCTTATTGCACTAAAAGAAGACATTGTGAATTTTGATCCTTCTCATTTCTCTAAAATAGTTTCATATACTGTATCCAGATTCTTGATATTAGTAGTGGGATCTCATACTATTCAGATAGATTGAACTTGTTTGAGTGTTTGACTCACATGACATTGTTACTCATTCGTTGCAACTTACCGTTTTTATTACCATTAGAAGTTTGAAATCCACTAAAATTTGCTAATAGGGCTAAGTTGAAGTAGACATATCTCAGTAATCGGGTTAGTATATGGATCGTGGGCTTGTAGTTAGAGGGGAGGGAGTACCCATCGGGTAGGGGATCGGGTACCCCGACCACGATCGGCTACACCATTTCCAGTTCTCGGGTAAGAATCGGGTAAGTGAAATCGGGTTAAGGATTTGATTAGTGAAACCGATACTTGGGTTCAAAAATTTCAAACGTTGGGGAGCGGACCCCACATGGAAAACGGCTAGTTGACAGAATAAAAAAATAAAAAATTCACTTCCCTCCTATATTTAAACTTGTTTCTTCTTCAACCTCAAATACCACTTCATATATATATATATACATACACAGCCGATATATATATATACACATATATAATATATTCATATATACATATATACATACGCAGCTCGTATATATATATATATACACAGCCACCACCACCCTCTCTTCACCTTCTTCACAATGGAACCACCTAGAGGTAACCAACGAAACCACCACCAAGGTTATCGTCAACCACCACCACCGAATCAAGGTTATCTTCAACCACCACCGAATCAAGGTTATCTTCAACCACCACCACCACCCAACTGTACCGTCGACACCATACACAGCCACCACCACCCTCTCTTCACCTTCTTCACAATGGAACCACCTAGAGGTAACCAACGAAACCACCACCAAGGTTATCGTCAACCACCACCACCGAATCAAGGTTATCTTCAACCACCACCGAATCAAGGTTATCTTCAACCACCACCACCACCCAACTGTACCGTCGACACCATACACAGCCACCACCATCGAATCAATATTCCCAACCACAACAACAGCAATACTATACACCACAACCCGCTAGCCCAGTTTACGGTTACCACATGGGTCCTCCTCCTCCCGTCGAACCTCAACATATTGAACTTGCGCAAACGGGATCACATTGTCGATCCCGCTTTGTTGGCATGCATTCTCGAGGAAAAACGCGCCCTTGGTGAAAAAAACGGATGGCCATGTAATTTTTAAATTTGTTGAACTTGTAGTTTTAATTTTTATTTTAATGTGTTGAACTTTTATTTTTATGTGATTGTGTTGTTTATGTTTTTTTTAAAAAACTATTATGTAATGTTTGTTTTTATTTATTGAATGTTTGAAGTTAGTATTTATATTTATATAGTTAAATTATTGATTTAATAAAAAAAATGAAAAAGAAAATGAAATTGGGTAAGTTTAATGAATTGGGTATGTATTGCCTGGGTAAGAATTGGGTAGTTGTGAGTTGGAGAGTTTTGATTGGAAGATGAATTGGGTAAGTTTAATGAATTGGGTATGTATTGCCTGGGTAAGAATTGGGTAGTTGTGAGTTGGAGAGTTTTGATTGGAAGATGATTTGGGTAAGTTTAACTAATTGGGTACTCCCCCCCCCCCCCCCCCCCCCCCCCCCCCCCTTAGTGCAAAATTTACTAACCTTTTGGGTTGTCAAACAAAAAAAGAGCTGTATGTAGATTTGGGTACGATTGACTTTGCTCTTAATTTCTAAATATGTTATCCACAAGACCACAACTCTATATTTACTTGGGCCAATCTCAAGTTTCGTGGGCTGCTACACATCTGGAGAAAAAAAAAAAAAACAGTGATAAAAATTTCATCTCTAATATATTATATTATATTATATTATATACTATTTAAAATAATTCGCGTGAATAGTGAAGCATGCTGGCAGGCAGCTGGCTCAGCAGCTGCCCTGCCTGCTTATTTTTTTTTCTTTTGTTTTTTAGTTAACGTGTTGTGTAGATATCAACTTGCCTTCTTGGGTTTTATATATTTATATTTTGACTTATATTATTACTATTAGGATGATAACGTTTTAGTGTCTCACACTTTAACTACTAAATCTTTTGGAACTTTTTTATTTACCATTAAAGTTTTATGTTTGATAATTCATGGTACTTCGCTTTAGTCTTTTTTATTTGCACCATGAAAGTTTTAAGCTTCTATATTTATATTTTGACTTATATTATTACTTTTAATATAGTTTACAACTTTTTATTTCGCCATCAAAGTTTTGTGTTTAAAGATCGCGTGAATAGTGAAGCATGCTGGCAGGCAGCTGGTGCCTGCTTATTTTTTTTTCTTTTAGTTAACGTGTTGTGTAGATATCAACTTGCCTTCTTGGGTTTTATATATTTATATTTTGACTTATATTATTACTATTAGGATGATAACGTTTTAGTGTCTCACACTTTAACTACTAAATCTTTTGGAACTTTTTTATTTACCATTAAAGTTTTATGTTTGATAATTCATGATTTCATGGTACTTCGCTTTAGTCTTTTTTATTTGCACCATGAAAGTTTTAAGCTTCTATATTTATATTTTGACTTATATTATTACTTTTAATATAGTTTACAACTTTTTATTTCGCCATCAAAGTTTTGTGTTTAAAGATTTACGTATTGTTAAGGATGTGGTTTTTTTTCAAATGGTAACAGTTGACATGTTAAAATTAATGACCCGCATTCAAGTCTGTGTCCGATCGTTATCCCCGGCCAACGGCCGGGTATAACACTATTTAATATTAAGAATATTATGTCTTATTCTACAATATATATATATATATATATATATATATATATATATATATATATATATATATATATATATATATATATATATATATATATATATATATATATATATATATATATATATATATATATATATATATATATATATATATATATATATATATATATATATATATATATATATATATATATATATATATATATATATATATATATATATATATATATATATATATATATATATATATATATATATATATATATATATATATATATATATATATATATATATATATATATATATATATATATATATATATATATATATATATATATATATATATATATATATATATATATATATATATATATATATATATATATATATATATATATATATATATATATATATATATATATATATATATATATATATATATATATATATATATATATATATATATATATATATATATATATATATATATATATATATATATATATATATATATATATATATATATATATATATATATATATATATATATATATATATATATATATATATATATATATATATATATATATATATATATATATATATATATATATATATATATATATATATATATATATATATATATATATATATATATATATATATATATATATATATATATATATATATATATATATATATATATATATATATATATATATATATATATATATATATATATATATATATATATATATATATATATATATATATATATATATATATATATATATATATATATATATATATATATATATATATATATATATATATATATATATATATATATATATATATATATATATATATATATATATATATATATATATATATATATATATATATATATATATATATATATATATATATATATATATATATATATATATATATATATATATATATATATATATATATATATATATATATATATATATATATATATATATATATATATATATATATATATATATATATATATATATATATATATATATATATATATATATATATATATATATATATATATATATATATATATATATATATATATATATATATATATATATATATATATATATATATATATATATATATATATATATATATATATATATATATATATATATATATATATATATATATATATATATATATATATATATATATATATATATATATATATATATATATATATATATATATATATATATATATATATATATATATATATATATATATATATATATATATATATATATATATATATATATATATATATATATATATATATATATATATATATATATATATATATATATATATATATATATATATATATATATATATATATATATATATATATATATATATATATATATATATATATATATATATATATATATATATATATATATATATATATATATATATATATATATATATATATATATATATATATATATATATATATATATATATATATATATATATATATATATATATATATATATATATATATATATATATATATATATATATATATATATATATATATATATATATATATATATATATATATATATATATATATATATATATATATATATATATATATATATATATATATATATATATATATATATATATATATATATATATATATATATATATATATATATATATATATATATATATATATATATATATATATATATATATATATATATATATATATATATATATATATATATATATATATATATATATATATATATATATATATATATATATATATATATATATATATATATATATATATATATATATATATATATATATATATATATATATATATATATATATATATATATATATATATATATATATATATATATATATATATATATATATATATATATATATATATATATATATATATATATATATATATATATATATATATATATATATATATATATATATATATATATATATATATATATATATATATTAAATATATATATATATATATATCTTCGACTAATAAATAAACAACAAGTAAACGTATATATATATAAAGTATATTTATAATAAACGTATATATATAAAGTAATAAACTTACCTTTGTAATTTATACTTTTGAAAGTCAACATAAGAACTAGTCTCATGTTCTTTCTTCTTCAACTTCTATATGAATTTCTTTTATAAGCTTAACCTTTCGAACTATGCATCAAACTAACTATTTCATATCACTTAAAATAGCTATTGTTGCAACTAATAATGCTTCATTTTCTTAACACAACTAGACTAAATCCCAGTCCAGCTATCTAACTACTTGAATCAACTAGAAACCTTAATAATCAATCCGTAGACTATTTCGAAAACCCTGCGAGAAAACAACGCATGCTTACATGCGCATTAACAAACTGTAACAAAACTTCATGATACTTTTCATGGGAATAGAATTATCAAAACCCAATATGTAACAACTATTATAACACAACTTCGACGTAGAAATATCATACAAATAGAACCATGTTTACTTTCGTAAACTTGTTGTAAGCGGATGCACAAGAATTAACAAAGTAACCTTATGGACATTACAACACACTTTAAGTGATTAATAATATAGTAACAAAGTGATTTGAGGTGTTGGTGTGTGTGATGTGCAACCGAGACGAAACCGAAAACTTGCGTGTGTTAATGGTAACTTGGTAACGGAGTTATGGTAACGTAAACTTGTTTTGTGGGTGGTGAAATATGATGGTTGTGGTGTAGTAACTGAAGAGAAATGGGAGTAGTAACAAGCTTTGGATCCCCGGTGCACACTTTTCATCTTCGATAATGTCTTCGTTTTATAGCCACGGAATTCAAACGATTATTGATGGGGTAGCATGTTCCCCACTAAGAACAATAATGGTAGTCTTCACCAGCTCCATTAAAGGTAGTGCCGTCAAATCATGTGTAAACGACGAGAAAATTGAATTCAAAAACTTGAATCTGCACGTCCCTCTAACGAGGTCAAAAGCCCTCTTTCGAGGTCGACCTCTATCGAGGTCTACACCCCTCTGTCGAGGTCCTCCTCTAACGAGGTCTGGAACCCTCTAACGAGGTCTTTCCTGTTTTGTCTTTTAGTGCAGCTTTGACTTTCTTTTTCGTTTGACTTGTTTTTGATCCGTTTCTTCACCGATTCTTGTTCAATCTTTATTTTTACCTACAAAACATTTATGCAAATAATAAGTACCTAAAATACATTCATTCATGATCAAATGTGTGTAAATATTCTTTAAAAAGACCAGATAACGCTTAATTAAATATGTATAATTTTAGCGTTATCAAAACTCCCTACACTTGAACTTTGCTTGTCCTCAAGCAAACTATCTTTTAAAATGTCTTGACTGAATTCCTGATGAACATTTTGATTTTCCAAAATTATAAATTGTAACATCCGTGAGTTTTGACCGTTTGACTTTACGTGCAATTTGACTAACAATTTAAGTTAATGAAATATTTGGTTCGTTTCGTGATTAAATGACAATGTGGTATGTTCGTCGGGTCGATAATATGTTTTAATCGGTGTTTAAATGCCTAACAATTGTATTTTGGTTTGAGAAAGGAAACGGGTCGGCCCGTGGGTCATCCACGACCCACCAGCCCTCTTGACCCATTTCCCTTCCCCTTATCTCTTCCTCTCACCACACATTTCATTCTCTTCTCTTTTCTCTCCAAGTAAAAAGCAAGACCATCCATCTTTAGTTCTTCATTTCTCTAGCATCATTTGGCGTTTTGGAACTAGTTTAACTCGAGAATCATCATCGTCTTCATCTCTTTGTCACCATATCGAAGAATCAAAAGTCATAGTGCAAGGTTTTACCCATTTTGACCCAATTCGGGTTCTAGCTCGAGAATGAAGCTTTGGTAAGTCTAATTCATCCCATTTACTTCTATTTATGTTAGTTTACTCGTTTCTAGTCATCTCGTACATTTACAAGTTCTAAATCACCTTAAAATGGATTTCGGGTCAAATTAGGGTTTTGGATTAGGGTTGATGATTTGGTTGATTTGATGATGTTATGGATGGAAATATGGGTTTGGGCAAGTGTATTTAGGTGTTTGAAGGTCAAATGTAACATCAAAATGAGTCCTTTAATCTTGCAATGCGATTTAGGTTTTGGGTTCTTGTTTTTCTGCATAAAATGCTCCTGGTCGTATTGCTGCCCAGTAAGGGGCGTAACCTACGACCCTATGGGGCGTAAGTTACGCCAGTTAAAGTTTCTTTGGGCGTACCTTACGCCAAATGTGGGCGTACCTTACGGTGCTCTCCATTTTCATTACGCCAAATTGCTTCTGTTTACGCCCCCTTGCACTTGAACTTTGCTTGTCCTCAAGCAAACTATCTTTTAAAATGTCTTGACTGAATTCCTGATGAACATTTTGATTTTCCAAAATTATAAATTGTAACATCCGTGAGTTTTGACCGTTTGACTTTACGTGCAATTTGACTAACAATTTAAGTTAATGAAATATTTGGTTCGTTTCGTGATTAAATGACAATGTGGTATGTTCGTCGGGTCGATAATATGTTTTAATCGGTGTTTAAATGCCTAACAATTGTATTTTGGTTTGAGAAAGGAAACGGGTCGGCCCGTGGGTCATCCACGACCCACCAGCCCTCTTGACCCATTTCCCTTCCCCTTATCTCTTCCTCTCACCACACATTTCATTCTCTTCTCTTTTCTCTCCAAGTAAAAAGCAAGACCATCCATCTTTAGTTCTTCATTTCTCTAGCATCATTTGGCGTTTTGGAACTAGTTTAACTCGAGAATCATCATCGTCTTCATCTCTTTGTCACCATATCGAAGAATCAAAAGTCATAGTGCAAGGTTTTACCCATTTTGACCCAATTCGGGTTCTAGCTCGAGAATGAAGCTTTGGTAAGTCTAATTCATCCCATTTACTTCTATTTATGTTAGTTTACTCGTTTCTAGTCATCTCGTACATTTACAAGTTCTAAATCACCTTAAAATGGATTTCGGGTCAAATTAGGGTTTTGGGTTCTTGTTTTTCTGCATAAAATGCTCCTGGTCGTATTGCTGCCCAGTAAGGGGCGTAACCTACGACCCTATGGGGCGTAAGTTACGCCAGTTAAAGTTTCTTTGGGATTACGTTTGAGATAGACATGAATGCCTTGATGTACTTGACTTGTACGGTACACACTCAAGCATACTTTTATTGCTGCGTTGATGACATTATTGACACACATTTGATATACGTTGTGGTCTTACATACGTATGATACATGATTTGATGTTAATATTTCGCGTGCTCAATTATTATACGCAATTACTTTTCCCTTATAATCTTGTGATGATTTGATATTGTGATTAGGATAGTTGTACATACATGGAAGACGATGATACCTTTAATGAGTTGTAGATATGGTGGGAAGGCTGCGGGTGACCCTATATATAAGCATCTATGATTCCTTAAATGTAAAGTCGTATGAAATGTATGTTCATTGTAGTTTGATTGATTTGTGATATGATGGTTTTGTGATTGAGATTGATGAGACGGTTCATTACGTTTGATTGACTTAGTTAAGTTGTGAAGTATATTATTATTATTAGGATAGACGTATAGACATGGAAGTCGGTTCTACCTTCAATGGGCCTTAGATGTGGTGGGAAGGCTGCGGGTGACCCTATATATAAGCATCTGGGACTCGAAGAAAGTAGAATCCTCCTAAGTGTATGTACGTATAGTTTAATTGAATTTGAGAATGTTGATTGAGGATATGACGTGTATAAATCCCACTGAAGAGGATATGGCATATGTAGTGTATAAATCCCACTGAAGAGGATATGACATATGTAGTGTATAAATCCCACTGAAGAGGATATGACATATGTAGTGTATAAATCCCACTGAAGAGGATATGACGTGTGACGTGTATAAATCCCACTGAAGAGGATATGATACTTTAGATTTGAGTGGATGTTACGTATATTACTTGAGTATATTGTTTATTACACATTTTACTTGTTTTGTGTAATCTTGTTGTGGATGTTGTTGTGTTTTTCATAGAGGCTCACTGTAAGTCATGTTTCACCTCTACTCGTATATTATGATTATTGACGATGGTTTCTAATGGACCATTACTGCGAACTCACCAACCTTGTGTTGACTATGCTTAGTACACTTTTCAGGTAACCAGGTTATCCCCGGGCGTGGAGTTTGATTGTTTGCTTGCTGTTGAACCCGGACTTGGACTTATATGGATCAAGGATCCATTTGCCTTCTTTTGCATTGTACTTAGAACCGTTAGCCATCTTATGATGTTGTGTTGTAATCTTTGACGATGACATGCTCTTTATGTATTTTGATGATTGTTATTCGTATTGTATGGATTCACTGAATCCTTTATTTGCATTTAGTTCATGTTCTACATTAATCTCACCTTGTGCTATATGATTTCCGTAATATTTCGAGCCTTGGCTTGGGGTGTTACATAAATTATAAAACAATTACAGAGTAATGATTAACAATTTATTTAGATTTAAAAGTTCATAAAATCAATATGTTAATATCGCTGTAAAATGATTCTTCAAGCACGAATATACATGACTTGGCGCCGCTCAGGAAAGTGTATGATTCTCACTCTTCTCAAATATCTAACATTCTAAATATTTCAAAGGGTGTATAATTGAATCTCTCAATACAGCCAAGTCATGAAGCATAAATAATCATAGGCTTGTAATAGAATCAAATCTCCACCATCATGGCGTAAGCACCTAGTATGATCTTCCAAAGAGGTAATGGGGTTGTAATGTAAAGGCTTAGGGTTTAAAGGGTTGGATTATGCATGTGAAATTTAAATTGGTTTAAAAGAAAAATAGAAATAGTCTAATCCAACACAACCCGTGTTATTAGTTGCCACAACCATAAACCTTTAAGTACATACACAAATAAAAAAAATCACACAATAGATCATCCCGGACTTGACACCATTGTAATGTAGAATATTCAGATTGACTTAAAAAATTTCGTACCTTTTGAAAAAGATGTAACATTTATGCTCAAAAATGATTTGTCCAAAAGTGATACCGATTGACAGTCCTAGTTCTTTTTTTTTTTTTCTTTTTTTTTTTTTTTATTATTAATATGTCAATAGTAAAGAAATCACTGTCCTACTGTGGTCTTTCAGAAAAGTTGAACTATAGTATCCTTTGTTTACCCAGAACTGGGTCCAATGACAATTCGGAGTACATGCCACTTAATTTGCACATTGAAACTAAAGTGTTGACAACATATGAAAGATGGTTGTGGTAAAGGTTATTTTTTTTTTAATTTTTCGGTTGTCGATCTTTTGTGATCAATTTATTTATAAGGAATAGTGTGGTGTAGGTATGGGTGAGAAATGGGTAACTGACACAATAATAAAGTGAGTTATTTAGAACGGGAAAGATGATGTGATATAAATGATTTTAGGAATAACCAAATATTATGACAAAATCAACCGTTTCTCATGACTGAGAATTTTCTAAATGACACAATATTGACAAAAATCCCAAACATTCTAATCAAACCAAGGCAACTAATAACCCACTATGGATTTCGACTATTGGGTATGGCTAGGATAGGTTTATATATGTATAGTGGTTTTAAACAGAAAAAGGCTAGGCTCAACATGGTTTCTAATTGTATCTAGCACTAAAAATGAGTGCTACAAAGGTTTTTTTTACAGGGTGATTAACTAACCAGTGTAGTTAGTTAATATAAACAACAATTTTTTTATATAAAATTTTGGCTATTTAAAAAAAAAAAACTGGCTTTATCCTAAAAATTACCTCTTTTTCTAATCATACCATCACAAAAGTGATCTCACTGCGGTCTCGAAATGATCAACTAGAGCAAGTTCTAACATTTATTGCAACACCGGCACACTCATAGCAAAATGAATAATAAGCATAAAAGAAAATGCTTTATAGGCTCAAAATTCTCACAAATTTGAAGTACGGCTATAAATGTGCAAGTCATGCAATTCTATCTTTTTGATTGCCCTGGTAATCGCGATATATATTTTTTATATTTCCAATTAAAATGTTTCAGTCAAGGAAAAGTTTTCACTTTTTTTTATATATATCATTTTTGTGTTTCAAAAGTGATTATAATTTCCTTAGAGGACAGACTTAGAATTAATGTATTTTTGTTACACAATTTTTTTAAAAATCACACAAAATTTTGAAAATTTTTAAAACACACTGAAATAAACACACAAACACACTATTTACAGTGTAACACTTAATTGTTTATTTCCCCTCCCTACACTTAGATATACATTGTCCCCAATGTATTAATTATGATAAAAATGAGTATAAAAAGGGATAGAGTGAAACTTAGCCCGGATTAATTGTTACTAAAGAGGATGTTTCCCGTTGAAAGTTGTCTGTATGGCAGTATTCCACTGTTGTGTTCCAACAATTGTATGAGTCGCTGAACTTACTGCCAGCTTATGCAATTCTGTCACAAAATTCTCACGAAAAAATAAGCATAACAAATATTACTACAAACTTTAGTTCAAAAGAAAATCATAGTTATAATCTAAACACACCCTAAAGAAGATAAAATATAATACAACAAACCAAATATGATCATGCCTCCCGATCATTATCATTAGTTCCATCCTGCTGCAAATTTGAGGTGATGTGTAATTTTCGCTTTACTTTTATTTAATCTTTTTGCTCATGAAAATCAACCAAGTTTTAAATTTATAAAACTAGGCTATACCAGTATCTAGACTATTACACACAGGCAGTGTACCTTGTTGTTTATAATATAGTTACCAGTAAGTCCAGGATCGAACACAGGGAAAGCGTTAGCTTATCAATCTTAATAATAGTATTATGTTTAATCTAGAAAAGTGGGGGTTTTGTGACCGAGTTGTCACGTTGCTTATCAACTACTTGTGATCTATTTGAAAACATTTACAATAATTAAACTGATTTAATTTAATAATGCCATTGAATTTTAGAAAATCCTTTTTAGCACTTTGTAAACCATTTGGAACCTTTGACCTTTAACTTCTACACAAAATCTATTTTATAATTGGGTTGTCACGGATCCAATTATTCAAACTAAATATGTAGAAACTAACCTTTTTGGATTGTAGGAATCCTAGATGGAAGATCACTTACCTTTGTAATTTATACTTTTGAAAGTCAGCATAAGAACTACTCTCATGTTCTTTCTTCTTCAACTTCTATATGAATTTCTTTTATAAGCTTAACCTTTCGAACTATTCATCAAACTAACTATTTCATGTCACTTAAAATAGCTATTGTTGCAACTAATAATGCTTCATTTTCTTAACACAACTAGACTAAATCCCAGTCCAGCTATCTAACTACTTGAATCAACTAGAAACCTTAATAATCAATCCGTAGACTATTTCGAAAACCCTGCGAGAAAACAACGCATGCTTACATGCGCATTAACAAACTGTAACAAAACATCATGATACTTTTCATGGGAATAGAATTATCAAAACCCAATATGTAACAACTATTATAACACAACTTCGACGTAGAAATATCATACAAATAGAACCATGTTTACTTTCGTAAACTTGTTGTAAGCGGATGCACAAGAATTAACAAAGTAACCTTATGGACATTACAACACACTTTAAGTGATTAATAATATAGTAACAAAGTGATTTGAGGTGTTGGTGTTTTGAGAACAAGAGTTAAAACAAAGTCGAAAGCTTCGCGGTCGTTAATGGTTACTTGAATATGGATTAGCTAAACTTTACGAGACTTTGGGTAACTGTTTTGGCGGTGTCTAGGAACTGTTTGTGATTGAAAGTAAATTTGAGGTGTTGGTGTTTGTGATGTGCAACCGAGACGAAACCGAAAACTTGCGTGTGTTAATGGTAACTTGGTAACGGAGTTATGGTAACGTAAACTTGTTTTGTGGGTGGTGAAATATGGTGGTTGTGGTGCAGTAACTGAAGAGAAATGGGAGTAGTAACAAGCTTTGGATCCCCGGTGCACACTTTTCATCTTCGATAACGTCTTCGTTTTATAGCTACGGAAAGCAAATGAGCCTCGTCACTATGGCATTATTGATGGGGTAGCATGTTCCCCACTAAGAACAATAATGGTAGTCTTCAACAGCTCCATTAAAGGTAGTGCCGTCAAATCATGCATAAACGACGAGAAACTTAAATTCAAAAACTTGAATCTGCACGTCCCTCTAACGAGGTCAAATCCCTCTGTCGAGGTCGACCTCTAACGAGGTCTGGTTCCCTCTGTCGAGGTCCTCCTATTTTGTCTTTTAGTGCAGCTTTGACTTTCTTTTCCGTTTGATTTGTTTTTGATCCGTTTCTTCACCGATTCTTGTTCAATCTTTATTTTTACCTACAAAACACTTATGCAAGTAATAAGTGTCTAAAAACATTCATTCATGATCAAATGTGTATAAATATTCTTTAAAAAGACCAGATAACGCTTAATTAAATATGTATAATTTTAGTGTTATCAAAACTCCCTACACTTGAACTTTGCTTGTCCTCAAGCAAACTATGTTTTAAAATGTCTTGACTGAATTCCTGATAAACATTTTGATTTTCCAAAATTATAAATTATAAAACAATTACAGAGTAATGATTAACAATTTATTTAGATTTAAAAGTTCATAAAATCTATATGTTAGTATCGCTATAAATTGATTCTTCAAGCACGAATATACATGACTTGGCACCGCTCAGGAAAGTGTATGATTCTCACTCTTCTCAAATATCTATCATTCTAAATATTTCAAAGGGTGTATAATTGAATCTCTTAATATAGCCAAGTCATGAAGCATAAATAATCACAGGCTTGTAATAGAATCAAATCTCTACCGACGTGGCGTAAGCACCTGGTATGATCTTCCAAAGAGGTAATGGGGTTGTAATGTAAAGGCTTAAGGTTTTAAGGGTTGGATTATGCATGTGAAATTTAAATTGGTTTAAAAGAAAAATAGAAATAGTCTAATCCAACACAACCCGTGTTATTAGTTGCCACAACCATAAACCTTTAAGTACATAGAACAATAAAAAAAATCACACAATCGATCATTCCGGACTTGACACCATTGTAATGTAGAATATTCAGATCGACTTAAAAATTTTCGTACCTTTTGAAAAAGATGTAACATTTATGCTCAAAAATGATTTGTCCAAAAGTGATACCGATTGACAGTCCTAGTTCTTTTTTTTTATCAATATTTTTTTTATTATTAATATGTCAATAGTAAAGAAATCACTGTCCTACTGTGGTCTTTTAGAAAAGTTGAACTATAGTATCCTTTGTTTACCCAGAACTGGGTCCAATGACAATTCGGAGTACATGCCACTTAATTTGCACATTGAAACTAAAGTGTTGACAACATATGAAAGATGGTTGTGGTAAAGGTTATTTTTTTTTAATTTTTCGGTTGTCGATCTTTTGTGATCAATTTATTTATAAGGAATAGTGTGGTGTAAGGTATGGGTGAGAAATGGGTAACTGACACAATAATAAAGTGAGTTATTTAGAACGGGAAAGATGATGTGATATAAATGGGTTGGTTTTGAGTGAGATATGTGTGAGTCCCTTTAATTACGAGATGTTTAACCAAAGAAAGTGTAAAATACAACAAGTCTAATAATCACTAGATTGGACTAGTATTACTTGTAAATAAAGATGCAAGATATATAAACAAAGTAATACAAGACTTAAAGCAATAAACAAATAAAGTGGACCATTATGTATGTTTCATGGTATTTCATTTATTGATGTTTAAATAAAATACAAGGTTGTTGCGGAATCAAGATAACACAATTAAGTGTGTATCTTAACAACCTATGAGTTACAATATGATCTATATTTGTCAAATAACTCTTTAGGATCGAGATACTTAAAGTTGTGAAGTATCCCTGTTTAAGATCGAGAGTATTTGGACAAATTCACTTAAATGCAAAAGGAATGCTTAAAAAGTATTTTTTGTCAAGGAAATGACTTTGTATTTATAGGCAACAAATTCACCAGTGAATTTGTGCCGTACAAATATGGTTGACATACATTTAATGATCCGACAAGAACATTAAATGTATTGGATAAGGAATAAGGATAAAGTCACATCAGTGCAAGTGTATCCTATTATCCAACCACTTTAACACACGTATACTTTGTTAAAGAACAAGTGGATTGTTCTTTGGAAAGTGTGTTAAAGGCAAAAGTCAATCCTCGATATTAGTGTTCAGACTTGCAGGATCTAGAACACTAACAA
>CM067168.1:108874814-108882314 GCA_034093135.1 Erigeron breviscapus
AAAACATACTAATAATTTATGTTTTAATGACGTAAAAATTTGGCGTAAATTATTTTGGGTTTCCTTTTTCTTTCTTTCTTTTCTTTTTTAACAGTCTCATTCGTTTGGGTGGAAAGCTAGTAAGTGGTAGTTTTCTACACATAGTGTTCTTCCACTTCATGTAGTTCTGCAAAAAGAAAACAAAGAAAACTGTGAAAAGCACCTGTTCTACACTATACAAAAATAAATACACAAACTTTAATTAATAATTTTTTTTATGTTTTTAATGTTTTATGATATTACTATATATTATTTTAATTATTAACAGTCCATTAGTCCTCAGTCCAACAGTCCAATAATCCTACTTGAATTTCAAAGGTCATGAATCGGAATAAGCTCAAGTCAGGTTATCCATAAATCATCCCACATCCTTGGTGATCTAATCAGCAACAAGGGTAGGATTGTTTTTATGGTAACTTCTGCTGGTTTATTCTCGTATTCTTAATCCTTATCTTTTTCAACTAACATAAACGTAAATACAAAGGTACGGAATAATTATTAATTATCTTATAAACAAGAAAATAAAATATTAACTACTTATCTTTTTATTTTATTTTTTTTATAACTACTTTAAATTAATTATTTTTTTTAATATTTAGATTGCGATTCAATAAACAATACAAAATAATATAACTTTTTAGAAATAAATTTCTAAAAAGGATCGATTAAAGATAGTACCTTTATGAAGATTGGCTAAAACAGCCTTCCCCGGCAGCGGCGCCAAAAACTTGATGTGTAATTTTCGCTTTACTTTTATTTAATCTTTTTGCTCATGAAAATCAACCAAGTTTTAAATTTATAAAACTAGGCTATACCAGTATCTAGACTATTACACACAGGCAATGTACCTTGTTGTTTATAATATAGTTACCAGTAAGTCCAGGATCGAACACAGGGAAAGCGTTAGCTTATCAATCTTAATAATAGTATTATGTTTAATCTAGAAAAGTGGGGGTTTTGTGACCGAGTTGTCACGTTGCTTATCAACTACTTGTGATCCATTTGAAAACATTTACAATAATTAAACTGATTTAATTTAATAATGCCATTGAATTTTAGAAAATCCTTTTTAGCACTTTGTAAACCATTTGGAACCTTTGACCTTTAACTTCTACACAAAATCTATTTTATAATTGGGTTGTCACGGATCCAATTATTCAAACTAAATATGTAGAAACTAACCTTTTTGGATTGTAGGAATCCTAGATGGAAGATCACTTACCTTTGTAATTTATACTTTTGAAAGTCAACATAAGAACTACTCTCATGTTCTTTCTTCTTCAACTTCTATATGAATTTCTTTTATAAGCTTAACCTTTCGAACTATTCATCAAACTAACTATTTCATGTCACTTAAAATAGCTATTGTTGCAACTAATAATGCTTCATTTTCTTAACACAACTAGACTAAATCCCAGTCCAGCTATCTAACTACTTGAATCAACTAGAAACCTTAATAATCAATCCGTAGACTATTTCGAAAACCCTGCGAGAAAACAAAGCATGCTTACATGCGCATTAACAAACTGTAACAAAACTTCATGATACTTTTCATGGGAATAGAATTATCAAAACCCAATATGTAACAACTATTATAACACAACTTCGACGTAGAAATATCATACAAATAGAACCATGTTTACTTTCGTAAACTTGTTGTAAGCGGATGCACAAGAATTAACAAAGTAACCTTATGGACATTACAACACACTTTAAGTGATTAATAATATAGTAACAAAGTGATTTGAGGTGTTGGTGTTTGTGATGTGCAACCGAGACGAAACCGAAAACTTGCGTGTGTTAATGGTAACTTGGTAACGGAGTTATGGTAACGTAAACTTGTTTTGTGGGTGGTGAAATATGGTGGTTGTGGTGCAGTAACTGAAGAGAAATGGGAGTAGTAACAAGCTTTGAATCCCCGGTGCACACTTTTCATCTTCGATAACGTCTTCGTTTTATAGCTACGGAAAGCAAATGAGCCTCGTCACTATGGCATTATTGATGGGGTAGCATGTTCCCCACTAAGAACAATAATGGTAGTCTTCAACAGCTCCATTAAAGGTAGTGCCGTCAAATCATGCGTAAACGACGAGAAACTTAAATTCAAAAACTTGAATCTGCACGTCCCTCTAACGAGGTCAAATCCCTCTGTCGAGGTCGACCTCTAACGAGGTCCTCCTCTAACGAGGTCTGGTTCCCTCTGTCGAGGCCCTCCTATTTTGTCTTTTAGTGCAGCTTTGACTTTCTTTTCCGTTTGACTTGTTTTTGATCCGTTTCTTCACCGATTCTTGTTTAATCTTTATTTTTACCTACAAAACACTTATGCAAGTAATAAGTGTCTAAAAACATTCATTCATGATCAAATGTGTATAAATATTCTTTAAAAAGACCAGATAACGCTTAATTAAATATGTATAATTTTAGTGTTATCATAATTTTAGTCCCCGGCAACGGCGCCAAAAACTTGATGTGTAATTTTCTCTTCACTTTTATTTTATCTTTTTGCTCATGAAAATCAACCAAGTTTTAAATTTATAAAACTAGGCTATACCAATATCTAGACTATTACACACGGGCAGTGTACCCTGTTGTTTATAATATAGTTACTAGTAAGTCCAGGATCGAACACAGGGAAAGCGTTAGTTTATCAATCTTAATAATAGTACTATGTTTAATCTAGAAAGTGGGGGATTTTGTGACCGAGTTGTCACGTTGCTTATCAACTACTTGTGATCCATTTGAAAACATTAACAATGATTGAACTGGTTTTAAGAATGCTATTGAATTTGAGAAAATCTTTTACTCTTCTCAGAAATTCATTTGTAACACTTGTGAAAATATTTGTAACCCCATAAGAACAAAGATTTATGGAACCAAGCGTAAGCGGAGCGAAAGCGTTTAGCTTAAGGTCATTACAGCTTATAAAATAGTCAGCGACTATTTTTGGTTGAAAAGAAATTGTTGATTTTGAGAACTGAAAACTTATCTTCTTGGCAATATCTCATGAAAATGAGATTGTGTATGAATGGAAATAAGAAGCAGAGTGTAGTTCAACAATATTATCACAAAACCCAGTTGACTTTAAGAGTCAACAAACAAGTATGAACTTGTTCATGCGGAGTACTTTGATTGTGAATAATTTGCAACTGTCTTGATCTTACCTTATACTAGATAGGGTAAGTGGGTATCGTATCCACGAGGAGCATGTGGTTGTAGTCCAAGTTATAAGTGATCTGTGTATCCTGTAATTTAAACACTGAATAATAAACTATATTAAATAAAACTAATGCATGAAATATAAAATTGCTAGAATTGGAATGGAAATATGAACTTTTGCATGAAAACTAGTCTGCAACTTGAAACCTGTACGTGACCCAGTTGATTTGTCAGGTCAACAAAACCATGAAACACTTGTTTCAAACAAGCAATTTTGAATGCTTGTAACTTATAACCGAAGCGAGATCCAACGAATCGGTTGTCACCCCCGAATTCTTTGTACCCCAATCTATCAATCTAACTAAAATAACAACTAGGAAATCTTAACGACTATCCTTAAATCGAACCCGAAAACCTTGCGAGAAACTTAAAAACTAACTTGATTTTTCAAAAATAAACAGTAACCAATTGTAACGAAACTTAGCATACAACTAAATGGATCATAAACAAACTTATAGAAACTTTTAGAACGAAATCCTAACATGTAGATTTCACACAAACTTAAACCGAAATTTACGAACAATATTTCTACATAAACTTCAAACGAGAGCTATAATCAACCGAACAACAAACCGTAACTTGCAATATACTACAAATGAAGTATCTAAGTGAAACAAAGTGATTTGAGGTGTTGGTGATCGGAAATTAGAACGAAAAATGAAGCGAAAGCTCCGTAGACGTTAATGGTAACTTGTGAATGGATCAACGAAACTTCACGAGACTTTGGGTAATGATTTTGGCATTGATTTGGAACTGTTTTGTGACTGGAAAATAAGTAGTAACATCCAGTGCACACTTTTCTTCCTTCAGTACGTCTTCGTTTTATAGCCACGGAAAGCAAACGAGCCTCGTCACTATGACATTATTGATGGGGTAGCATGTTCCCCACTAAGAAAAATAATGGTAGTCTTCAACAGCTCCATTAAAGGTAGTGCCGTCAAATCATGCGTAAACGACGAGAAACTTAAATTCAAAAACTTGAATCTGCACGTCCCTCTAACGAGGCCAAAACGGTTGTTGATGTGTATTTTTCGCTTTACTTTTATTTAGTGTTTATCTCATGAAAATGAGATTGTGTATGAATGGAAATAAGAAGCAGAGTGTAGTTCAACAATATTATCACAAAACCCAGTTGACTTTAAGAGTCAACAAACAAGTATGAACTTGTTCATGCGGAGTACTTTGATTGTGAATAATTTGCAACTGTCTTGATCTTACCTTATACTAGATAGGGTAAGTGGGTATCGTATCCACGAGGAGCATGTGGTTGTAGTCCAAGTTATAAGTGATCTGTGTATCCTGTAATTTAAACACTGAATAATAAACTATATTAAATAAAACTAATGCATGAAATATAAAATTGCTAGAATTGGAATGGAAATATGAACTTTTGCATGAAAACTAGTCTGCAACTTGAAACCTGTACGTGACCCAGTTGATTTGTCAGGTCAACAAAACCATGAAACACTTGTTTCAAACAAGCAATTTTGAATGCTTGTAACTTATAACCGAAGCGAGATCCAACGAATCGGTTGTCACCCCCGAATTCTTTGTACCCCAATCTATCAATCTAACTAAAATAACAACTAGGAAATCTTAACGACTATCCTTAAATCGAACCCGAAAACCTTGCGAGAAACTTAAAAACTAACTTGATTTTTCAAAAATAAACAGTAACCAATTGTAACGAAACTTAGCATACAACTAAATGGATCATAAACAAACTTATAGAAACTTTTAGAACGAAATCCTAACATGTAGATTTCACACAAACTTAAACCGAAATTTACGAACAATATTTCTACATAAACTTCAAACGAGAGCTATAATCAACCGAACAACAAACCGTAACTTGCAATATACTACAAATGAAGTATCTAAGTGAAACAAAGTGATTTGAGGTGTTGGTGATCGGAAATTAGAACGAAAAATGAAGCGAAAGCTCCGTAGACGTTAATGGTAACTTGTGAATGGATCAACGAAACTTCACGAGACTTTGGGTAATGATTTTGGCATTGATTTGGAACTGTTTTGTGACTGGAAAATAAGTAGTAACATCCAGTGCACACTTTTCTTCCTTCAGTACGTCTTCGTTTTATAGCCACGGAAAGCAAACGAGCCTCGTCACTATGACATTATTGATGGGGTAGCATGTTCCCCACTAAGAAAAATAATGGTAGTCTTCAACAGCTCCATTAAAGGTAGTGCCGTCAAATCATGCGTAAACGACGAGAAACTTAAATTCAAAAACTTGAATCTGCACGTCCCTCTAACGAGGCCAAAACGGTTGTTGATGTGTATTTTTCGCTTTACTTTTATTTAGTGTTTATGCTCATGAAAATCAACCAAGTTTTAAATTTATAAATATAGGCTATACCAATATCTAGACTATTACACACAGGCAGTGTACCTTGTTGTTTATAATATAGTTACCAGTAAGTCCAGGATCGAACACAGGGAAAGCGTTAGCTTATCAATCTTAATAATAGTATTATGTTTAATCTAGAAAAGTGGGGTTTTGTGACCGAGTTGTCACGTTTCTTATCAACTACTTGTGATCCATTTGAAAACATTTACAATAATTAAGCTGGTTTAATTTAATAATGCCATTGAATTTTAGAAAATCCTTTTTAGCATTTTGTAAACCATTTGGAACTTTTGACCTTTAACTTCTACACAAAATCTATTTTATAATTGGGTTGTCACGGATCCAATTATTCAAACTAAATATGTAGAAACTAACCTTTTTGGATTGTAGGAATCCTGGATGGAAGATCACTTACCTTTGTAATTTATACTTTTGAAAGTCAACATAAGAACTAGTCTCATGTTCTTTCTTCTTCAACTTCTATATGAATTTCTTTTATAAGCTTAACCTTTCGAACTATGCATCAAACTAACTATTTCATATCACTTAAAATATGCATTGTTGCAACTAATAATGCTTCATTTTCTTAACACAACTAGACTAAATCCCAGTCCAGCTATCTAACTACTTGAATCAACTAGAAACCTTAATAATCAATCCGTAGACTATTTCGAAAACCCTGCGAGAAAACAACGCATGCTTACATGCGCATTAACAAACTGTAACAAAACTTCATGATACTTTTCATGGGAATAGAATTATCAAAACCCAATATGTAACAACTATTATAACACAACTTCGACGTAGAAATATCATACAAATAGAACCATGTTTACTTTCGTAAACTTGTTGTAAGCGGATGCACAAGAATAAACAAAGTAACCTTATGGACATTACAACACACTTTAAGTGATTAATAATATAGTAACAAAGTGATTTGAGGTGTTGTTGTTTGTGATGTGCAACCGAGACGAAACTGAAAACTTGCGTGTGTTAATGGTAACTTGGTAACGGAGTTATGGTAACGTAAACTTGTTTTGTGGGTGGTGAAATATGATGGTTGTGGTGTAGTAACTGAAGAGAAATGGGAGTAGTAACAAGCTTTGGATCCCCGGTGCACACTTTTCATCTTCGATAACGTCTTCGTTTTATAGCCACGGAATTCAAACGAGCCTCGTCACTATGACATTATTGATGGGGTAGCATGTTCCCCACTAAGAACAATAATGGTAGTCTTCACCAGCTCCATTAAAGGTAGTGCCGTCAAATCATGCGTAAACGACGAGAAAATTGAATTCAAAAACTTGAATCTGCACGTCCCTCTAACGAGGTCAAAAGCCCTCTTTCGAGGTCGACCTCTATCGAGGTCTACACCCCTCTGTCGAGGTCCTCCTCTAACGAGGTCTGGATCCCTCTAACGAGGTCTTTCCTGTTTTGTCTTTTAGTGCAGCTTTGACTTTCTTTTCCGTTTGACTTGTTTTTGATCCGTTTCTTCACCGATTCTTGTTCAATCTTTATTTTTACCTACAAAACACTTATGCAAATAATAAGTACCTAAAATACATTCATTCATGATCAAATGTGTGTAAATATTCTTTAAAAAGACCAGATAACGCTTAATTAAATATGTATAATTTTAGCGTTATCAAAAATGCATACACATTGGATACATGTACCACGTTATGACGATATTATATATATATATATATTATGATATATATATATATATATATATGAATGATGAGATGATAAAATTGTCATGGGGTGGCTTAATTTAGGACCATCTCTTATATAGGACCATTAGGACCAAATCTCAACCATTTATTTTTTCTCTCTCCTTAAATCTCAAATCCCGTTTTCCAGAATCCGGTGACGGC
>CM067168.1:108887314-108964814 GCA_034093135.1 Erigeron breviscapus
CATGACACCCAGATCTAGATAGATATAGATATAATAAGTCTAAGTAGGAAGGAAATTCCTAATACTAGTCCTTGAAGTATTGTAATTTAGAATTAGATATTTTAGCTCCGGAAGAAATATATATTAAAATAATAATAATAATTTTGTGTTGGAATGAAGGTGGCTAAGGATCCATCTGGACAAGAGATCAATGCATTGGCTCAGCACATCAATAACCTGCTAACACCAGCAACACCCTTCTTCTTCAACACATTGTATGACCCATACAGGGAAGGTGCAGATTTCGTTAGGGGTTACCCCTTCAGTTTAAGGGAAGGTGTTACCACTGCCATCTCCCATGGTCTTTGGCTTAACATCCCCGACTACGATGCACCAACCCAACTAGTCAAGCCCCTTGAGCGTAACACCAGGTCCGTGATTAATCTCTCTGTATATCATCTTGATTTAAGTCGATCAGTAATAACCCTAATAATAATGATGCAGGTATGTGGATGCTGTTCTGACCATCCCTAAAGGAACTTTGTTCCCAATGTGTGGGATGAACCTTGGGTTCCACAGGGAATTGATTGGACCAGCCATGTACTTTGGTCTCATGGGTGATGGTCAGCCTATTGGTCGTTACGACGATATGTGGGCTGGTTGGTGTGCTAAGGTTCGTAGTCTATACCTGTTTCATGTATATAATCAAATCATATTAAGATAATGTGGTTATATATGTATTGATGGAAATATACGGTGAATGAATGTAGGTGATATGTGACCATTTGGGACTGGGGGTGAAAACAGGATTGCCATACCTATGGCATAGCAAAGCTAGCAACCCTTTTGTTAACTTAAAGAAAGAGTACAAGGGTATCTACTGGCAAGAAGAGATCATCCCATTTTTCCAATCTGCGGTTCTATCTAAAGAATGCACAACCCCACAGAAATGCTATGTTGAGCTCTCTAAACTTGTGAAGGAGAAGCTTGGACCTATTGATCCTTACTTTGGGAAGCTTGCAGATGAAATGGTTACATGGATCGATTGCTGGAATGAGCTCAACCCTGCCACCAATGGAACCGAAGTGGCCCCAGCCAAGAAGACCGATGCTGCACCCAAAAAGAAGTAAGCTTGGTGCAAGAGTGGCGTTATTGACCTATGGTTTACCATCCTTATGATTCATTATACTTTGTTGCTATATGTTGATCAATTTTTAGTATTTATCATTGTTGGAATAATGTTTCTTTAGAAACTGTTTGTTCAGCGGCGTTTATTAATCTTTTGAGGATATTAAGGAGCTCCAACTTATTTTTCTTTGAAATTCACATATGAATCAATCTACATTTATATTTTAGTGATGCTTGTGTTTTTGATAAATATTTGAACATATAAGAGTTCTCCCTAATATATCTTCGAATGCAACACATTGATCACTTATAACCTGCCTGGCATTTGGAAGCTTTGAAACTATCAAGAGCATGACAGAATAATAATACTTAAATTTGATTCTCATTAAACAATGTCACCATTAGAAGAACCGATAAAAGCTTCCCCCAAAGAGGATATCCCTTAACTAAAAACAGATCCCTCAAATCTAACAATTCAGGTTACAAACTTCAGCTAGTTTCTAGAGTTAATTCCTGACCTGGATGGATCTCAGTTTCAAAATGTGGAAATGTCCTCTATGACACCTTTGCCATCCACCGAGTCAAAGAAGAAGAAATTTTTTAGAGGATCACCTTTGCCAGATATCGCTTTAATTACTTCCTGTATAATAAAATTGAAATGAAACGGGGCAAGTATAATCCAAAAAGGCACACAAAAAAAAAAACTAGATGAATTATAATAACCTGGCCGAGAATTCCCCCAAGTACTGCAGAGACAGGAGGAAATTCTTTTGATGACACAACCAATTTCTCTAGAAGAGGGTCTGGAATCTGTGATTCGTTAAGTGACTGCAATATCACAAAATGGCATATATGAAAAGAGTGAAATCAACTATTTTGGTTTAGCAAAAAAGAAAAATCTGATTAGCATTACATGTGCTTGGCATAGTTCATTTCTCAGCTTCAAGACATTTGGCAGGTCTTCAATGGATGTCTCTCCAGGTTTGCGCCTTTCCACCTCTTCAAATCTTTCTACCACTAAGAGAATAATAAAACCATAAGCATTGTTAACTATAAAAGGAAACTAAAGCTGAAGAATGCACAGTTCACTTACCTCTCATTGCAAAATAAAGCTTTGCCACTCGCTTAGGAAGTGACCTCCAGGGTATTGCAATTGCTTCCTACAAAATAAATACAATTTTCCTTTTTATATACTTGACCAAGTGCAATTATCTTCAAACTGATTATTCAAGAAAAAAAATTAAAAATTGACGTAAAAGCATATTCAACAAATCACAGGACACAGATGTAGGACTGTCAATGGATGGATATGGATTAGATCATAATCCGATCCATAAGTGATGACTTAATGGAACATATCTGATCCATAATCCGACATAATGAACAGCAATCCGATCCATATCCAAAAACTTTAGACGGATGGATCACGGTCTGAATCGGTCCATTAAAATCATATAAATTTTTTTGACAAGTTTAGTTATGTACAATTTTATGTATTTTTAGTTTTATACTTATTCTTATCTTCGATCAATTCAAAAACTTTTAGATATACAAAAAGAAGTCTATTTCTGTCTTTAAGCTGCATAATCACAGTATACCATAATTATATCAAAATTGATATGAAAATTGTCAAAGGAAGTTTTAATACATTAATGAAACCCTGTGTAGTAAATCAAACATATAAAAAACTGAATATATAATTTGTCAACATAGATAGGCTACAAAATTTTGAATATTGGCAACGTAACTGCATCTACTACAAAGCCGATGATGTTAATTACTTCGTCTATTATACAAAATAATAAAAACATTATTATTACTAGTATTATTATTATTATTTATTCAATATTAAATGCATACCTATATCTATACTCAACAATTAAAATAAATCAGAGATGCTGCCAGAGTAGTACTAAAAGGAAAAAAAGTTGTTAATGTTGGAAAAGACGACCTCGATAGCAGACTTGAAAGTGGGGCAGCATTTTTTAAAATGAATAGATCCGGTTGGATCATGAATCGATCCAAGTAACTCATTGGATAAATCGGGCAATCCATTGGACTAGTTAATGGATTGATGGATAAATTTTTTGATCCATTAAGTAAAATATATATGGATTGGATTAGATCAGATTGGGATTTGGATTTAGATCCAATTCAGTGACAAGCCTACACAGAAGTACTCAAAAGTTACAACAATATATGTCTTACGCAGTTCCTTATTCTTTTTATATGTCGGGTTTGTTGACAACTACCAAATCTTGTATAGAAAATATGTCACAAGTGAGGAAGATCATAATGATAGGTCAACCTGAACCATCAATGTGATCCTAACAAGATCGTGTCAGAGTAGTATTCGATTAAATCATACCTCAAATGATGGATAGTGCAATTGGCATTCAACGGTCTCATCAGCCTTTTTCTGCAGGAAAAAAAATTAATATTAGACATAGAATATTCTTCGCAATCTAATTACCATTTCCAGTGCTTGTAGTTTTTTCCCCTTAGTTATGATATTGAAGCAAAATTCAATAGCAACAGACTTTTTTTTTGGGGGGGGGGGGGGGGGGGGGATGTAGGAAATGGGGCATCTCAGTGTAATTAACATCACTGTTTATATCTGAAAATGCATGTTTTATCTACTAATGTATGAGATAGAAATTAGTTAGATTCATTAGATTAACATGTGAAGACAACGCTCATGAACTAGTAGCTGGAGGCGTATTCACACAAAGTACAGAATATTAAAGCCAGATTTGACGTAGTAGACAATCTACAAACAAAAAGAGTTGCTACAAAATGTGTTATCTGATCTTTACTAGAAACCTATTTTTATGTTCTTTAGATATTAATTCCAACTTTATTCACAATGCGGTTCAAATGACAAAAACTATATGTTGAGGCATGACCAATACGTTTTTAACATAATTAAGACCAACCGAACAGTTACACAAGTAATATCAACCAATATTGAAGTACTATACTCCAAGAAACTCTAAGCATGAGGTAAATAATGACTTCACCTTGGCATAAGAATAGTTCTGCAGATCCACAAATATTTCACCACAAGAGTCTCTACAATCTACAGTGTAAAACGCAACTCGCTTAGACAACTTGCGACATTTCTCGTTAACTGATTTCTGTAGCATAAGAGAAACAAAATGAAACTGGTTAATGGATGCAACGTCTATCACCAGAAGTACACTCATATAGGTATGCAAATAAAATACTAAAAACACATTGGGGTTAAATTTCCTTTCTAAAAGCTAATACGAAAAAGGAGCTATACCTTGGCTGCAAGTGAGCAGCAACTGATGACCACAATGTCGAATTTTTCGAAAAAATCTACATCAAAGCTTGACAAATCACCTGCAAAAAGAATAATAACAATATGCAATTAGTAGGCTTCAGCACCATACTCATAAAAGAGAGGTTTGTAACATATATAAAGAGGTAAGGCTAAGACCTAATAACCAAAAAGCGAACCTTTTTCAACAGAAACATGAACCATCGGATTAAAATCTTTCAGAGAATCACAGCAAAGCTCCGCAAGAGAACCTCCACCACCCATATTTTCATCAAAGGGAATTAAGAAATTAGCAGCTAGTGCTTCTCCTGTGACTGGGTTATCATCGTTCAAGGTCAAACTTCCTACCCCTGCCAGAACAATGTTCTTGCAGAACTGCACTCATAAACCCACACCAATTCAAAATGTTATGATATACATTGAACTATTGAAACAAGACCAAAATATAATGAAAATCCTTGCATAGATTAACTTCAAAAAACTTTTATAGTAGTTAACTTGATATATATAATCATATACACACAAGAAACGTATGAGACATACATTAATGTCCAAGCTTTGTCAGTTTATGATACTTATGTAAGAATTAAGAAAACTTGTACCAATTAATAAAAAAAAAATTCTTACTGTTTACACATAACCTTTGGAACATTCCACCCTTACGTGTTTTCGGTCCAGATACAAAATTCTCCAAAACAGTAAGTTGTATTCACCTATTTTTGCAAAGAAGTTCACCTATGGTACGAGTAAAGGCTAACGTCATATACTCCAAAATTTGCTCTACACGTTACTACTTTGATACAAGAAAATTCTCACACACCCATAAGGCCATAAACACCTGCGTCTCAACCCCGAGACTAAAACCCACAACCACTTAGTAGATGGGTCACCAACATACCGCTAAACCGAAGGAATGTGACTCCTTTGAAGATACTCCTAACAAGCATTTGACACAACATAAAGCATTACTCATAAATGAAACATGATTTCTATTTCTAATAAACCCGAGTTCGAACCTCACTGGCTAAACATCTTGGAATGCCCCAAACAAATGTCTACTAGACGGACACGAAAATACTGGTTAGGCCTCAAAGTCTAAATAAACATAATACATACATACATAATTACATACACATACATACATATCTATATCTACATGTGTGTGTGTGAGAGAGAGAAAATACCTCAACCGCAGTGCCTTTGAGTCCACTGACAAATACGTGAGATTTGCTCAGCCTAAAATAAATATAAATATACATATCAATTAAATCACATTTCATGTTATAATGATATTAATCCTTAATTGAATAATAAATAATAATAGTACCTTCGCTGGGCATCAACACCCCAAACCCTAATTTGGCGATCATACAAAGCGGTTTCCTGCTCGGTCAACTCTTCTCCGTTCATTGCCGCCGTCAGTCAAACTAATCAGACTTTCGCTGAATAATTTAAAGAAATCAAAAAATACGTTCTATTACACACTGATGAGAATGAGAATTAAATTAAATTAAATTAAAAGCTTCTAAATTTGGTTGAAAGTATTTATCTATGGGGGTAAAAATTTTAGACTTCGGATTGAAAACTTTCAGAATCTTTGGAGTACTTTGGGCCATTAGAATTAGGCCCAACATATTTTATTTCCTTTTAATTTTGTTTTTTTTATAAAAATAGAACTAGATTTTAGACCCGTGTCCAATACACGGAGCTTATGACATTATAAATATTAGATGTTAATTTATTTAGATTTAAATTTAGTTACTATATTTAGTGATAAAAATTTTAACAAGCTATTATTCTATTAGATATATATTGGATATTACTCTATTAGTTAAATATTAGATATTATTTTATTGGATATATATTAATATATACTATTGCGATTCTCATGATCGCATTGAGAAACTGCTTAATCTCATTGCGATTCTCAAGATCTCATTGCTATTTTATCAATTTATTGCGATTTTATTGACTATTTTGTGAAAATCCAGAAAAAATTGCCTAATTTGGTATAATGGTAATGAAATTTGACTAATTACTTCTTTTTTAAACGAAGAGGTGTTGCTTTTCATGTAAATGTTTTGATTGGTCTCAAAATTCACAAGAATTTTCTCACATATGACTAGTTTTTTATTACTTACATTGGAGTTTTAACTTTTGTCTTTATCGCATCGGAATATTTCGTATGATCCAAGAAAAAAACTAAATTGACATACGAGTATTTTGGACGAAAATAGCTACATGTTGGGTCAAACTAATTGAGTGACGAGTGAAATTGATGATAAATAAGAGCAAAGTAACCAATGTCACTACTTTGTAGTCCATCTTAAATTTTGTAAAAAATAATCAACGTGTGAATTCGAAAGCCTATAGTAATAAATAATGATGAGTAGGATGCAACTACTCCGTCAAATATTGTTCCTTTTATATACATTTCATTGGCTAATTAAGTTATTGTTGCTAATTCACACAAGTTATCAATTTTCAATTTGATTGAGCCATTAGGATGAGAGTGGATATGTGGTGGTGAACAACCTTTAATTTGGTCTCTCTCAAGACCCCTTACCAAATACCGCCCTTCGGTCTCGGTTTACATTACAATACAGAATTGTTAAATGATGTATCACCACCAAATTAACAGGAAACCAACCTCACTAAACAAACTCTATTATTATTGTTAACATAAATAGCCACTTCCCTACCTCCCTACTACACAAACTCGTATACTCATTTTTAACATAAACAAACTCGTATACTCATTTTTTGGCGGTTTACATTGACAGGTCAATTACATGGTCATTTTGAATGACGTGAATCAAGTGTACCCCATAAAAGTTGGGCCGAATTTGAACCGTAGATCTATGGTTTATATCGTAATTCCTGACGTTAAAGATCACGAATCACACAATCACATTAAAAAAAGAAAAATCTATATCTATAGTTAATGATATGAAAGTAGTGATGTAAAATTAAGAATTAATGGAAATCCGAAATAAGGAACTTACAATTCAAACGATATAAACTATCTAATGTCATGGAATGTTAAATGACCACTTCCTCTTTGTACACAACATGCAAAATATGGATGGAGATTCCCTCAAGTTGAGGGGTCAAGTTAGAGGAATCATGACCCTTGAATTATAATCAAATATCAAAATTCAAAGATGATCATTGAATCCTGGCCCTTGATTTTAATCTAAAGGTCAAGATTTCCCTAACTTGACTCAAGTTAGGGAAGTAACTTGAGAGAATCCGCATCCGCAAAACATTATGTCAAAAAGAGGATGCCATAACCTTACATCATCAATTAGATTAAAAATAAGAAACACTTAATGCATATGTGTCAAAACATTAAATATCATTACACAATGTTGTAGGCTAAATTTTACCAAAAAAGCAAACAAACACTTAACATTCTTAAAGAAAAAACCACACATAATGTCATAATCATCCATATTTAATCAAACTAAGACAGCTTTCCAAAAATTAACAGGAAACCAACCTCACTAAACAAACTCTATTATTATTGTTAACATAAATAGCCACTTCCCTACCTCCCTAATACCATTTTGGAATACAGTAGTAAAAATAGTGCCCAACCCCCCTTTCCTCTTTTGGATTCCCTGCTGCACAATTGTCAATAATTTCTGCATAATCCAAGATGAGCCCATCATGTAAAAAAGGTCCCAGAGGAGACAGCTTCATATGATGCACACCATCCTCAACTTCTTGTCTCTTTCCTTTTTCTTTTGACTTTAACTGCCATCTTTCCTATTAGGGAATATCCTTTTTTCACAGGTTGCAAAGCTAAAAACATAATAGTACTTTTTTCTTTTGGGAACATACTTAGAACATAAGAGTCTTTGATCATTTCTAAGTAAGTTATATATGTTTACTGTACTCTATTTGGTTAATTAATGTTAACTACCTTTGTTTTACTATTTTTAAAGAACCATATATGTTTTGTGATGGTTTTTTTTTATTTATTACTCTATGATTATAGAATAAGTAGCTAAAGATTGGATGATTATATCATATCAGTGGCCGGATTGAGTAAAGTGTATTGATTGTTTGAAGGATACATTTATAAGTTCGTCCAAAATGGAGCTTTCGCCTTCTTCAGTAGTCATTTGTATTGTGGATGGATGTGGATCAGACCTTGGTGACTGCAGAAAGTATTACCAACGCCATAAGGTTTGTGAACTGCATTCCAAGAGCCCACAAGTTTCGATTAATGGCCAACACCTACGCTTCTGCCAACAATGTAGCCGGTACCACTTTGTTAATATATATCCTGTTTTTGCTTCCAACTTTAGTGTTGTAATTTCCAGTGCACTAAGAATCAATAATGATTTTGTGACTATATGTATACATAGATTTCATCCGCTAGAGGAATTTGACAATGGAAAACGAAGCTGCAGAAAGCGTCTTGACGGGCATAATAGAAGAAGAAGAAAGCCCAGACCGTATCTTTTATCCCCTCACAATGGTCTGGCTTATATTTTTTGTATGGCTAAGTTATACGAGTACTAGATTGAATGTTGTAGCATTTTGTTAGCTATATACTTAAAAGTTGTTATCTTTTAGGGATCAATATGTTGCAGCTTACTAGTCCACCGGTGCACCCAGCCATATCCCTCACGGCCCCTCTATGGAGCGGTGTTGTGGAGTCTCCAGCTTGGATAAACCACTTGGACTACGCTCCCTCTCTTCTGTCATCATCTGTGTCACCACCCCAGACAATTGATACAACCCCAAGCCACGTGCTGCACCCACAATCTGGTCCTGCTTCAGTTTCTACAACAGAAAGTTCATTGGATCCAGGACAAAGTTCTGGCGGTTGGGAGAATGATTGTGATGTGGGTTGGGGTGGTATGACCGATACGAATACTCATCATCAAGCGTCTTTTGATTGAAAGATTTCCCTTTGATTGGCAATGATAGCAACTGCATCTTTTTCATCCCATTTTCATTTGTGTCTGAATAAATTGATAGTATATATGTTTGGTTGGCATTTGTTTTAGCAGGTGACTAAATTTAAAAACTACTCGTATGTCTTAGAATACGAAGTTAGAACAGTTATAAACCTCCTTATAAGAGATTTGCATACAAAAAATTTTATATAAAGGTATGCCTATATATTGATATATAGTTATAAAGGTATTGTACTTTATTGTGTGCGCGAAGTAAAAAAATTTGGGGGCAAATCAAATCCCTTATCAGATGGGAAGAGATTTGCATACAAAAAAATTTCTCCTGGTATAAATGTCTGGTATAAACTTATATCTGATTTTAGGTGCCACTTTAAATTTCTTGCAAAGTTGGCACCTGGTATAAATGTCTGAGAATTGGTTTATAATTTGCATCAACATGGTTGTAAATTTGCTAGTACAAGCTTGATGTCATGAATATATGCCCAGAAAGGCCAAAGGAAGTCACCAAAGAGTCGGAAACCAGTTCCAGCACTGGTTCTTGAAATCAAGATACAAAAACAAGCAAACTCATTTAAATAGTCCCCTTAAAGAGTTTCTTATTTCTTCCTTTCAAGGAAAAACTGATACAAAAAGAGTTTTTTAAATTGAAATCCCAGGAGACTTCATCATCTTCTCGACTTCCAAATATATGGTTGAGTAAGGTAAATACTCGTTGAAATATTCTTTGCTGAGATCATTTATGGCAACAGCAAGTTTTGGGATTTCCAAGGTTTCTTCGTGAGTCAGTTTCCTTACAAACTTAGCAGGATTACCAGCCCATAATTCACCAGTTGGAATTCTCCTTCCTGGAGGCAATACGGACCCAGCTTCAAGAATGGAGTGGGTTTCAACTAAAGACCCTTCCATCAATATTGAATGTTGCCCAATTATGCACTCTGGCTCAATTGTGCATGACCTTAATAAGCAGTAGGCTCCAACTGTCACAAACCTTTCGATCATAGTCTCTGCTGGTAAACCTATAAGCCAAACCACAAGTTAAGTGACATATGATGATATGAATAGTTCCATTTGTTAATAATGTATGACCACCTCTACTGATGAACAACTTTCAAAATAATTTATGTTAAAATATGATTAACATGATAAAAACTTTTCATGGTTCGAACACAGTCTGATCTATGATCCGAAGTAAAAAGAAAAAAAAGTGGATTTTACAGATGTCAAACAACGATAATAATACACTGATTCTAGCATCAATCTAAGTTGGTTATCCAGTAGGCTGTAGTATAAACTAGTTTTGTCTATTGTCTACGCTAGCACAAAACATAATTCCAATATAAACACAAATAAGCAATCCTTGTTATTTGGTTTGTGGGTAGGGGAAGGGGACTAGCGGCTCGCTCACCCGTATTATGGCTGCAAGTCTCAATGTAAGTGTCTACAATGTAAGTATGAAACTGACCAAAATATTATCTGCCTATTCTTCTCAGCTATCCAAATATCTTTCTTAATATCCAACTTTTGGCTATATATTTTGGAAAAGCAAGGAAACCAAAAATGTTGAAGTTATCTGGAAGCTGGGAACAGAACCTGATGCCTCCTATGGAAGTATCCCAAGTGTTTGCCACTTGGCCATGCTACAATAGCTATATGTACATGTTTGTTCCCCAAATATTACCCCGTTAGCTATAGTATGTCAAAGCTGCAACCTGCATAGCTTATAAATTTCCTATCACAAAAGAACATTAAGCCTGTATGTACATGCTTGTTCCCCAAATATTACCACGCAAGCTATAGTGCGTCAAGGGCCAACCTGCATAGCTTGCGAATTCCCTATCACAAAAGACCATTGAGACTGTCATCTTTTTATCCACCCTACTCTTTTGTCTTTTCCTATCTTTGGCATTTTCATCATTCTAAATTGTGAATTTTAGATCATAAAAAAAAGCTCCTAATAACTCTTCCGTAAAAGCGTACTTAACACTAGCTACACCAATCATTAATACCACTGGTACAGTGGTACTGCAATTCATGTACTCCACTTTTTTTCCAGGTAAACCTAACATCGTATTCACGAGTTAATTTTTTGGACAGAGAGGAAACAAAGTGAAAAAGAAGGGAAAGAGACTAAAATTTCTGTCTGGTTAGAAAAAAATTGGAGTGAAGAAAAAGGAACAGGAAGGGATAATCTGAGTATTATACTATTATTTCCACCATAACTCCTGATTTAACCTAATCCATCTAGAAGTTGAAGGGTATAAAACTCGGGTAAAACTCAACAGATCAAGCATAAGCACAATGTCCAGTCTCATTAATCAACAAAGATAGCATAAATATAAGGAATATCTGTTTTTCATGCATACCCATATTCAAAATCAAACTAAAAAGGTTTTAAAGATAACGACTGATGTACCATAAAGTAACAAGGAAAAACAGCCATCACCCACACGACATTAAACTTATCACCATGGTATCATACATATTTGCGAGTTCCTTCACCTTTCATGTCATACTAACCTTTTTAGGTCCCTTGTATGTACAGACTCGTTAATAAAACTGTGTCTGTTGTAGATCGATAACGAATAAGATAGATCCAGTTCAGGACACCGTGCTCTACACACATTACCTATGTTCAATGAAAGCCCGAATTCTTTGACACAAGTCTTGCTAACAATATCATATCATACATTTCTTTCCTCGATAGTGAGAATAGTTTTTCACACCTCTTCTTTTAAGTAGAAAGTGAGCATCGGTTATGCCTTGATGATACAACTAGACAGTCTACTTAGCAGCTACTTTTTCAAGGTGATTTCAAACTCTATCGAAATGCCATTATATCCTTATGATTTACCTAAAAAATTAATTCCTTCACATCCAACACCCGAACTCTTTGTATGAATATCATCAGGTACCCACTCTCCTTAACTACAATCATTGGACAGCTTATACAAAAAAAACCATTCATTGTTCCGTAATATCAATTCTTCGACTTGGGGATGGTGTTAGTGCCATAAAGGGGTTTTGGAACCGTAAAATGGTTTGGAGGGGCCACTGGGTTTGGCATCCCAATCCTCCCCGAGATCATACATTCATACCCCATGGCCCTACTAAACGCTTACAATTACTTTGTAGTTACAAACTCAATTGTCTCATTTCTAAAAGTATCTCACACATTTCAGAAAGTATATCACTTGTAAGTTCTAAATTCAGTAGATCCATCTATCTATATAACATATCACTTAACTTAACTTATTTTCCTAAAAAAAAGAAACAATTGTTCTAAAAATCAATCAAGACCCCAAAATTAAAACAATTTAAATAAACATAAAAAAATCAAAGATCAAAAAGGAGAAAGGTGATACCAGTGGGAGAAGACCAAGCAGCATGAACAACACATTTTTCTTGAACATTAGAGCAAAACCCAACAGTTATCTTATTAAGATCTCCTCTCAAAACGGCGCCGTTCCACACTGAAGATCCATCAAGAACGTTGACCTGACCAGCCAATACGACGTTAGGTGCAACATAAGCATCAACGGCTATCTTGGGTAGCCATTGACCTAAAGGAATGATCTTTCTTTGTCCTCTGTAGTCCCATTTCACTCGATCTGAATTTTCCGTTATCTTTACTGATGACGGCGGCGGCGGCGGTGGTGGGGATTGTTTCACGGCGACTGCTTCAGTGGCTAGTGCACGGCTGAGCAGGTGGCGGTGGGTAGTTAGGGTTTTTCTTGTTAGCCGTGATAGTGACGCCATTTTTTGTTTATTTTAGTAAACAGGACGTGAATGTAAGAAGTTAACGGGGAAAACACTACTTGTGTAACATCTGATCTTTCCTTTTTCCCTTTTGTTTTGGATATGTTTTTGTGGGATTTAGATTCTCTTCGGGTAACTTCTGGTAACTTGAACCATTGTATTAAATTAAATGGTCAAGTTTTAATCTTGACCATTAACAATTGGATTAAATTAAATGGTCAAGATTAAATCTTGACCATTGGATTTAATCCAATAGTTGAAGTTACTCCAACTTCACTTTTAGAAGATCCTAATCCGTTTTTGTGTGCCTTCATGTTTTTAAGTGTTACACATTAAGCCCCTTGAAAGATTTTTACTAATGAGAGTATAATTTAGGAGTGTAAACGTGACAAGATACCTCGCGATCGGCTCAGAAAATACTTGAAATTGAATCGATTAAAGTCAATCCTAATCTTGAGATCAAAGTTATTCAACTCTTTCAAGTCAAGATCCAGCCATTCAAGCTGGATTCTAGAAAATACTTGAAATTGAACTTACTTAATCTAACTTTGGTTTGAGAATAAGCTACTCAAATAGACATTCTTTTTTTTTTTGAACATTCAAGTTAAACAAACTCACCATCCTTATAAAGTTTGAATCAATTTACATATTTACCCTTATAATGTATATTTTTTTTAACATAAATCTAATATCATTAACCATGTCAACATGTGCTTAAAAAACTTCAAGTTGGAATGAGTTAATAAGTGTCGGATCAAGCTGACCTTGATATAATCAAATCCACTTATCCGGAGATTAATTTACATTATTTGTTTATTGATTATTGAGTCAAGCCAAGTCGAGCTTAAAACTTTCGATTAGTTTTCAAACTCGAGCTTGAAACTGTATCTATTCAAACGAATTAATTATATCCCGATAAAAGTAAACCTAACTTTTGATTATTGGGTTGTTACAAACTAAACTCCTAATGTCCTCGTCAAGGATACATATTCCGAATCCACGCCTCATGACCTATATGTTTTTTGTGTCTATACACACCTTAAAAGGCTATGGCTCTGATAACATTTGTAACGCTCTTAAATCTAAAAACAATAGACTACATGGATATCCTTCCTACATGGTTTTTATTTAAATTTGAAGAATATCTACACTGTTTTCGATTGTGCATGTGTTACATCGTGCTTCAACAAGAGAGACAAGTTCAAGTCGAGCTAGAGGTTCTTAATTTTAGTTTTCATTATGAAATTTGGACTCAAATAAAAGATTATTGTTCATGAATAACTTTTATTAACGAGTATCATTTATCAACATCAAAACTATAATTTTCTTTTAACGACTAATAAATAAAGTCTGATTATGCGGGTAGCCAATAGCCCAATATTAAAAACCAATGGCAAGAAGCTAAGGGAACTCTGAACTCGTGCACAAAATACATCACAACTTGTATATATACCGAAATACATGTGAACATTAATTATACATTGCTCATTGCATGCATTCTTTTATATGCATGAACGATAATTTTGTATTTTACAAATCCAAACTCAAGGAAGTATCACTCTCGATATACTATATAGCAAACAAGCTTATAAATATTTTCCTATTTGTAATGAAATTAAAGGATACATATATGATGGTAGTTTAATAAACACATATATGAGACAATCAAATTGCTGTGGAAACCAAGTTGGGTCATGTTGGGAGGTGAAAGAGAGGCTGCCCTTCTGGAATAAACCTGCAACATTCATCATATTGAATTATTGATTTTATCATAGACTAATTTATGTTAACTTCTAGGGCGTCTGAAGCTTAATTAATGTGGCTAACCGAAATTTGAAAACTAGGGTAATTTTGTTGTGTATAGTACTATAAAATTATAGTGTAGAATTTTTCTTGTATATACAGCAAGGTTGGGGAACTCGTGACTCGGGATCGGATCGGCGAGGGGGGGAGTCACGAGTTTTTAAAAACTCGGATCGGAATCGGGGAGAACCCGGATCGGGTTTTTATATAGAAAAATTATAGTTTTTGAAATTATATGGAATAAGCTTCAAACTTAAAACATAATTGTTTAAAAACTTTAATATAATATTTCAAAGTTCAAACTTCATTCATTAGAAACATAAACTTAAACCAATTTAGGTTTTTTTTTTTTTTTAAAAAAAAAAAAAATTGACCAAAGTTGACCCGAGTTTTGACCCGATCCGACCGATTTTCGACCGATCCGGCCGATTTTTGACCGATCCAGGCGAGTTTGACCGAGTTTTACAAGCGACCAAGTCGTTGACCGAGTTTTCACCCGATTCTAGCCAACTCGACCCGTTTAACCCCCGATTCCGATTCCGAGTCCGAGTTCCCGGCCGAGTCGGCCGAGTTTTACAACACTGATATACACATATATTTATATATATATATATATATATATATAGGATAGAGATCAAAATTAGAGAAGGTCCCTTAAGGAGAGAAGGGAGAGAAGGTTTGTTTTTGATTTTTTTAGCTTGTTTTTTTAATTTTTTTTCTTTTTTCACTTTTCATTCTCTCTTTAATTAACTAATTACAAAAAACAAAATTAAAAAATTTTTAGAAATAATTTTTTTTCAAAGGGCGTAGCCCGTAAGCTATAGGCGAAGCCTGTCAGTTTATGGCGAAGCCATGATGGCTAAGGGCGGAGCCCGTTAGGTAGATCACTCCATCACCGATCACCCCCTATGACCTATCACCCCTATGACCTATCACCCCCACCAGCTACCCCTTATTAATATCCTTAAGGGCGAAGCCCGTACCGTACCCTTATATGTATAGGCCACTAACTCGGATTAGAACTTTTTATTTTTTATTATTTTTTAAATTTTTTTGTGGAATGAGTTAATTAAAAAAAAAAAAATAAAAAAAAAAAAAAAAAAAAAAAAAAAAAAAAAAAACAAGCTAAAAAAAAAATTAAAAACAAACCTTCTCTCCCTTCTCTCCTTCTCTTTGGATTTCTACCATATATATATGTATGAAAAGGTTCATGTGAGAACCATTTGAATTGGAAGAACCATGAGAACCTCCAAATTATAACTTGATGTTCGTATGTGAATGGTATATGTGAAAAAATTCGTGCACATATGAACAGATCAAGTTATACTTAATATTACCATGTTCATATGTGAACGGTTCTCACATGAACCTTACCCTATATATATATATATATAATATATATATTATATTATTAAAATATATTAGTAATATATATATATATGGCATACAAAATGTAGAGCCTAATGTTAATTTAAAACGCCCCTTAATTAACTGAAGTTAATGATAACCTGATGTGTTCCCCAGACTAAAAAAAAATTACCTTTGAATAACATGATCGGATGATGAATCTAACTCTGAGTTTTCATCAGTCTCGCTCTGCAGCTCACATAGCTTGATCTCAAAATATATCCAACAAAATATGCATTTCAGTAAAAGTTTATTGACAGTAACTAAATAAAGCCAGTAGCGTAAAAGTGTTTTTAGATAACATTTCCAATTCCAAGGGAATATATGCTCACTTTTTTCTGAAGATTGCAGTTTTCTTCTTGCAAAGTTTTATGCTGCTCATAAACACATAAAAATCAAGTTATTTTACTTATTTCCGTGAAGTTGAAATGGCAAAATATATCTATAACTGTAGAAAACTCCAACAAAGGATCAAAAACCACAATATATGTAAAGAAAAATACCAGTATATATATAGTTAAAAAAAATAGATCTATAACCAAAATATGTGTACAGAACAGTAGATTTGTGGAGTAGTATTTATTTGCACATATTAGTACCAAAACTTTTGATTTATTTACCATACTGTACTACTTTAATAACATTTTGTACAAGCCAGTATATCATATATGTGGTACATATATCAATAAGCGTGGTACGAATATCACTTCCTATTTGCACATAGGTATAGCTTAATTTCTAATTATAGTTTTAAGATCGGTCACGTACATTTCTCTTCAACAAACTTATGTGCTCCGATAAAAGACGCCACTGTCCAAATTCATTTATTAAAAATCTATTAGGATTTCAGAAGAAAGTTTATAGACATAGACAAAATATCACATATGAGATATAATAAGCAATAGAAGTATAGACTGTATAGTAGTATAGTACTCCGTACCTTCTTAGAACGTACACGATCAACTCCGATCCTCAGCTGGCGCTCGAGTTGTTTCAGTTCTTTTATACCTAACGCTGATAGATCCTCTCCAGCCAAGTGCCTTCAAAAGTAAAACAAAAAGATATCTATATATAGAAATGTACTCGTATTAATTAATGTCAACTGAAAAAATGATGTTTAAATAATACTTGTGTTTCATTTCTAGCGTGTCGATTGTTTTCTTCATCTCATCCATTTCGTTCTTCCACACCTGTAACACACCAAATCTTTTCTTAATTAAACAGAACGTACGGCATACAAAACTATTGAAAACATACTTTTGCAAAATTATTTTTAGTTAATTAGCTAGATTGACACGATCATATTTTGAAATGAATCTGTACATATATATACCTCAACGGTTCTGACTCCATGGCTGTTCATTTTATGTAGATCACCCTTTTCATTTCTGTACCTCCTGATTGTCCTATCCATGCTGCAGCATATATATAGACCATATCGATCAATCCATTGACTTATTTTTGAAAAGCCATATATATATGTTGAGAAATTACTTAGATGTATATATATGTATAGATAGATCAAAAGATACTGCAGAGTAGAGTAATATATTAGTACATACTCATGGCTAGAGAAGTGATAAGCTTTGCCAGAGGGGGAGAAGATAATAAGAGCAACCTCAGCATCACAAAGAATAGAGAGTTCAATGGCTTTCTTGACCAAACCATCTCTTCTTTTGGAGAAGGTGACTTGCCTATTGGTTGGATTTTCTATTCTCTTTAGCTCTACTTTTCCCCTACCCATATTATTTTCTTCAATTCAATTCTTAGTTAATTTATGTCTTCATCAATGTCTTATGTGTGTGTATATATATATATATAAATTTGTATATGCATCTACTAATTAACTTACGTTAAGTTTGAAGTGAGCTATTACCCACTTGATGATGTATTTAATCAAGTAAATATAGATTAAAGAAATGCCAAGTGATAAAGTATATAAATATTGACATGCCAGTGTCTCTTTTTCTTCTATTTCTTTTGTGAAAAATGTGTCTTATGATATGACTTTGGCACTATAGGTAGGCCAGGTGTTTCAGGTACATATAGCATTTATACGAGGTAGTGATTCTCCTATCAAAGTATCAATATATCACTTGTCGTTAGTGCTCCGACAGTATGTTTACAAAAAAAATAGTTTTTGCTAGAGACATATAGAATACTCCGTATAAATTTAGTACTCCGTAAAACACATATATCACCAAGATGCTGCATGGCTTACTTTCATCTGCACCTCCTTTCTCCTTTTCTTTTTGCAGAACAACCACCGCCTTTCTTCAATATACCAAAATCTTATTTTAACAAATCTTAACAAATCTAACAAAGATTTCATTGTTTCCAAATTCAACAACCATGAATAACAGTGTTGTAATAATAAGAAGCGGCCGGAAATACTAAGCAACGACCGCCGGAAATCTCAAGCAACGGCGTTGGCCTGTTGTTGTTGTTGTTGTTGTTGTTGTTGTTGTTGTTGTTGTTGCTGTTGTTGTTGTTGTTGTTGCTGTTGTTGTTGTTGTTGTTGTTGTTGTTGTTGTTGTTGTTGTTGTTGTTGTTGTTGTTGTTGTTGTTGTTGTTGTTGTTGTTGTTGTTGTTGTTGTTGTTGTTGTTGTTGTTGTTGTTGTTGTTGTTGTTGTTGTTGTTGTTGTTGTTGTTGTTGTTGTTGTTGTTGTTGTTGTTGTTGTTGTTGTTGTTGTTGTTGTTGTTGTTGTTGTTGTTGTTGTTGTTGTTGTTGTTGTTGTTGTTGTTGTTGTTGTTGTTGTTGTTGTTGTTGTTGTTGTTGTTGTTGTTGTTGTTGTTGTTGTTGTTGTTGTTGTTGTTGTTGTTGTTGTTGTTGTTGTTGTTGTTGTTGTTGTTGTTGTTGTTGTTGTTGTTGTTGTTGTTGTTGTTGTTGTTGTTGTTGTTGTTGTTGTTGTTGTTGTTGTTGTTGTTGTTGTTGTTGTTGTTGTTGTTGTTGTTGTTGTTGTTGTTGTTGTTGTTGTTGTTGTTGTTGTTGTTGTTGTTGTTGTTGTTGTTGTTGTTGTTGTTGTTGTTGTTGTTGTTGTTGTTGTTGTTGTTGTTGTTGTTGTTGTTGTTGTTGTTGTTGTTGTTGTTGTTGTTGTTGTTGTTGTTGTTGTTGTTGTTGTTGTTGTTGTTGTTGTTGTTGTTGTTGTTGTTGTTGTTGTTGTTGTTGTTGTTGTTGTTGTTGTTGTTGTTGTTGTTGTTGTTGTTGTTGTTGTTGTTGTTGTTGTTGTTGTTGTTGTTGTTGTTGTTGTTGTTGTTGTTGTTGTTGTTGTTGTTGTTGTTGTTGTTGTTGTTGTTGTTGTTGTTGTTGTTGTTGTTGTTGTTGTTGTTGTTGTTGTTGTTGTTGTTGTTGTTGTTGTTGTTGTTGTTGTTGTTGTTGTTGTTGTTGTTGTTGTTGTTGTTGTTGTTGTTGTTGTTGTTGTTGTTGTTGTTGTTGTTGTTGTTGTTGTTGTTGTTGTTGTTGTTGTTGTTGTTGTTGTTGTTGTTGTTGTTGTTGTTGTTGTTGTTGTTGTTGTTGTTGTTGTTGTTGTTGTTGTTGTTGTTGTTGTTGTTGTTGTTGTTGTTGTTGTTGTTGTTGTTGTTGTTGTTGTTGTTGTTGTTGTTGTTGTTGTTGTTGTTGTTGTTGTTGTTGTTGTTGTTGTTGTTGTTGTTGTTGTTGTTGTTGTTGTTGTTGTTGTTGTTGTTGTTGTTGTTGTTGTTGTTGTTGTTGTTGTTGTTGTTGTTGTTGTTGTTGTTGTTGTTGTTGTTGTTGTTGTTGTTGTTGTTGTTGTTGTTGTTGTTGTTGTTGTTGTTGTTGTTGTTGTTGTTGTTGTTGTTGTTGTTGTTGTTGTTGTTGTTGTTGTTGTTGTTGTTGTTGTTGTTGTTGTTGTTGTTGTTGTTGTTGTTGTTGTTGTTGTTGTTGTTGTTGTTGTTGTTGTTGTTGTTGTTGTTGTTGTTGTTGTTGTTGTTGTTGTTGTTGTTGTTGTTGTTGTTGTTGTTGTTGTTGTTGTTGTTGATGCTGCATGGCTTAGCTAGTTAGATTAGACGTTGAAAGTCTTAGAAAGAGATCCAGGTTCAGAGCCTATTAATTAGCTAGGTAATAAACATATTGAAATGGACAAGAATATTAGATTAGTGCTAAACACTCTGGCCTCTGTAAACAGAGGTCAAGAGTTCGATCCTCATCCTATGCAAACATGTTCTACCATTTAGGTAGAACATGGAAGCAGCCTCTAAGGTCTGCCTACATCTTAACATTCCCCATACATCACAGTGAGCATGAATTATACTAGCTAGTATTAAGCTTAAATGAAAATTGAGATATTCCGACGAAAATTTCCGACAGATTTCCGTCGAATATAATTATAAAACTTAATTTTTTTAAAACAATTATATTTCCGACGGTAAATTCCGACAGATTTACGACGGAAATTGTGTTTCGTCGGTAATAACTAAATTCAATGACATGCCGTCGGAACTTTGTCGGTAATCTGTTGGAAATTTCCGACAGATTTTTTCCGTCGGTATTCTTATGTAGTAGTGGATATTGACTTCTTGAGATCAAATAACTGATGTCATTTGTAGAGTGTAATTAAAGGGGACATAATTTTGTAGTCTATTTAGGAGCATAAGATGCTTAATGAATGGGAAAAAAAAAAAAAAAAAAAAAAAAAAAAAAAAAAAAAAAAAAAAAAAAAAAAAAAAAAAAAAAAAAAAAAAAAAAAAAAAAAAAAAAAAAAAAAAAAAAAAAAAAAAAAAAAAAAAAAAAAAAAAAAAAAAAAAAAAAAAAAAAAAAAAAAAAAAAAAAAAAAAAAAAAAAAAAAAAAAAAAAAAAAAAAAAAAAAAAAAAAAAAAAAAAAAAAAAAAAAAAAAAAAAAAAAAAAAAAAAAAAAAAAAAAAAAAAAAAAAAAAAAAAAAAAAAAAAAAAAAAAAAAAAAAAAAAAAAAAAAAAAAAAAAAAAAAAAAAAAAAAAAAAAAAAAAAAAAAAAAAAAAAAAAAAAAAAAAAAAAAAAAAAAAAAAAAAAAAAAAAAAAAAAAAAAAAAAAAAAAAAAAAAAAAAAAAAAAAAAAAAAAAAAAAAAAAAAAAAAAAAAAAAAAAAAAAAAAAAAAAAAAAAAAAAAAAAAAAAAAAAAAAAAAAAAAAAAAAAAAAAAAAAAAAAAAAAAAAAAAAAAAAAAAAAAAAAAAAAAAAAAAAAAAAAAAAAAAAAAAAAAAAAAAAAAAAAAAAAAAAAAAAAAAAAAAAAAAAAAAAAAAAAAAAAAAAAAAAAAAAAAAAAAAAAAAAAAAAAAAAAAAAAAAAAAAAAAAAAAAAAAAAAAAAAAAAAAAAAAAAAAAAAAAAAAAAAAAAAAAAAAAAAAAAAAAAAAAAAAAAAAAAAAAAAAAAAAAAAAAAAAAAAAAAAAAAAAAAAAAAAAAAAAAAAAAAAAAAAAAAAAAAAAAAAAAAAAAAAAAAAAAAAAAAAAAAAAAAAAAAAAAAAAAAAAAAAAAAAAAAAAAAAAAAAAAAAAAAAAAAAAAAAAAAAAAAAAAAAAAAAAAAAAAAAAAAAAAAAAAAAAAAAAAAAAAAAAAAAAAAAAAAAAAAAAAAAAAAAAAAAAAAAAAAAAAAAAAAAAAAAAAAAAAAAAAAAAAAAAAAAAAAAAAAAAAAAAAAAAAAAAAAAAAAAAAAAAAAAAAAAAAAAAAAAAAAAAAAAAAAAAAAAAAAAAAAAAAAAAAAAAAAAAAAAAAAAAAAAAAAAAAAAAAAAAAAAAAAAAAAAAAAAAAAAAAAAAAAAAAAAAAAAAAAAAAAAAAAAAAAAAAAAAAAAAAAAAAAAAAAAAAAAAAAAAAAAAAAAAAAAAAAAAAAAAAAAAAAAAAAAAAAAAAAAAAAAAAAAAAAAAAAAAAAAAAAAAAAAAAAAAAAAAAAAAAAAAAAAAAAAAAAAAAAAAAAAAAAAAAAAAAAAAAAAAAAAAAAAAAAAAAAAAAAAAAAAAAAAAAAAAAAAAAAAAAAAAAAAAAAAAAAAAAAAAAAAAAAAAAAAAAAAAAAAAAAAAAAAAAAAAAAAAAAAAAAAAAAAAAAAAAAAAAAAAAAAAAAAAAAAAAAAAAAAAAAAAAAAAAAAAAAAAAAAAAAAAAAAAAAAAAAAAAAAAAAAAAAAAAAAAAAAAAAAAAAAAAAAAAAAAAAAAAAAAAAAAAAAAAAAAAAAAAAAAAAAAAAAAAAAAAAAAAAAAAAAAAAAAAAAAAAAAAAAAAAAAAAAAAAAAAAAAAAAAAAAAAAAAAAAAAAAAAAAAAAAAAAAAAAAAAAAAAAAAAAAAAAAAAAAAAAAAAAAAAAAAAAAAAAAAAAAAAAAAAAAAAAAAAAAAAAAAAAAAAAAAAAAAAAAAAAAAAAAAAAAAAAAAAAAAAAAAAAAAAAAAAAAAAAAAAAAAAAAAAAAAAAAAAAAAAAAAAAACCGAACCGAGAAACCGAACCAATCAAAAATCCATTGGATTTGGTTTTGGTTTTCTAAAAACCGAACAGATCGGATCGGTTTTTGGTTTCATACAAAACCGAACCATTAAAACCGAACCGAACCAAAATCATATATATATCAATTTATTTTAGAATTAAGCTTATTTTCTTCCTATTTATCTAGTTGTGCCAATAAGAACAAGTTTTGGTCTATGAAAGATTACCGATTAATAGTTCAATGCTAATCATTAATGGGCAGAAGTTTAAAACAATTGGGTTTTATGCCTCTGCTCTCCCTCCCATATTAGCTCTTTCAGAGGAAAACCCATACATATTTCCTCTCCTACAGCCATTTGTCTTCAAGCTCGTAATAATATACCCGTATATCATATTCAGTTGTTCCTTTTTAGCAGCTTCAACTTCTCAAATCATTACAGTAAATTTTTTAAATAAAAAACCGAAACCAAACCGAAACCGACCCAAACCGAGCTCAAAACCGACAAACCGAACCATTGGTTTGGATGTTTACGGTTTCAAATGATGAAAAACCGAAGCATTCGGTTTGGGTTTCGGTTTTATGTCAAAACCGACCCAAATCGTTCCAAGCTCACCCCTAGTCAAATGTACGCATAACTATCATAACTTGACCTTTTAATTAGAAGAAAAAAAAAGCATTCTTTTAGTTGCATGCATTAAGTACTTAGATTGCACTATATAGTTAAAGATAAATTGTGCTGTGTTCGTTTTAATATATGATATCAGCATATAGTCGACCATTAAGGTCAAATAAGCGTCATTAGTTTAATATTAGATAGTATTATTAATTATCTGGTGAGTTGGTGTCATGCATAATTACAATAAAATAATCATACTCGTATATCAGTAGAAAATGGTGGGAAAAAGTTGGGATAAGATAAATGGGCTTGAAAATATTATAAGCCTCACCAAACAAGACGGAGACACGTCAAGATATACTTTTGAAAAAAGCATATAAAGATGGTGAAAGTGGGCCACTTATGTAAGAATAGATTACACTAGCATGAAGCCAATATAATATTATGTAGCGCTCTTTGGGACATGATTTGAGTTAGTGGGTCGACTTTGACATTAATGGTGGGCCCATCAAGCTTAAAAGGCCCTATAGAAACTCGTTATTTTGTTTCAAATTCCTAGTTATCACTTTGAGATAGTTGCACTACCACCTTAAATTTATATTTTACTACATACATGTTTACACAATACGACATAAATGTTAGTTGCGGTGGTGGTGTGCTACTAACGGTGACAAAGATAACGGCAGAATATTGTAAGTTATTAATGTAAATATATATAAAAAGGAGTACTGTAATGAAGATATTTTTCTATAGACCATGTTTATTAGATGTTAGGTATGTTGATTGTATAAGAGCAATTTAGACGTCGTTAACTTCAATCGTTTAGCCGTGTATCCTTGATAAAGTATTTAAAACACATTCGGCTATGTGTTTTACACTCAAGTTAAGGTCATTTCCAACTTTATCTTTATTATTTCTATATAAATAAACAAGGTTTTTAACCCGCGTGTTGTTTAAAAATATTGATTGAAGTGTTGAGCCAAATAAATGCTACAACAAACGTTTACGCATTAACACATTTAACTAACCTTATGTATTTCAAGAGGTCATTAAAACTAACTGAATTGGTAACAGCAAATATGGATAAAAGTCCACGGCAACCATCAAGAAGCTCACTGCACAAAAAAAAGTATGGTGTAAAACATAGAATAAAATATTTCATGGTTTAAAGCAAAATAGAAAAGAATACTCGATTAGACCAACAAAAGCATCATTCATTAAGTCCTACCTGTGATTGTCTACAACGCTGCAAGAGACTGATTGCCCGGGCCATGACTTAGAAAGTAAAAAGAAGACCAGCAGCCCGAAGCATGAAATACCGTCCAAGGACAAAATTGTCAAGTTGTTTCGATAGTGTTGTTTGAAACGGGATTCATGCACAATTTGTTGTGTAAGGGATCCTAGGATATGCGATTCAGAACTTATTATGTTTCTAGTGAATTTGGATCAATAGATTTTGGATCAATGATACATATTACCTTCAAACCACACATCAAAACAGAACAAACTACACTTATAGCAAAAAAAAAGGCAAAAGCATCATCATCATCACAGATTGTGAGAGCATGCCTCAAGAGCAAAAAAGCCATCAACTGCCCAACAGTGACGCAAAATACACACACACACACACACACACACACACACACACACACACACACACACACACACACACACACACACACACACACACACACACACACACACACACACACACACACACACACACACACACACACACACACACACACACACACACACACACACACACACACACACACACACACACACACACACACACACACACACACACACACACACACACACACACACACACACACACACACACACACACACACACACACACACACACACACACACACACACACACACACACACACACACACACACACACACACACACACACACACACACACACACACACACACACACACACACACACACACACACACACACACACACACACACACACACACACACACACACACACACACACACACACACACACACACACACACACACACACACACACACACACACACACACACACACACACACACACACACACACACACACACACACACACACACACACACACACACACACACACACACACACACACACACACACACACACACACACACACACACACACACACACACACACACACACACACACACACACACACACACACACACACACACACACACACACACACACACACACACACACACACACACACACACACACACACACACACACACACACACACACACACACACACACACACACACACACACACACACACACACACACACACACACACACACACACACACACACACACACACACACACACACACACACACACACACACACACACACACACACACACACACACACACACACACACACACACACACACACACACACACACACACACACACACACACACACACACACACACACACACACACACACACACACACACACACACACACACACACACACACACACACACACACACACACACACACACACACACACACACACACACACACACACACACACACACACACACACACACACACACACACACACACACACACACACACACACACACACACACACACACACACACACACACACACACACACACACACACACACACACACACACACACACACACACACACACACACACACACACACACACACACACACACACACACACACACACACACACACACACACACACACACACACACACACACACACACACACACACACACACACACACACACACACACACACACACACACACACACACACACACACACACACACACACACACACACACACACACACACACACACACACACACACACACACACACACACACACACACACACACACACACACACACACACACACACACACACACACACACACACACACACACACACACACACACACACACACACACACACACACACACACACACACACACACACACACACACACACACACACACACACACACACACACACACACACACACACACACACACACACACACACACACACACACACACACACACACACACACACACACACACACACACACACACACACACACACACACACACACACACACACACACACACACACACACACACACACACACACACACACACACACACACACACACACACACACACACACACACACACACACACACACACACACACACACACACACACACACACACACACACACACACACACACACACACACACACACACACACACACACACACACACACACACACACACACACACACACACACACACACACACACACACACACACACACACACACACACACACACACACACACACACACACACACACACACACACACACACACACACACACACACACACACACACACACACACACACACACACACACACACACACACACACACACACACACACACACACACACACACACACACACACACACACACACACACACACACACACACACACATATATATATATATATATAGTTATGCTGTTGTTGAAGATGGATTCCCGAATTTGATTTATACTACAATTGATAATATTGATAATTTATTTTTGATAAATAATTTCTTTATAGCTATGTTAGATTGTTTTTGCTTTTGATTCGAATTTGGAGTAATGCTGCAAGAGACTGATTGCCCGGGCCATGACTTAGAAAGTAAAAAGAAGACCAGCAGCCCGAAGCATGAAATACCGTCCAAGGACAAAATTGTCAAGTTGTTTCGATAGTGTTGTTTGAAACGGGATTCATGCACAATTTGTTGTGTAAGGGATCCTAGGATATGCGATTCAGAACTTATTATGTTTCTAGTGAATTTGGATCAATAGATTTTGGATCAATGATAATTGGATCAATGATACATATTACCTTCAAACCACACATCAAAACAGCCCCATAATATAACAAACTACACTTATAGCAAAAAAAAAGGCAAAAGCATCATCATCATCACAGATTGTGAGAGCATGCCTCAAGAGCAAAAAAGCATCATTCATTAAGTCCTACCTGTGATTGTCTACAACGCTGCAAGAGACTGATTGCCCGGGCCATGACTTAGAAAGTAAAAAGAAGACCAGCAGCCCGAAGCATGAAATACCGTCCAAGGACAAAATTGTCAAGTTGTTTCGATAGTGTTGTTTGAAACGGGATTCATGCACAATTTGTTGTGTAAGGGATCCTAGGATATGCGATTCAGAACTTATTATGTTTCTAGTGAATTTGGATCAATAGATTTTGGATCAATGATACATATTACCTTCTAGTGAATTTGGATCAATAGATTTTGGATCAATGATACATATTACCTTCAAACCACACATCAAAACAGCCCCATAATATAACAAACTACACTTATAGCAAAAAAAAAGTATGGTGTAAAACATAGAATAAAATATTTCATGGTTTAAAGCAAAATAGAAAAGAATACTCGATTAGACCAACAAAAGCATCATTCATTAAGTCCTACCTGTGATTGTCTACAACGCTGCAAGAGACTGATTGCCCGGGCCATGACTTAGAAAGTAAAAAGAAGACCAGCAGCCCGAAGCATGAAATACCGTCCAAGGACAAAATTGTCAAGTTGTTTCGATAGTGTTGTTTGAAACGGGATTCATGCACAATTTGTTGTGTAAGGGATCCTAGGATATGCGATTCAGAACTTATTATGTTTCTAGTGAATTTGGATCAATAGATTTTGGATCAATGATACATATTACCTTCAAACCACACATCAAAACAGAACAAACTACACTTATAGCAAAAAAAAAGGCAAAAGCATCATCATCATCACAGATTGTGAGAGCATGCCTCAAGAGCAAAAAAGCCATCAACTGCCCAACAGTGACGCAAATTCTTGAATATGCCAATTATTGTTGGTGTCATACATATAACCATCAAATGAAAATTGTTATTACAATCTTAGAATGAGATCAGCTAAGCGACGAAATGAAGCCCCATTGGCACTGGTGTCCTCATATTCAACATGCAAGTCATAGTTAAAATCGGAGGATCATTCAGGTCTATAGAAGTTCCATTAAGTGTCCAACTTTATAGTTGATTATAAAACAATAAACAGTATAGTATCCTTGAGGTCTTCTACAAAAATCAACAACATAGCAAATTGCTTCAGTTGTAAGATAGGAATATAACTAAAAACAAAAGGGATTATAATTAATACCTTATCATAGATATCTAAACAACCTTGCCGTTTTCAAAGTCTACCTTTTTTACTCAATGCCCTCTGAATCATACCCCTAATGATAGAGTAATGATTAAATTTGTGTAAACCGAATGAACTCAATGTGTTATTCGAAAGGAAAATGAAAATACATAGATAGACTGCAAATCTGCAATTCTCACCTCTTGTTCAAATTTAAAGAGATGGCAACTGAAGCGCTAGTGCAGCCTCGATCTCATTGAGCATCTAGCCCAAATTATTGTACCATAAACCAAACAACACATTTTACTTAATCAACCCTGTATTCACTAAAAGGTTTACTACTTATAGCTTTGATTAATGTCTAAACCATTAAATCATTAAAATACATGTCTTAAATCAACATGTAGAAGTTTTCAAGTCCGAATGTTAGTGTATTTGGTAAAATAAATACTAATATCGTCAATTCTAACAATCACAAGCAAATATAGTAATGGTTCAACCTATAAGACATCAAACCAAATAAAAGCAAGAAACATGAGAGTTCTTCTAACCCGGGGTACACCATAAGCATCATCTTAACCATTTTGACAACGGGATAACGGACAGAAGCTTCTTTGTCATTATGCCCAGGAAAGTGAGCATAAGGCCCAGGCGCAACTGCTATATGAGTGAGTAAAAATAAATGCTGCTACTAAATCCTGTCAGGAAAAAGATAATTCGAAGGATGGAAGGAAGCAAAATGCAGAAAAACAGCAAAACTGAAGATACTAATCATACGCCTAAAGAAGTGTATAAATACAGACTCGACACTTGAGTATATGAGTATATCTAATCATACGCCTAATGCACTGTGGAGTCAGGTTGCTCCCTCGTTATCACTTGTTGCATGAAATTTCTTGTCATACAATACTCTAAAACTCAAATAAGTTAAAAATATATAGAATAAAATAAGATCAAAAAACTAAGTCATATTGGTCGGGTGTAGTCACCTAAAGAAGTGTATAAATACATACTGAAATCGGGCCAAAAAATTTGTTAATGTGAATTAAACACAACAATATTAACAATCAACCTTTAAATTTGATATATCAATCTTCTTTTTCTCAATTCTTTAATTCTTGAAACCTTAATGGCAGTTAGACTCTCCATGTATATTAATAAAAATATAATATAAAATTTAGGGTTTTAGAAGGGTACCTTCGCAGCTACCATCTTGTTTTACTTCTTTTCATAGTTTGTAATCAATATCATCATCTGTAAATAATAACAAAAAGAAAAAATAAAATATTCAAGTTCAATAACAGTTCAAAATTGTGTGATTTGTAAAATCGTATATTTAAACAACTAATGACAAAAGGATTATATAGATGAAAAGCCATCAACATATATGCTAATTTCAACAGACAGGTATAAACACTTTACCCTTTTACGGCTTTTACATCTTGGTGGCCGGAGGTCCTTACGGAAGGTGGCCGGAGGTCCTTATGGAAGCCGTTTCTCTACCTTTGGGGAGAGATAAGACTGTCTACAGCTCACCTCCCCAATACCCGCATATGCTAATTTCAAAAAGATCAATTAGATAATGTAGAAAGTAAAACTTAAATAACCTAAAATAATGGAAAGAGATGATGAATGCTAGGACTGCGAATTAGTCAAGGAATTTCATGGTGTTAATTCCCCTTTGCTTATGACTCTGGTGAAGAAAAAAACATGTTTTGTGTAATTTAATTGGATAGGTTAGAAGAGTTAAGACTAAATAAGAAAATATAAGAACAGGATATATGCGGGTCGGTTATTTTAGGTCCGCGCGTTTTTTATTTATTTATTACTAGTAAACTTACCCGCACTTTGTTGCGGGCGTAACATATTGTAAGTAAACTTCGTTAAATCAAAAGTCATGTAATGGTCGTTGACGGCTATTAGAGAAAAAGACCTGTTTTGCAGCACATTTTTTGACTACACTTAACAGTTGTTAAAGCTTTTTATTGTTTTTTGTTTTTATCCACGTGATACATAGTTGTACCTCAAGCTATACTATTAACTACAGTTAAAGTTATGTCAAGTAATGTAATGGCCGTCAACGACCGTTAGAGAAAAAAACGTGTGTTTGTAGCAGATTTTGTGACTACACTTAATGGCCGTTAAAGTTATTTATTGTTTATGTTTTATCTACGTAATACATAGGTAGACCTGAAGCAATAAAATCTATATTATTAGCTACAGTTAAAGTTTTGTCAAGTAATGTAACGTTCGTCGATGATCGTTAAAGAACAGGACTTGTTTTGCAATAGATTTTGTGACTATACTTAACGACCGTTAAGTTATTTATTGGGTTTGTTTTATCTATGCAATACATACTTGTACCTTGTATGCATAGAGAACTTGTAAAAGCATATAGCTTTTTAGTATATAGATATTTTGTTAAATTAAAATCTAAATAAATAAGGTTGGTTTGGAACAGAATAAAGGCTTAAGGAGGTTCGGGAGTAGGTTTGGGAGTACTTTAGAGAGGTTTGGTAACTACTGTTTTAGTTAATATATAGATATAGATATAGATATAGATATACTACTTTTAAAAAGTGGTTTTCGAGTATAAGTAGTAATCTTTTGGAGAAAATTGATTTTCATAAATGGTATCTAAATGTGAAAAACAATACATCATCTTAACAAATCAATATGATAATCTTCATAACAATTTGATTATGATATTTAGTGAAATCAAATGATGTATTTAAGATATGAAATTAGTGAATTAAACTTGTCATGTGATTAAATGGTTAAGAGGATTATTAGGTTGACTTATTAAGAGATATATTATTCTGCAGTAGTATGCGAGTTCCAACTTATACGCACCTTGAATGTTACTGTTGGGTTCGAATCATTAACATCTAACACTTGTCGTTATAAAAAAAAAGAAAGATATATTATTCTTTTTTCTTATATTTGGAATTTGGAAAATGATATAAAGATGTTTTTTTCCCCTCTATCTGCATTGTAGAATACCGGGAAGCCCATTTATTGGAAAGCCCATTTATTAGTTTGATAAAACTTTGAATCAGAACCGAAGAGACCAAAACCGCGTGTCTCTGGTTAAATCTGGTGTAGCAATTAGCGAGAAGATTGTATTAAGTTGGACTTTGACTGGGTTGGTCAAATCATTTTGTAGTCCGCTATCAAAATATAAAAACTCCCACAAATATAAACACATTTCCTTTGACTCTCTTTGATTTCGTCATTTCGTGTGAAACAAAAATATCACACACCAATAAATCAATAATTTTTGTAATAAAAATTTAAACTCCTTTTTTTTTTCTTCCCGAAAATAGATTGCAAGAAGAAAAGAAGATTCTTTCTGGCAGCGCAGTAACGAATTCGTGCGTCATCATCCAGTCCAATCCAATCAGAATATTTTCCTCCTTAAAAATCATCAAAGTTTCTGCAACCAACTAACTAACTTGCTTGTTGTTAGGGTTTGTTTTTGCCAGGTGTGTTTACTTCATCTTTCCAATTCTATTGGAATAATTTCATTGTGTTTGTAATTAGTAATATATATATTGGGTGATTGATTGATAGGTAGTTGGTGGTGAATAATAAGTAGAAGAAGATGAGCGGTAGTCAATCATCTAGAAGAAGCAGTATGGCTTTGAATGCTAGAAAAAAAACTTCTGAAAATGGAGCTGATTCAACCAGACGATCCATCACTACTCCCCGTCCTGTGTAAGTTTTTTTTTTTTTTCATCTCTTAATTTGTGTTTTTTTAGCAATTGTTTCAATAGGTAGTATTAGTAGTGAATGAATAAAACTATTGATTCATTATGATCAACCAACAACAATACCCCTGATACTCGAGTTCGGTAGAGAGATTATTGTTTCCAGATTACGTTGACCATTTTTCATTAATCACTAGTCAAAAGTAAATTGATTAGGTGATGATTGATGATAGTCTCAGATAACAAACAAACACGTTCTGTTTCAGAAATATAATCAGTGTTTCGACTTTATAATTGTTGCTTATCTGCTTTAAATATAAGCAATCAATATAATACGCACTTTATTATTAAGTAACAAACCGAGAAAGAACTTATTGTCGTGACTTTAAATACGCTCAACAGTGAGACATGTATGAAAATAGAGGAAAGGTTATAGAGTTATAGATAAATTAGCTTCTCTTCGTATTGTTTAGGGTGCGTTTAGTTCAAGAAAATGTTTTCTAGTTTTCCATTTTCAATTTTCTAGAAAATGAAAAGCTTTTTCATTTCTAGAAAACCTTTGAAAATTTTGAAAACGCGTTCAAAATAAAAGATGCAATTTTCATTTTTTCATCTTAGAAAAATAGAAAACATGTTCAAATTCACTTGTTTTTGTTTTTGTTTTCTATTTCTCCATCTTATTAGCTTGGAAAACAGAAAATAGAAAACGGAAAACAAAAAAAAGTAGTTTTCTAATTTTAGTTCAAAAAGTGGAAACAAGGATTTTTGTTTTCTTGGAAAATTGTTTTAGAAAATGCAATTTGAACGCGTTTTCTGTTTTCCTTGTTTTCTTGGAAAACAAAAATGGAAAACAGGGGGTGTTTTCTCGAACTAAACGCGCCCTTAGTCATTTAAAATGTTGTTCTTTTTAAACAGGGGACTAACAGGAGAACGCACCGTGAAGCGTTTGCGTCTCTCTAAAGCCTTAACGGCACCTGAATCTACAACTGTTATTGAAGCCTGTCGTCGCATGGCTTCTCGTAAAGTTGATGCTCTTTTGCTCACAGACTCTAATGCGTTACTTTGTGGCATATTGACCGACAGGGTTTGTTAATTGTTATTATTGTATTTTTGTTAATTGATATCATGCCCTTGCTAACTAGCTATTGGTTTAAGTGAAGGATATTGCAACAAGAGTTGTTGCTCGTGAGCTTGATCTTGAGACCACTCCTGTCTCGGCAGTGATGACAAGGAACCCCATTTTTGTAATTTCAGATACTCTTGCTGTTGAAGCCTTACAGAAAATGGTCATAGGTGTGTATCAGCTAGATAAACATGTTAACACAGTTACATTTGGAAGTTTCCTGTTAAAAATTTGGAAACGTTAAAATTCTGTTTTGCAGGAAAATTTAGACACTTGCCCGTCATAGAAAATGGTGAGGTTGTCGCGATTCTTGATATAGGAAGATGTTTAAATGATGCAATAGCTCGGATGGAAAGAGCTGCTGAAAAGGGGAAAGCCATAGCTGCTGCTGTTGAAGGTGTTGAAAAGCATTGGGGAACCTCTGTTTCTGGTTGGTCGATTCTGTTTTTTTTTTTTTTCGCTTTTATATACGATGAAATGTTGAAATACACGGGGCTCTTTAAATTCTGATTATATAAGATGGTAAATAATGAATTAAATAATTGGCTGTAATAGAATGGACTACAAGTTCTGGTGTTTGGATATGATTTTATTGTTTGGCATTGTTCTAGTAAACTAATAAATAGAGCGATAAAAAGAATTTTCTTTTATATTAATGAAATAGTAAATCTAAAAATCTCATAGCAGGTATCTCTTGAACTTTGAACTGACTAATCAAACTGTTCCACAAATTTGCAGAAGATGTTCTAATCATATGTTATTTACTTGTTATTGTATAGGTTCAAACACATTTATTGAAACACTTCGAGAGCGACTGTTTAAGCCATCTTTATCGACCATAATCTCTGAAAATTCAAAGTAGGTAATACCTTTACTTTGATAATTAGTTCACCAGTTCGTTTTCACAACCTATTTTGATGATTTCCACACCAGAATAAGTTACTTATTCTCTATTTACTTATTTGTCTCTTAGGCTTGTGACTGTTTCGCCATCAGACACAGTGTTAATGGCAACAAAAGCGATGCTGGAGTCTCATATTCACTCTGCTGTTGTAACAGTAGATAACAAACCACGCGGGATATTAACGTTAGTCTCTTAATGCTACATAATTTTTAGAACGAATTGCATTTTTGTTCCCTGTGTTATCACACCATTTGCAACTTTGATACAAACATGTGAAAAGTGGTGAAACGTATCCCTGTGATATCACACCTGTTGCAATTTTGGTCCAAAAGTAACGTGCCGTTAGAATTCAGCCGTTAATGCCCCCATGTGCGTCTCACGTGCGGGGTAATTGAGTCATTTACACCCTCCCACCCATATATATACCAGAAACCACCCCCAAATTCACTTCAATCGGGTTTTTCCATCGCAAATGTATATATATATATACATACATTATGTCTTTATCCATAACCAAACAGAACACATCGATGATTACAACCAATTACTTTCACAATCAAATCCAAAAACAACACATCCATTATTACAAGCAATTACTTTCACCCAAAAAGAATCTCCAAGTAAATAGAAAAAAAAATTATCTAATCTTTTTGTGTGAAAATTACCAAATCAATATACCTTTTCTGATAGCCGTGATCGGTGATTATGCAAAAGACTTTTTCAAGTGAATTTCCACATTTTCCGGCCACTGTGATTATTTCCGATATCCGGCGATCTCTCACCACACAAATGGGTACCTACCATATTTGATGTAAGCATCACTCCTCCGTCAGATAAAGGGGCATCCGTCTCGTCTCCCTCTTTCTTTTTTGTGACTGTTACAACTCCGGGAAACCACCACCGATCGTTACCACCATCTGCCACATCCCTCGGGTACAACGAAAACCCAGATCTAAGGTGGGTTTAGATTGAAGTAGTGATTAAATAAATAAAAAAGATTTGGAATCACTATGACTGTGGATTTGATATCACTTTTGATTTGTATATGTATATAAATATATATGATATAGAAAAGAAAGGAGAAATAGGAGGTGGTCCGGTGGTCATGTAGCAGCGTGGAGGTGTCGGATACTGCTCCGGCGGAAGAGGTGGTGGCCGGAGTTATTCAAAGAGAGAAATGTTTTGGGAAGAAATCTCGATTGAAGTGAATTTGGGGGTGGTTTCTGGTATATATATGGGTGGGAGGGTGTAAATGACTCAACTACCCCGCACGTGAGACGCACATGGGGGCATTAACGGCTGAATTCTAACGGCACGTTACTTTTGGACCAAAATTGCAACAGGTGTGATATCACAGGGATACGTTTCACCACTTTTCACATGTTTGTATCAAAGTTGCAAATGGTGTGATAACACAGGGACCAAAAATGCAATTCGTTCTAATTTTTATATGTATTTATTGAAAAGATATGTGGTTTAAGCTACCTACATCATAAAGTTGTGATTTTTATGTATAATAGCTCAAAGGATATTTTGATGCGCGTTATAGCACTGGGTCTTTCTCCTGATTCGACCTTGGTGGAAAAGGTTAATTACTATTCTTTTTCTTTTATGCAACCTAAAGTGTTTTTCCAGAATATTTTTTGTTCATGCTTCACTTATCACCCAGGTGATGACTCCAAATCCTGAATGTGCCTCCATCGACACACCAATCGTTGAGGCTCTGCATACTATGCATAATGGAAAATTTTTACATCTTCCTGTTGTTGATAGAGGTAAATGCTTTGTAATAATAAAATCGTTTTCTTAAATTATTGTTTATAAGTTTCATTCAAAGCTTAATTGTTTCATACACCTTTTCTATGATTCATACTAGATCTGATTTAAGTGCAACTAAACTAGGTTGAGAAAAGTTATATGTCAGTTTAAACAATTGATCTCTATATGTGTTGTATGTTTGGTGCAGATGGAAATGTTGTTGCACTTACTGATGTACTCCACACCGTTCATGCAGCTGTAGCCTCAGTATGTGAAACTGTCGCTTGTGATTAGAAATGGCAAGATGGGTGGGTTGGGTAACGGGTCAAACTGGGTTCATATTCAGCTGAGCGGGGTTAATTTTTTGGAACCTTTTATTGGAAAATTGATATGTTGATTATGATTTGAAGAACAACATTTTTACTATAGTAATTGAAGTTTTTAATGCAACGAGTTAGGAGGTTTTTATACTATAGCACAAGCCTTTTGTATTTGAAGCTGATCTGGTATTATTATTCTTACGCGTGAGTTAGGTCGGAAGTACAGCTGGAATTGATAATGATGCTGCAAGTTCAATGATGCAAAAGTTTTGGGACTCTGCCATGGCAGCACCTCCCGCAGATGATGATAGTGATACTAGGAGGTAGTTAATATGCCATGCCGGATTTAACTCACTGTAGTTTTAAACCAATTTGTTGGTTGATATAAACGTAACTGGTGATTTTGCAGTGAGACTTCTTTCAAGTTGGCTTCTGAAGGCGCGGATATGGGAAAAGCTATTTATCCTTCACCTATACTAGCGAATACATTTGCTTTCAAGATTCAAGATAAAAAGGGTCGGATGCATAGATTTATTTGTGGTATGTCTCTTATTTAGTACAATCGCTATATAAGTTGATGTTACAAGGGCTCATTGACTTGATCTAATGTTTGTTGTTTTTGTTGAGGTTAGAAACTCATAGTTTGACGGATCTTATCACTGCAATAGTTCAAAGAGTAGGTGGTGAAATTGACCGCAACAACCTCCCACAGATTCTGGTATTTCTCATCTAAAAGGTGTTTCAGTTATGACTTTGACATCTTTGCTCACAACAAATTTTTTTTTCAGTATGAAGATGAAGACAAGGACATGGTGATACTTGCAACCGATAGCGATCTTGTTGCAGCTGTGGAACATGCAAGATCAGCCGGCTGGAAGGTGCGTGCAATCTGCCTCTTTGTTTCTATTCATCATTCTAATCTCATGGAGTTGAGGTAATGGGTGGGTTGGAAAATGGGTCAATACAACACAAGTCCAAATGGGTGACTTTTGTTTGCTGGTCAAATGGGTCCGCTGGTCTGATCCTTCAACACCCGGGTTTTTTCTTCTTTCCATTCTTTTGTATTTGAGAAAATTGATGCTGTAGGATATACAAAAACTATATTATTAAAAAAAATCGAATAAAGTTTTTTAAGTAAATTAACTAAAGACATTGTCGGCATTTGAGTTCAAGTTAGGCAACTGTTGACATAGTTATGCTTTTGAACCATTTGAACCGCTTCATTTTTTGCTAATATTCTATGTTTGACCAGTCATTATTCAAGTACAAAATTTTACACAATCAATGTGTGTGTTGAGATCGCCACCTCTTCAAGTATGTAACCTTAATGTACATGTGCATCTTGCATCCCAATAGGGACTTGACAAATTCTCAGAGTTTAAGGTTAACTTTTGGAATAGCTTTTCATTTGTACAAAGAAAATATGTGTGGATTTTTTTGGAGCAAGGAATTATCTTCTCTTTTCCTTTCAAGAACAAAGAGAGAAATAGATTTCAAATTACACTACAAATTTTAAGAGACCATTAAGCGCTAAAATAAACATCAACGCATTACATGATTATGAAAACTGCAACATGTTTTTGACAATATTTCGATGTGGCTGTTTGGATGCGTGATATGAAACAAATTAGCTGATTATCGCAACTTGAAGTCATGATGGTCTTGTTTTGGAGTTTGGTGTTTGGATAAGTGAGCCGCGTTATGGTTATCATTATTTAGGGACAAAAAAATCACTACTGGATTACCAGATGCTCAAAAATGATTGTTTTTAGTGAAAAACAAAAGTACTTATTTCCTTTTTTCTTTCTAGTCTATTTTAAATGATTTTCATCTATGGGTATGTTTGGCAAAACTAGCTGGTAGCTGGTGGCTGGTGGCTGGAAGCTGTTAGCTGTAACTGAAAGCTGGAAGCGGAAGCTTTTTAATATATTAAAGTGTTTGGTAGAATAGCTGGAGCTTTTAATAAAAGATGCAAAATGACAAAAATAGACATAAATAAAAATACTTAATATTAAACCATATTTAACATTAAACATATAGATTATTGCTTTTTAATATTAAACATATATATAACTTATTTCTCGATTAAATACTATACATAACAAAAATCAACTTGTTTCCAATTTATATTTTAAAAAACCCACCTTAACATATACATAAAGAAAATACAGTGCAACAAAAATTTTCACATCTACACTTTACTTGTTTAGTATGTTAGAGATATTTGAATGACAATTACCTGTCTTTTCTCACATTCTCACGTAATGAAATAAGGGATATTTAAGTAATTAGAAAACCAACAGCTAGGAGCTTTTGTAGAACGCTAGGTAGAGTAGCGTTTAGATAAAGAGCTTTTCACCAAATATTAAAAGCTTGTAGCCTTTCTAACCAAACGAAGCTTTTTATTAGTTAGGAGCTTTTTCTCAAAAGCTTAAAGCTTGAAGCTCCTAAAAGCTCCAAAAAGCTTCTTACCAAACATACCCTATATTTCCCCTTTTCTTATATTACCAAAGAGAATTGTTTGAATTTTGTTTTTATAATAAAGTTACATTCTTGTAGCTAACAGAAGATAACTTGTCATATTTTGAATTCATACTTTAGTTGTCCAATATAATGCCTTATTTGGTCATTTTGTGTATTACTTAAATATTAAAAAAATGATCAAAGTATCAAACACTCGACTAATTATCTGATAATCACAAACAACAGTAGCACAGACACCCTCTCTTGCATTTTTCATCCCTCTCTACTGCTGTCAATTAAATACAAATTTAAACACGTCATTAAAGCAGACACAAGATTTCGACTCGTTTGGTTTTGTTTGATGACATAATCTCATAAAACGAGTGTCAAACATTGTGTTTTTTTTTTTGTGGTATATCAAGTATCTAATAAGATGTTAGTGGTGAATGTGAACAGGGATTAAAATTGCATCTAGATTACTCTGGGATGCCTAGAAGTCAAAAAGGTAAAGCGGCAGCAATTACAAGAGGAGGTGGGGGTGGTGGTCTGGAGCATGCTCACGCAGACGCGTGGGCTTCTGCATACAGTTCTGTTGCAGCCGGAGCTGCATTAGTGGCTGGTTTAGGCGTATTAGCGTTTTTGAAAAGATCTGGGTAATCACACCGATTTTCTAATGTTTTTCTTTAAAATATTTCAAGGATTATGCTTTTCCTTGTGAACATTGAGGCGGGGACTACAGTGATTGATAATGTCGAAAATTTACTTGATTAGTTGGCCAGGTTCGCTCTGTGCCTATTCTTGTGGATCTAAATTGTATACACAGATAATGAGATAAACAAGAATGCCTTTGTTTGGGTTTCTCTATACTTGAGAGTTTAATAGAAACGCTTGTCTTGCACGATGATTGTATCTTATTTTGAATTATGACGCATTTTAATTTCCTTTAAGAAGCAAAGATGAGCACAGTTCAGTTTGATTAGTTATACAACATGTATAACAAACTAGTAAGACCTGTTTGAAACGCTCACACATCAGGATCGTCCAAACCGCAGAAACTAGTTTAGGTTGGCTGCGTTGGTGGTTAGTTTCTATACAAACCCGTAAATATCTTCTTCTTCTTGCAGCATAAACATATTTAAAAAATGAGAAAAGTATTAGAAGATTCAAAAGGGGTTCATAGAAAAACAAAGAGCTGTCTGTCAAGTCGTAATCGTTACTGTGTAAGTGTGTATATTTATCGATACATTTCAGACATCATCACAAAATATTATAGTGATCGAAGACATGTTTAGTCGTTAAGATGTTATTCAATAACCCAATCTCATGTCCTTTTAAACAATGGGTGGATAATGTTATTTTACTTTTTTTATGGAGCCAAAACGAAAGAAAAACACAAACACCAAAAGTACAAAATTGAAGTAATGATCGAGCTTTCTTTAAAGAAAGAAATAATTACAGTAGAATTCTAAATCTTCTTGTTTAGTGAAGACCACACGTTGGTTGGACTTTGGGTGTAACCTATGGTCCCACCGATTATGTGTCGTTGTCGGTGTTAAGTGTCGGTGCGGTGAGGATCTAATCTAATCTAACGTACCAGCTTCTTTCTATACGTAAATGCCATACCATGTGATACTGCTTTTGCATTAATACTTTGCTACTCAATATTTGTAACCAGTTCTATAACTTTGTCATTTATAAACTTTAAATTACTACAATTAAGTTTCCAATCCTGTTAAATACAGAATATGGTAAAGATATTTGTGTACTTATGTAGATAGTCATACACTCATACTAGCTTTATCCGGTATAGAGTGTTAGGCCGTATAAATGAACCGAACGATACCTCGTTCATCTTTAATACGTACTTTGATATACTCAATATATTTGTTCTATTTATCAAAATTTTGCCATCAGTATCGATCATTTAATGTACTTCCACTTGCAGTGCAGTGGTTGGACATAAGGCAATAGTCTCTTTGTGATAGGGGAGGTCTCAGGATCAAACCTTGAAAGGGCAGGGTTTTATCCCTAATTAGTGTCGTGCCTTTGGGCGGCTAGTTAGGGGGTTTTTCCTCCTACCGGGTATTGGAGGGTGAGAAGGTATGTAAAACTAGCTTAAGCTAGAGCCTTCGCTGTGATGATTAATCCACACCTTTTAAAAAAGAAGTATCGATCATTTAATATTATACATATCGCACAATAGAATGTGCGTTTAGACCAGATCCCTTTAAATCAAAATGTAAATGTACCATCTAAAACCATTATTTAATTAGATGGAATTTTGCCAAATTCGTTCTGGATGTTTACCAAAAGTTGACTTTGACAAAATATCATTATATAAACAAACAAGTTAGAAAAACCCATTCATTTATTAGTGCATATATATAGTTTTATCAAAGCATCGACGTATAATTTACATTACTATGTTATTTGCAAGTAACAGTAATAAGTACTACACTACTACGTACTCGATCCTGCTATTTAGTTACACATTTTTTTTATGTAAAGATGAATGGTTGTTCCGATTCCAAAACAGTTGCTTTCACATAGTTTGCTAGTTTGTGATGATGATATATATATGATCAAGATACGCGAGATATGTCTTTGAAAATTTTGAATGATAACGACGTTGCCTTTTTTCCAAGCTACCTAACTGTGACGTGAACATTTTAATATATGGAGCAAATATTCATCCATTTTTAATTAAAGGGTTTAAAAGTATCCATAATGCATAATATTCAATGGGAAAATCGAATATGCAGTTGACTGCAAAATTTATAGATGCAGTCACATACACATACCATATAAATGATTGATAAATTATAAAAATATCCTCTGATTTTCAAGGTGACTTCATCTAAAAGTGATGCAATTAACTACATCTAAGCTAAGCGTATATTCAATTGACAAACTCAATAACATAAATTTGTAACGCCATTTGGTATACATAGCCTTGGGCGAGTAAGTATCTATTATCGAAGCTGTCTCGAATTAAATAATAAATAATTCATCGTCCAAATTTCCATATTTTACAATAACTGTTTCCTTATCTTACATTTACAAATATACCAATGGTTATATATACATGTATACAACAAACTACAGAAAACATGTATTTCAGGATTTGAGGTGAATGCTTCCTTTGTGAATGCAAAAAAAGTCCAAATGTGTACGCAAGTACCATGTGTTGGTTTTGTGTGCATACGGCAGCCTTGTTTGCAAATGCTTTGTTTTAGTGAGCGAGTGGTATGTCAAATCATTTTTTATTTGTTCATATATTCACATGCATACATACATCCATTCTTCTCAATCAACCCTTGTGATCATCTTTGGCCCCATGTCATGTCTTTTATTGCTTTATAAAAAGTTAAAAACATATGGAACATGATTCTAGCAAACTATAGGGTAAATATGTCAAAACACACACATTTATGTTGATTGGACTTATATATATTTAAAGTAAATGTATAGTTGGACTTATATATTTTCAGTATATGTATATAGTTTGGACTAGTATATTTAGTTTGCAATACAAACCACCACCACCAAGTTACTCTAGTAGTCCAACATCCTCTTGTGAAAGTTTTACATAATATAATACTTGTGTATTAAAAATTAACGTTATTTAAACTTCTCCCTCCACCTTAAAATAAAGTCTCCATTTTTGTTTTGTTTTGGTTTGATCTTTGATGTCTCTAATCACTACCACTTCTTTAGCTTTCCTCTTAGACTAGTGAAAAAGCTTCAATCTTTACCAAAACCCACCATGGTAAGAACCACAAGAAGCTCATTTTCTTCCATTTTCTTGATCTTTCTCACTGTTTCTTGTGTTCTTGACCCGACCCAATTCGTATTGGGTCAAGATGGGCAACAGCCCATTAAAAGCATTGTGGTGTTGGTTCTAGAAAACAGATCTTTTGATCATATGATTGGATGGATGAAGAAATCTATCAACCCATCAATAAATGGTGTCACAGGAAGAGAATGCAACCCATTTTCAACCAACATTACCCGGAAACAAGACCAAGATTCCATATGTTTCACTGATGATGCAGAGTATGTGGATCCGGATCCGGGTCATTCATTTGAAGATGTTGAAAAACAGGTATTTGGGTCTAATCAAATTCCTTCAATGACTGGTTTTGTTGAACAAGCATTATCATTGTCACCAAATCTTTCTAACACAGTTATGAAAGGCTTCAAGCCTGAAAATGTGCCAGTTTTTGCTAAACTAGTCCAAGAATTCGCAGTTTTTGACAGATGGTTCTCTTCTATCCCTGGGCCAACCCAGCCCAACAGAATGTTTGTATACTCGGCCACTTCTCATGGGTCAACAAGCCATGTCAAGAAACAACTAGCAACAGGCTACCCACAAAAAACAATATTTGATTCACTATATGAAAATAACAAAACTTGGGGAGTGTATTTTCAAAGCATACCAACAACTTTGTTTTATAGAAATATGAGAAAGTTGAAGTATGTATTCAAGTTTCATGAATATACAACTTTTGAAAAACATGCTAAAGATGGAAAGTTACCAAACTTGAGTGTTATTGAGCCAAGATACTTTGATATTCCTGGTTCACCAGCTAATGATGATCACCCATCACATGATGTAGCAAATGGTCAAAAGTTAGTGAAGGAAGTATATGAGACATTAAGAGTAAGCCCACAATGGAATCAAAGTCTTTTGGTGATAACTTATGATGAACATGGTGGGTTCTTTGATCATGTCAAGACTCCTTATGTTAATGTTCCTAACCCAGATGGGAACACTGGTCCAGCTCCTTCTTTCTTTAAGTTTGATAGGTTGGGTGTTAGGGTCCCCACCATTATGGTCTCTCCTTGGATCAAAAAAGGCACTGGTATGTTAAATTTCATATATATATATATATATATATATATTATATATTATATTATATATTCTTATTATATATATATATATATATATATATAGGGTAGGGTTAACGTGAGAACCACAAATATGGAGAGAACCGTGAGAACCACTAGTTTTCCTCCCTTTTTCTTCATTTTTGTGTGGTTTTTTATTTTTTTAATTTTTATTTTTCATTTTTTGAAACTTTTTTTTGTTTTTTATTTTCTTTTAACAAAAACCCATTCCAAAAAAAAAAAAAAAAAATTTTTTGTAAAAAATCATATGGGTTACGCGTTAAGAAAACGTATGTATACGGTACGGGCCAGAGGCCCTTATCCGTTCTAAACTGACCGTCAAGGGACGCATATGAGAATCGTATGGATTTGATGGGCGGCGATCCAAGAGATGGTGACGGTTGTATACGGTACGGGCGTAGCCCTTAACTCTAAGGGCAATGGTTTTTTAGTGGTTCTCACGGTTCTCACCATATATGTTGGTTCTCACTTGATCCCTTCACTATATATATATATATATATATATATATATATTAATATTTAGTTAAGATCGAATAATTATTAAGATTTTTATGTGTGTTGTGCAGTGATTAGTAGCCCAAAGGGACCAACATCCAGTTCTGAATATGAGCATTCTTCCATACCTGCTACTATAAAGAAGATGTTCAATCTGTCATCCAACTTTTTAACTCATAGAGATGCATGGGCTGGAACCTTTGAGCAGGTGGTTGGTCAGTTGAGCTCTCCAAGAACTGATTGCCCTGGTAAGATTCAACAAATTTAGCAAACATCCAGTTAAAGGTGGCTATTTGGTCTATTTACTTATGAATGGATCGATTCATCACATTGTGTGTTTTTTTATTCGTCGGAACTTAGAAACAAAAAAAAATGGCTTAGAAGGAAACAAGTAACTACTCAAATGATGTGAATGGGTTAAAAGTAGTGCATAATCGTCTCAAACTAGATAAGTAAATTTCGATCCAACCCTTAATCACCAGGCACATAAATTTGTCATTTCAAGGCAATTACATTTCATTTTCAGATACTTTCAGGCGTAGAATTGTCATCTGATCACTGAAAAATTAGTAATTAGACCTTCCCTAACCTTGTGCTTTTACTTTGGAATCGACATTTAAATATGGTCCGGGGGATACTGTAATAGCATAACTTTCTGGATCATATGATCATATCTTCATGGTTATGAAATTCTGGTTGGTTGCAGAGGTTCTGCCTGAAGCTGCACCATTGAGAGCAACCGAGCCAGATGAATCAAGAGGGCTGTCTCAGTTTCAAAGCGAAGTGGTTCAGTTAGCTGCTGTTCTAAATGGTGACCATTTCTTAAGCAGTTTTCCAGATGAAATGGGCAAGAAAATGAACGTGAAGGAAGCTAATACGTACGTGAAAGGAGCCGTTTCAAGGTTTATAACGGCTAGTAAAGAAGCAATCAACTTGGGTGCGGATAAATCTGCCATTGTTGACATGAGATCCTCTCTCACTACCAGAACCGTTCACAATTAACGATTGGCACTCAAGGTTTTACTACAACTATATCAATGTATCTATAGTTTTTCCTGGTTTTAAACTAAAAGTTTCGGAGCCAGATTTTGTTTAGAACATATATATGTATCATGTTTCGTTGGTTCAAATGAATGAATGTGCAAAGTGTAACTACAAATGTTGCATTCCGTGATCAATGTTGACTGAGTTCATCAGTTATAAAAACTTTAGTCTTTTGAAAGGCAATTATATATGTAAGGGTTAGAAACTAGCAAGATATATAAAGAATTACAAAGAGACTCTAAACCAAAATATGAACCTAACTGACCATAATCTTACAGCAACACTAATAATTACAAATTACACAGGCCGACAAGTGACCCTTTACGACCCTATTGCAACTACATGAATAAACCAACCGAAACCAAATATGACGAGGATATGAAAATCAAACAATCTATCAACCACATAATCACTTAACAACTTAAAAAGCACGAAAATGAGTTAAAAACAACCACACAACTAAAAAATTATTGCTAGGCAGGAAAAAGAAATGAATACGTCGACAGCAGGGTTCGAACCTGCGCGGGCGAAGCCCAACAGATTTCAAGTCTGTCTCCTTAACCACTCGGACATATCGACTTTTTGTTTCTTCTTTATGTTATTTAATATTTATATATCTTACTTAAAGTTAGCTATTCACCAAGAGTGAAAAACCACGTTATGTTAGCGGACTTCATAGCGGTTTAGGTAAGATATATTTTAGAAGCCCAATGTATTTTATTATCTATAATTTGATCGACTACTACCCTAAATTATAAATGGTGATGATATTCAATGCTTTGTTATATAAGTTATTTTATATTATTCTTATATCAAGTGACATTTTGATAGCGAGATATCTCAATAATATCATAAAATTTCGTAAGTCTATTAGTGATCCATAATTAATCTTTTGAAAAGGTCGACTTAGTTTAATTATTAATTAAATAGAGTGATTACTGATTACCTTGTATTCACTTTCTACAGTTCCATATAATCTTTTATATATATATATATATACGGTACAAGTGATTTTGTTACTCGTATTATGGTTGTAATTTCCCGACTGAAGAGTCTTTCATACGTAACCACCAGAAGGATAGCTTTCATGGACCATATAGGCATAGACTGCTAGAGTGCTAGGTGTTGATCACTACTAGTATCAATAATATAAATATTACTGCGACAAAATTAAAGATTAGTCACAACTCACAAAAGAAACAAGTTTTGGTTATGACTTTGTGTTATAATTATCCGTACTAAAAGGCACTATTTTACAATTTGGCTACAACTATGATTACAAGGATCCTATACCTAGGATACAAAGCGATTAAAATAAAAGGTTTCTCTAGAAAGATTAAAAAAGTTAACAATTTAACTGTGATCATCTTAAAACCATGATCATCTATTAGAGTTCATCATTGTAGCTTATGCAAACTACTATTTAGCTTCTAAGAAGACATTGCGCTAACGTGCTTCATACAATAACAGGACTCTGCCACATTGAAACGTCTGTAATGAGCTCACGAAGCTGATCTATGAGAAGCTTTAAATGTTTATTTTTATTTTCAAGCTCCTACAATGGACAGAAAACATGTTAGAAATGGCTGCAGCATATGGTATTATGATTTAAAGTCTGGTTTTCATATTCAAGATCCTCCAATGCGATATACCTTTCTTAAAGCAGAAGCCCGCTCTTCCAGTTTATCAGTATCCATCTCATCAGTTGACATATGATCAATATCATAAGCCTTAGCCTTCATTAAATGGAAACAAATTTGAAGCCAATCACCAAAGAGAAAGGGAAACGTTAGCATGGTAACTCTTACAAAGTTACAAGCAGGTGATCAAACATAACATTTGTTCACAACAAAATCCATGATAGACCACAAGCTACAATATGCCAGATTAAAGATTTTAAGTTCTCAATGGTAGCATCTCCAAATAATAAGAAAGACAGGTGGACTGGCTTGACTGCTATTAACCACTTGTCAGTCTGTCGGGAGAGTTAAACAAAACTCTTGTTCAGTTATCATAAGTGAAATGACTTTAGTGTGAATTCGTTTTGAATCTAACAATGAGAAAGAGAGCTCTGTATTTTAGTAACTCTCTACAAATCATGTTTATCCTTGAATACCTGTTAAATTAAAGAAATTTGGATCATCACTATCATTTCTCCCGAGACACGAAAACCAAACTATAGGGACTTCTGCCAACACACTGATTCCTAGTATGTCCATTTTAAAAGACTCACTTCTGTTAGAGGTGCTACTGATGTTTTAACATGGTATGCGCAGGCAGCACCCATGGTTTTGAAAGCGCTAGTCACTCTGAGATGCAAACGGTCTGGGAAGCCAAGGTGCAAAAATAATTCAGAGTATAGACAAATAACACGCAGTTACAGGAATTAGGAATGTGAGATTAATGCATTTTTATAATTTAAATGCCAATTTTAAACTGTAGGATTAAGTTATTGTTGTAGGCATGGACTGCAAGAAGCTTCTTCGTGATCACGTAAAAAAGGAGCAAGGGTTGGGCATCTTGTAATAAGGAATCTATAGAAAATTATAACATTAGGAAGCAAACAAATTATCCATATAAACGTATAACATTTTTCACCATTGATCAGAAATTCAGAATCCAATTTTGAGTTCAAATCGAATAAATTGTCGGTACATTTACTTCTACAAATACTCATGGATGGCGCCTTTCTTTCCCCATTACAAGCCCACTAACACATAAAGCCTCAATAGCATAGTAGAAAATACAAGCATTATAGTTTTGTCAGGTAAAACGCCATATCAACCAACCTATAACAATCACAAATAGCACACGTCAAAGTGACCAGTCAACTAAAGTCAGCCCCTTTCAGATAAAGAAAGAAGAGGGGGGGGGGGGGGGGGGGTGGGGGGGTAGTTGCGCAGACATTGGTAAACGACACATATCAAGTTACCTAAAGAGTCGTTTAGGGCAGGTTGAGCCAAGTATAAATAGTCACAAGTCTGTTCCTTAGCATATACTTTTGTACCAATGTGAAGGTTTGTGTTGACCAGTACTCATGATGTGCCTCCGGCATCACGCACACAAGGTGCATGGTTTTAGAAAAAATGCTTATGTGTTATTTTTGGCACTAGAATGTACGATATATGAGTCTTAATAACATTGAATTAAAAAAACATAATAGAATCTGAGCAGATATCACAGATGTAAGCACATTGGTAGACTATCTATTCCAGGATAAATTAGATAAAAATTGGATAAGATAATGTATACTCTTGCTTATTCAACATAGATATACCAATTTTATTTGCCTGACATCAGTCAGAGTAGCTAACCTTATAGCCTGGAAATGTACATGTAGACACAGAATAGTGGGTAGCTATAGTTATTGAAGATACCGGGAACACAAAGAACAATAGCGGTAAGTAAAGAATCATTTCCTCAATTAATGCAATTCTTTGAATAACACCTTTTAAGTACACACCTAGGACTGTGATTTTATGAAAGAATGTAATCAAGGGTATAATATGAAACTTGGGCAATAAGCTAAATTAAGAATTTCGGCATATAACTTAAATTACTGTATATGTATAGCTCGAGACAGTGGATAACTATAGTCATTGTCTAGATTCCCAACTGTTGTAAGCATAGATTAATTAAGGTAGGATTCTTCCAGATTTCTCATCAAGAAGGTGCAGGGGTTAGGACAATGGTGTTAAGTAACCCAAAGAAAATGATAACATGGAGAAGCAAGCACATTATTCACATAAATGTATAACATTTTCTCTTTTACAGCATACATCAAAATCCAATTTTGAGTACAAATCGATATAAATTGTCGTTTAGTTCCACAAAAACTCAGATGTACATGGTCTTTCTATCTTCATGACAAGTTACACATAAAGCCTCAACAGCATAGCAGGAAATTCGAGCATTATAGTTTGTCAGCTTAAAAAAACTAATAAAACACCAAAAGAATCAAACCTATAACACTCACAAACAGAACAAACGACACATGTCAAAGTGATCAGTCAACTAAAGTCAGCACCTTTTTGCTAAAGGAGGGCGAGTTAGGTCTTAGCTGCTGTACGACACGTTAAATTACCAAAACCGGCATCAAAGCGTATTAACAAATAACACATAACATACCTAAGAAAACAAACCAATTGGTACACTCACTGTATCATTACAATTGGTTAACGTGAGAACAATAAATATGGAGAGAACCGTGAGAACCACTAGTTTCCCTCCCTCTTTCTCCTTTTTTGTGTGGTTTTTTATTTTTTTATTTTTATTTTTCATTTTTTGAAACTTTTTTTTGTTTTTTATTTTCTTTTAACAAAAACCCATTCCAAAAAAAAAAAAAAAAAATTTTTTTTTTTTGTAAAAAATCATATGGGTTACGCGTTGAAAACGTATGGATACGGTACGGGCGTTGCCCTCATCCGTTCTAAAGGGTTGTCACCGGACGCATATGGGAATGGTATGGATTTGATGGGCGGCGATCCAAGAGATGGTGACGGTTGTATACGGTACGGGCGTAGCCCTTAACTCTAAGGGCTTTGCCCTTACGGTTCTCACCATATATGTTGGTTCTCACTTGATCCCTTCACTATATATATATACACAAACAAAGAGAGAGAAAGAGAATGTACCTTGCGAGAATTAGGAATAGCGGTAACTACGGAACGAAGAGCGGAAATGGAGGACTTGTAGCGAAGACGGGCTTCATCGAGAGCACCACCGCCCATTTCAAAGTGATGGTGGTTACTAGTATCAGATGAATTGGCATCGCCGCCTCCGTTAGCGACGCCGTTAGTTAGATTAGGGGATGTAGAATTAAAAGAAGAAGAAGAGGTGGACCATAAATTAGGGTTACAAAGTTCATCATTCATTGAAGAAAGGATTTGAAACGCGGATTCGATTGTGTCTTGTAAATGTATCTGGGCCTGTATTGCTAATTCTTGTGTTGATTTTTGGCTTGCCATTACTATTGATGTGCTGCTGCTTTCTTCCATTTGAATTTGAATTGGATTTTCCTTTTTTTTTTTTATCAATTGCAAACCCTAACTTCGATTATCAAATCAACAAAAAGATTGGGAGGACATACGGTCAATTAGTCAAACCGGAAATAAATATTGATTTGGTCCAACGGGATAAAGGTCTAACCAACTTATAGCCCAGCCCATGATCAAAACTTCTAAAATCATATATTTTGATGCAATAAGATTGATAAACAACAATGATTTGTTATTATTATAATAATCTTTCTACCTTTACAAATTACTCTTATCAAAAATAGTGCAGAGCCATTTAGTATCTAACTAACTATGTGTATTATTTATAAGGGTTGTATTCATGTGCAAACATGAATTTGGTTGCAAACAAAGGGATGAATTTGAGCCCTTGGATCAAAAATCAAGATCAAAAGGAAATTTGGCATTTCCGGCAACATCTCCGGCGACCTCTCCGATCTTCTTCTCCGATCTTATTCCTTCGTCATCTCCGGCGACATCTCCGGCGGTCATCTTCATCTCCGGCAGCGGCGGCGTCATCTCCGGCGACATTTCCGGCGATCGTCAGTTCGTTTTCCGGTGGATACGGTACGGGCGTTGCCCTCATCCGTTCTAAACTGGTTGTCACCGGACGCATATGGGAATGATATGGATTTGATGGGCGGCGATCCAAGAGATGGTGGTGGTTGGATAGGGCTCCGCCCTGGCCGTCGCCGTCGCCGGAAGAGATGGTGGTGGTGGTCGGAGATGGAGGTCTGAGCGGGGATGATGGTGGTTAGAACCGCCGTCGCCGGAGATGACGGTGGTGGTGGTGGTGGTCGCCGGAAACGCGATTTTGTGAGAAGGGGAGAAAGAGAGTTAATCCTAGCCATTTAATTGGAAAGATCCAATGGCTAGGAATTGATCCTTCATTTGCACACAAATTTTCATGTGCAAATGAATAATCCTCTTATTTATAATGCCAGAATACTGTGGGTTTATATGATGCGAAAATGTTGGCATCATGACTAAAAGAGAGCTTTCTGATAACTTGATTGATTGTTGATTTGTTGTTACTTATAAAATCCAAAGGAAAATGCTAAATGCAGCCCTAACGGATGCACTTAACATGCATGAAAAAAATTATACCTTTCATATCAAAAATCCACCTCTGAATTTTATGATAAGTGTACAACTATTTAATGCACTTTAACGACACCCCTAACGGCTTCATTTAGCAAAACCTCAAATCCAAAATATAAAAAAATTGCAAAATCAACAATGCTCCAACAAAAATTCCTACACGTATGTCTCCGCTCTGTATACAAAATAAGTGCAGATATGTAACATCCTAGTTTTTAAGAGGTAAATTTTATATAAATTAATGTTTAGCTTCATTTAAAATATAATTTTATAATCTAGCCATAGTACATCTTATTTTATAGGAGCTAGTGGATATATATTTAGTTAAATGAATTAGGAGTTAACATATTACATTATTATCTTGTATCATACGTGGCTAATAAGGGGATATGCCAGCCATGTTTTTTAACTGGGTGATACCCGTGCGTTGCACCGGGTTATCTTATATCAAAGTATTAAATCTCATTTCAAAGGAAAATTTGCAAACATATTTAAATCTTATATAATAAGAGGAAGGTTTTGAGTATATGCACATTGTCATCACCGGATCATGTATTAGCAAAGCTTGGGTATTTTTTTTTAAAGATAGTAGTATACTTTTTGCTCTTTATGAAGATCTATACCTATATAAATCAAAATCTATCTATATGGATGGGCTTGGCTCCTAATTCAGAGCTAGTATAAGCCCAACATGTGCAGGTGAAACCCGTGCGTTGCACCAGTCTGTTTTTTTTTCTACGTAATTCATCGTGAATGACATGCGATAAAAAAAAATGTTATACCCGTCAATTGCACGTACCCGTTAATACTAAAAATTACCCACAAGTATTATTCTTATTTCTTTATTGTAATGTAATTAAGAATTTGAATGTAAATCTAATTATTAAGATATAATGTACTTAATTGTTACTCCATAAAATCAATTACTATGATTATTTAATAACTTATATTTCTCAATGATAATAATCTACTTCATCAAAATATTGTTTAGAGAAAGAAATGATGTCCGAGGGCCATGGAGATGGAGTCTCACCTCTACGTCAGATACAACATTATGTGCCCATCAAATATTCAACTGATCTATCATAGGCAAAATAAATACCATAGAAAGGTTTAAATTGTTGATAATTCAATTATATACATATCATTGTTATTATCATTGATGTGCTGCTGCTTTCTTCCATTTGAATTTGAATTGGAATTGGAATTTCCTTTTCTTTTTGTGATTTTTTTTTTTTTTTTTTTTTTTTTTTTTTTTTTTTTTTTTTTTTTTTTTTTTTTTTTTTTTTTTTTTTTTTTTTTTTTTTTTTTTTTTTTTTTTTTTTTTTTTTTTTTTTTTTTTTTTTTTTTTTTTTTTTTTTTTTTTTTTTTTTTTTTTTTTTTTTTTTTTTTTTTTTTTTTTTTTTTTTTTTTTTTTTTTTTTTTTTTTTTTTTTTTTTTTTTTTTTTTTTTTTTTTTTTTTTTTTTTTTTTTTTTTTTTTTTTTTTTTTTTTTTTTTTTTTTTTTTTTTTTTTTTTTTTTTTTTTTTTTTTTTTTTTTTTTTTTTTTTTTTTTTTTTTTTTTTTTTTTTTTTTTTTTTTTTTTTTTTTTTTTTTTTTTTTTTTTTTTTTTTTTTTTTTTTTTTTTTTTTTTTTTTTTTTTTTTTTTTTTTTTTTTTTTTTTTTTTTTTTTTTTTTTTTTTTTTTTTTTTTTTTTTTTTTTTTTTTTTTTTTTTTTTTTTTTTTTTTTTTTTTTTTTTTTTTTTTTTTTTTTTTTTTTTTTTTTTTTTTTTTTTTTTTTTTTTTTTTTTTTTTTTTTTTTTTTTTTTTTTTTTTTTTTTTTTTTTTTTTTTTTTTTTTTTTTTTTTTTTTTTTTTTTTTTTTTTTTTTTTTTTTTTTTTTTTTTTTTTTTTTTTTTTTTTTTTTTTTTTTTTTTTTTTTTTTTTTTTTTTTTTTTTTTTTTTTTTTTTTTTTTTTTTTTTTTTTTTTTTTTTTTTTTTTTTTTTTTTTTTTTTTTTTTTTTTTTTTTTTTTTTTTTTTTTTTTTTTTTTTTTTTTTTTTTTTTTTTTTTTTTTTTTTTTTTTTTTTTTTTTTTTTTTTTTTTTTTTTTTTTTTTTTTTTTTTTTTTTTTTTTTTTTTTTTTTTTTTTTTTTTTTTTTTTTTTTTTTTTTTTTTTTTTTTTTTTTTTTTTTTTTTTTTTTTTTTTTTTTTTTTTTTTTTTTTTTTTTTTTTTTTTTTTTTTTTTTTTTTTTTTTTTTTTTTTTTTTTTTTTTTTTTTTTTTTTTTTTTTTTTTTTTTTTTTTTTTTTTTTTTTTTTTTTTTTTTTTTTTTTTTTTTTTTTTTTTTTTTTTTTTTTTTTTTTTTTTTTTTTTTTTTTTTTTTTTTTTTTTTTTTTTTTTTTTTTTTTTTTTTTTTTTTTTTTTTTTTTTTTTTTTTTTTTTTTTTTTCTACGTAATTCATCGTGAATGACATGCGATAAAAAAGAATGTTATACCCGTCAATTGCACGTACCCGTTAATACTAAAAATTACCCACAAGTATTATTCTTATTTCTTTATTGTAATGTAATTAAGAATTTGAATGTAAATCTAATTATTAAGATATAATGTACTTAATTGTTACTCCATAAAATCAATTACTATGATTATTTAATAACTTATTTTTTTCAAGATCAAAGTTATTCTTTTTTCCAAATCCAAAATATTTCACCAACAACACAAATAAATGCTAGATCTAAACATAAAATCAACCAGTACCACCGCCACTTCATTTAGTATTTCAAGAAATTTCTTATCAACCACCACTACTTCATTATTCCAATCAATTTCTTATCAACATCGACAACATATGCGAAAAAGAAAAACAACAGTTTATATTCATCATTCACATAAACTTTAGAAAGGAAAAACGAAATGGTGAGATCTGGAAAATATTGAGGAGAAAGAGGTGGTTTTTGGTTGATTAGGGGAAATAAACCCATATAATTATTACATATATCTCAGGTATATATATATATATATATATATATATATATATATATATATATATATATATATATATATATATATATATATATATATATATATATATATATATATATATATATATATATATATATATATATATATATATATATATATATATATATATATATATATATATATATATATATATATATATATATATATATATATATATATATATATATATATATATATATATATATATATATATATATATATATATATATATATATATATATATATATATATATATATATATATATATATATATATATATATATATATATATATATATATATATATATATATATATATATATATATATATATATATATATATATATATATATATATATATATATATATATATATATATATATATATATATATATATATATATATATATATATATATATATATATATATATATATATATATATATATATATATATATATATATATATATATATATATATATATATATATATATATATATATATATATATATATATATATATATATATATATATATATATATATATATATATATATATATATATATATATATATATATATATATATATATATATATATATATATATATATATATATATATATATATATATATATATATATATATATATATATATATATATATATATATATATATATATATATATATATATATATATATATATATATATATATATATATATATATATATATATATATATATATATATATATATATATATATATATATATATATATATATATATATATATATATATATATATATATATATATATATATATATATATATATATATATATATATATATATATATATATATATATATATATATATATATATATATATATATATATATATATATATATATATATATATATATATATATATATATATATATATATATATATATATATATATATATATATATATATATATATATATATATATATATATATATATATATATATATATATATATATATATATATATATATATATATATATATATATATATATATATATATATATATATATATATATATATATATATATATATATATATATATATATATATATATATATATATATATATATATATATATATATATATATATATATATATATATATATATATATATATATATATATATATATATATATATATATATATATATATATATATATATATATATATATATATATATATATATATATATATATATATATATATATATATATATATATATATATATATATATATATATATATATATATATATATATATATATATATATATATATATATATATATATATATATATATATATATATATATATATATATATATATATATATATATATATATATATATATATATATATATATATATACATATAGATGTATATATATACCTATACTACCGATATAGATATATATATATATATATATATATATATATATATATATATATATATATAGAAATATATGTCTATATTACAGAGACAGATAGTGTTAAAGTAAGAAACTGATAATAGTTGTTTTTAGGGTTTTAGTAATGCAGGTGAATAGGTGATAGTGCTGAAAGTGTAAAATAAGTCCAAATAACTGAAAGTGTAAAAACGACCAAATTATATATATTTTGGATTTGGTTACTAAGATTTGGAAATTTGGGGTGTTGTAATTTATTTGTGTTGTTGGTGAAATATTTTGGATTTGGAAAAAAGAATAACTTTGATCTTGATAAAGAAGACATTGAATGTGTTTTAGATGCAAAAAGTACAAAAATACCCTCATGTGCAATGCACATGAGGACCTTAACGGAGCCACCCTAACGTCCGTTAGAGAGAGGGGCATGTAATGAAGCAAAAAGTCACCACAAGGTGAAGTAATAATAAAAAAAAACGACAGGGGCGAAAATTGATAAAACATCAAACCACAGGGTGATCTAATGAAATTTTCTCTAGATTTATAGTTTAGGACCACTCGCTTTTTGTTCCATCCGAATACAATTTATTAACTTTTGCTTAATATATAAAAGAGAAAATTTCTTGGAAAAAAAAAAGTTTTCACATATGTTTAACCATGTACAAAATTGAAAAGTATGTGGGTTATGTATATCTATAATTCAGTTTAACCCGCAACTATGTAAATGAGAAAAAAATACATTGATCATCTAATGATTAGTTCACGAAATAAAAATCTAATTTTGTGGTTAGCCTCGTTATACAAATACATATGGGCCCATTTAGTTAACATGTGTTCATGAATATTTTATATCTCGTTACTTTTGGTATATTGTTTTTAATATTGTATAGAATTTAAAAATCAAATAAAACGGCAAAATGAGAACTTGGCTAATTGACAGCCAGTAGATACAACTATACAAATATACGGATCCAACCTCACATTTATTAATTTTTTTCACATGACCCTCTTGTCCACTATGTGATAATTAGTTGTTTTGCCAATATCTATATATCTAACAATAATACCAGCACCTTAAATTCAAAAATGAAAAAATATGAACAATTGGATGAAGTTTTTTTAATAAATTAAAGCCATTGATCAAGAAAGATGATGTCATTTTTGACTAATCTTTTAGTCAAGATCAACTTTAGTCTTTCAATATCAATAGTTTTTATTTAACCCCTTAATTAATAAATTAAATTATATACCTCAAAGTTTATAGAGAATAGAAGATAATGAGGTTATTAATGCATGATTTGTTATTATTTTGGGTTTGATTTCCTTTTATTTTATTGTGTCATCTTAGATCTTTTGTTTCATTTGAATGTTACTCGCTTTGAACATTAACTAGAATATGAATAAATACGTTGTGTAGTAAGGACAAACGCCTAAAAAATTCGGTTGACGCCGTTCAACGTCCTTGATAGGCATGTAGGAGAAGAAATTATAATGTTAGTACGTTATAAAGTTGATTTTTTATTTTAATTCTATTTACATTTATTGTTATGTTGACTTTTTAATAGTAAGTGCAAAATATTCTTCAGGTAATAATATAATAAGGGTAATTCTTAAGGTTTACGATTGTCATTAAATATGTGATTAGTTAAATATAGTTAGCCGCGTATTACGCGGGTCATTAATCTAGTTATTAAATAAAATAAATATATAAATAAAACAATTATTTTTTAAAACTAAAAAATATTATGCATTATAATTTTTTTTTACATCGACGTATACACTTATATGCATATCCGCTACAATTTTATAATAATGTTTAATAGTCAAATATACATAACTGGTGTTTTAACTATTAACTTATTACAAATAGTCAAATACGTAATCATTCTACCATTTTGGATCTTAGTTTCGTCCCAATAATATATACTCGTAATTATATAATAGTCAACTCATTTAGTTGAGTGGACTATTGGTATGTTTTGAGGTAGGTTAGGGGCAAGGGTGCAGTCGGCAAGTTTGATCGGCTATTTTCTTTTGTTTCAATCGGCTCTTTGGCTTCCTTGTAGCATGTGTATCGGCAAGCATTGGCAAGGTGCATCGGCAAGTTCAATCGGCCACATTTGGCCGATGCTAGTGAACGTTGGGAGCGTCTTTTGTTACCGTTTTTTTTTCTTTCCTAAATGACCGTTTGATTTGAAAATAGTTACAAAATTTACCCTACTCCTTATTTCCTATATATACCTTTTAATCTTTCATTTTTCTCACTTCTACAAAAACTCATATCTTCTCTTTATTATTTCTTACTTATCTCTTTCATTTATATTCTTCAAAATGATTCTCACAAACAAAAAAACATCCAAAAAATACCGAGCACCAAAAAATCAACTCTCATTCCGCCCACCAAAAAACGTCGAACAACAATACGATTTCGGCGGTTCATCAAGTCAAAACGCCATTGACAACATCTCTCAATTCTTGAACGATGATTTCCCCGTGCAAGTCGACACGGGCCACTTTCGACTTCCTAGAACCGAGCCGACGATCACGTTTCTTGATGATGATGATGACCAAGTGCAACCCGACGAGGCATATGACGATGTGTGAGACACCTTTAGAGACGAGGTGGAGGCGCCACCTCCACCCAGTCGCGGGAAGGCGAAAAAACCCACAAGAACACCCCCGATCGCTTGAGGTGGCGAAGATGAAAAATTGTTGGCCCGATCTTATTTTCATATCTCTACGGATCCCACCACCGCCGATCAACAAAGATACGAATCCTTTTGGAATAGGATTCTTGAACACTACAATAGCCAACAAAAAAATCATCAACGAACGTACCATCAAGTCAACACAAAGTGGAAGAAAATGCAACCGATATTGAACGAGTTTACCGGCATCTACAATACGATGGTTAATTTTCCTTCTTATATATATATATATATATATATTTTGTATATACATATATATATATGTTATTTTGTGTTTTATATATATCTATATATATTTTTTATTTATATATATATGGGATAATGGCATACGAATGTAACCACCTATGACAAAATGGTTATGTAATGTAGTAACCTACTCAGGTGGCTATGTAATGTATGCACCTATGTTTTTTTGGCTATACTATGTAAGGACCTTTTTATTTGGGTCAATCAATGTAAGGACCTATGTATTTTTTTTGGCTATACTATGCAAGGTCCGTACATATTTTACATAGTATAACCAAAAAAACATAGGTGCATACATTACATAGCCACCCGAGTAGATCACTACATTACATAACCATTTTGTCATAGGTGGTTACATTCGTATGCCATTATCCCTATATAGTACATTATAATATTATTATATATATATATATATATATTATATATATATATGTTGTTTTATATAAATATATATGTTGTTTTCATGTGTTTATAGAAACATCAATGGGCTAGCGGTGCCGATGAGGCCTATATCTTAACACAAACTTTGGAAGAGTGGTCGAAACGACACAAGAACAAGGGATTTCGACATCTTAAAGCTTGGAAGTTGTGAAGGAACATGATAAATTCTCGTATGTTCCACCGGTGGGTGGTATTGGTGGTACTTCGACCGAGCCTAATACTCCTACGGCCGGCACTCCTCGCACCGATGATACTAGCGGGAGTGAGAAAAGGGTTCGAACCGATGAGTCGAGCCACTACACTCGAGTTCCCGATTTGAATGAGAACTCGATGCCATCGTTTCCTCGCAAAACACGTGGTAAGGGAGCGAGTTCGGGCAAAAGCAAAAATGTTTTGCTTGAATCCGTTGAGGAGTATAGGGAGGTGAATTTGGCAAACAAAGAAGAAAAGAGGCTCGCTCGGCAAATGAGGATGGTCGCCCTTGAAGAACGTGAGAAGCTTGCGCGGGATTTGCTAGCATCCCAACTCGAATGGCAACGACAAAAGACGATGAATCAAGACATCCATATTTTTTCGCAATCTCACGATCATTTGGTCGATCCCGTGCGTAGGATAGTTTTGCAACGCAAACGCGACATTGCCGACAAATACGGGTGGCCTCATGACGGGTTGTATTAGTTTGTTTTTCATTATCTAGTTGTATTGTTTTTTTATTCCTAGTTGTAATGTTTTTAATTTTTATTTGTATTGTGTTTTTAAAATTAATGAAAGTTTAGGGTGTATTTGGTAATTATTTTTTTGGCAACAATTGGCATAAAATGGCACTACACCACCACATTTGGCTACAAATTGGCTAAAATTGGCAAGATATTGGCAAATACACGTGGCAAACTCTCATTGGTTAGAAAGAAGCCAAAAACTAGCCAATTTGCCAATGTTTGGCTCTGCACCCTTGTCCCTTAATGAAGGATTTTAAGTTAAGGAGATTTGTTCATCATGGAGGCCATTTACCGCGAACCCGGATTAAAACCTAGATCTCTCGACATTCGTTAGTAATTTACACTTAAAAAAACTTTTTGATTTTAATACGGACAAACGATAATTGACATATTTATAAATTTATGTGGACTCTTTTGTTAGATTTACATTAATGCCTGCACGATGCGGCAACGGATGGTGAGGGTGGCGATGGTCGTAGCGACGACGGCGACAAGGTAGTGTATGTTACTTATGATGTAAAAAAAGAGGTAATTTAGTTATTTTAGGATTTGAATGATATATGTCATAAATTATTTCATTAGGGGTATTTTTAATAGTTGGTAGGTATGTTAAATGATAGAGGACATTTTGAATTTTAAGGTACATTAGCCCTGTAATTTGAAAGGAAAAAAAAAGATAAGAGTTGATGTTTTATATAGCAGTATAAGCTTTAGATATATCAATTATGTAATTTGAAGAAGAAAATAAAGAGAGTTGATGAATTAGATAGTGGTATATAGGCAAGTGCATGGGTCAAAACCGGCCCGATCAATGCAAACCCGTGACCTGGCAAAGCAACACCCGACCCGTTACCCCTTTAGGCGGGTCTGTTTCAGACGGGTTCGGTTCGGTTATCGGCTTTAAGGGACTTTTTTTTCTTCACTTGTCAAAACTCGTCCCAACCGGCCTGAAACCCGGCGGAACAATAAAATCAAACCCAGGATCCAGCCCGTTACGACAGATCGGTTCGAGTCGGGTTTGGATAGGTTTGGGCCAAGTTGTGAGTTTTTGGGTCATGTTCATCCCTAGTGGTATATATATGAGAAAAGAATTACTATAATAATCCGTATTACTTGAGACAAGGAGGTAGGTGTGATAATGAAAAACAGCTTGAGTTTCATGGCTGCCGCACGTTTAAGAAATGTGACAAAATATCAAAATCTTTACAAGATCAGAAAATAAGAATTTTAAAAGAACATGAGACCCCCGATACATAGAGAAAATAATATACAATCTAGTAAATAATTGCAAAAACTGCAGAACATAGCATAAAAAAAGTCAAAAATAACTAATAGTCAACAACTTACATTTGATTATTTCCTAGACCAAGAAAATTTCTTTGTTTAAAGTAACACAAAATTTGGCAAAAAGAAAGATCAATACAACTCTTTCTCATATGAAATCCCATAATCTTCTTTAATAAAAAGATTAAACCTTTACTACTCAAATCAAAAAGCCCTTGCAGGTTTTGTCATTTGCATGCAATCTTGATCATCTTTTTGACCACCCTTTTGAGGTTTTGAAACTGCAAAGAAATATGGGATTTCAAGAAAAGGCCAAGAGTTTTGTGAACAATAGATGGCTAGTATTTGTGGCATCTATGTGGGTGCAATCATGTTCTGGAATTGGGTATTTGTATGGAAGTATATCACCAGTGATCAAGAGTGCCATGGGTTATAACCAAAGACAGATTGCTATGTTGGGTGTGGCTAAAGATATTGGTGATGCCATTGGTTTTGTAGCTGGCAGTTTGTGTGAAGTTGCTCCCATTTGGGTTGTTCTTTTTATTGGGGTTCTTCAGAATTTCTTTGGTTATGGTCTTGTTTGGCTCACTGTTAATCATACATTGCCTCCTTTGCCTTTGTGGGTGGTGAGTCTCGCTATATCTATTTCTCTGTATCTATTTTACATCATTTATAGATATATATACATACTCAAACATAGTTAGTAGTTGTGAATTAATTGTGATTGATAAAAGAATCTTATATTGAAGATTGTTTATAAGTATTAGTGATTTTTGTATATATGATTATCCAGATGAGCCTTCAATTAAGTGTTTAGATTAAGAATCCCAAGTACCATTCAGTTAGAGATACCAAATTGGTTCTTGGAATCTATCGTTGACTTTTAAAAGTCAAATGCAATAGTTTGGTCTTTGGAGTTTCCAATTTTTGAACAATTGCTTTTGCTACAAGAATATAATGGATGTAAGTCATGTAACAGTTTTGAGGTTCATAAACCAAAAGCTAGATATAAAGTTTGAATCTTGAAAGTACCAAGTTTGACTTTATCAATATTAAAAGTTTTAACTCTTTTGGGAACAGAATCAGCATCTATATGTCAATCCATATTCATGTACATTTGCAATGTTTAGCATATTAAAGTGTCAAGTCACTCTAAAAGATTTTTTTCTTCTAAGGCTTCCTGATTTGTTTGCAGTTATGCATATGCATATTCGTGGGAACAAATGGTGAGACCTATTTCAATACAGGAGCTCTTGTTTCGGGTGTCCAGAACTTTCCTAAAAGTCGTGGACCCGTAGTAGGAATACTCAAGGGTTTTGCGGGTTTGAGCGGTGCTATATTAACACAAGTTTACACCATGTTCAATTTCCCCGATGAAGCCTCCATAATTTTCGTAGTAGCAGTGGGTCCCACAATCGTGATTACTGCGGTTATGTTCATGATTAGGCCTGTTGGTGGTCATAGACAAGCTAGACAATCTGATAACATGAGTTTCTTAGCTCTATATGGTGTTTGTCTCATTCTTGCTGCTTATCTTCTGGCTGTTTTAATTCTACAAGATCTAGTCGATTTGAGTCAAACCGTCCTCACCATTCTCACAATGGGGCTCGTCGTTCTTGTTTTACTTCCTGTTGCAATTCCAGTTACATTGGTGTTTTTCTCCTCTAAACCTGAGTCAGAGGAAAGCCTTCTTAGTGAAAGTCAGAAGCAAGAATCAATAGCTTATGACAAAAACGAAGTTATTTTGAGTGAAGTAGAAGATGAGACACCTTTGGGGGTTGATTCACTTCCAGATAATGAACGGGAAAAGAGAATATCGCACTTGCAAGCCAGATTAGTCCAAGCAGCTGCTGATGGAGCCGTGAAGGTAAAGAAAGGGCCGAGAAGAGGGGAGGATTTTACTTTGATGCAGGCGTTGGTGAAAGCCGATTTCTTGCTCATGTTCTTTTCTCTAGTTCTGGCCTCAGGGTCGGGTTTGACCATTATTGATAATCTTGGTCAAATGTGTCAATCTTTAGGTTATGAAAAGCCTCATATTTTTGTATCCATGATCAGCATATGGAACTTCCTTGGTCGTGTTGGTGGCGGATATTTCTCTGAACTTATTGTAAGGTACGTTCACATATGTGGAACCCCGTAGCAAATTTTGTGAGCTTATGCAGTTCATGTTGTTACCCAATCAGCTTTTGCGATGTGGCCAGTAACTTGGATACAGCCAATCAATATTGCCTCAGTTTTTAATCTCTTTCCTACTGAGGCAACATGATTGAGAGGAATTAAGTTAGCGGCTACATGGTGCAGGTGCTGATTGGGTACCTTAGTTCCCTATCCGAGTTCACTTATGGCAATGCATATTAAGCTGAATCTTCTTCTCTTTAAGTTATTAACTTTTGGAACCAGTACACATAATGTTTGCTTTTCTTTTTGGCAACAGGAAGTATGCATACCCAAGACCAGTGGCAATGGCTGCGGTTCAAGTAGTGATGGCTTGTTCACTTTTCTATTATGCCATGGGTGCACCTGGGGCAATCTATGTTGTTTCAATAGTAATGGGGTCCTGTTATGGGGCCCATTGGGCCATCGTACCCTCTGCTGCCTCAGAGTTATTCGGGTTAAAGAGTTTTGGTGCGTTGTACAATTTTCTTACACTAGCTAGCCCAGCTGGTTCCCTAGTCTTTTCGGGTGTCATTGCTAGTGGCATTTACGACTATGAAGCCAAGATTCAAAATGCGACATCCAATCACCCTCTCACAGATGGTGAAGCACTGAGTTGCTATGGGACTATATGCTACTCCATCACTTGTGGGATCTTGTCAGTTGTTTGTCTAATGGCATTTTTCTTGAGCATGATCGTTGTCTACAGGACTAAGAGAGTCTATGCGAAACTTTATGGGAACTCACAAGTTCGATCATCTCATTAAGCATCAGGGCATGTACGCTGTAGTATGTTAGGCTCGAACGATTCAATTATCATAAGATGGAGCCTTCTTTCTTTTGTACACTACTAGATCATGAATGTATGTTGGGCTCCAAAAGTAGTATCATACAAATTGTATTTGTTGAATGGATTCTGTACCAGTTTGATAACACAAGTGACATCACTAAATATTGTGATAACACTTGTATAGAATTAGTGATTTGTTAAAGTTGAACTTTTAATATCATCAGTGAAACGGAATTCGTTAGTTTTTTGTGAATTTTTTTAGAATGAAATAACCCCATGGAGTAAACCTACTTGAGCATTTACAGATATCGTGTATGGTCGTGTTATCGATACACATTTGGATTCTTGAAGACAAGTTATTTGTGTGTTACTCAAAATCCCTACCCTTTTGAGAGGTGACTGCTAATAAGCATTCAAATGTTCCCAAATCTTTTCTAAGTATAAAAAAGATGCAAAATAAAGAGTATGGGTCATGACTACAACAACAATGGGATCGAATTACCTTGCAGCGTGTGGCTTAATGACACTAAACTCACCAACAAAATAAAGATTAAAAAGTGAGCATGTTACTAGTCTTTATATATCTTACCCGTGTCTGCAATATCTGGTTTCTTATTTGACAATGGGGTGTTTTCCCCTGGATGTGCCCTTTTCTGCAAAAATGGACTTAACTTATTTATGAACTCTTAAAAAGCCATTGCTCAATTATTTCTGTTACGTATTAAAACTAAATAAAGGTTGTAATTAGAATAATTGAAAGTAGAGGGACTAGTTTTATAAATGTAAGGGCGGTTATTAGTTAGTTGAATAGTCAAACATTGTAAACGGGTATATAATCCCCAAAACCGATTCATTTCAATATATATATTGATTTGATCACAAATATCTTTCTCTCTTCTCTCTAAATTCTGAAACTTCTCATATCAATGGTATCAGAGCCATCGCTTCCTTCTCCGGCGAGCTCTTGATTTCCGTTCATCTTCTCCGGCCAGATTCATTCTTCCGGTGACCTATCCTTTTATATAAAAAAAATAAAAAAATCCAGAAATAAACCCTAATTTTCGCAATTTTTTCCATCAAATTCTCAAATTCATCACAATTTTACTTCAATTCAGTTCAATTCCTTCATATATTCTTCAATTCAACAATAATCCACCTCAATTTTGTAAAATTTTTTGACCTAATTCGAAAATGACAACACGTAATCAAAATCAAGCTCAAGACATGGAGCGAATGGCGAGGGAACTTGCCACAGCTCAGGAAACTATTATGACGTTGACAGCTTCTATGGCGGACCTCAAGAAGACTGTTTCTTCCTTTGAGAAGCAGAATCACTTAGTTGTTCAAGGAATGGATGACCGCAGCCAAACACATCGCCTCGCAAAGCTTGATTTCCCTAAATTCGAAGGTGATGACGTGGAGGGATGGAATTACAGGTGTGAGCATTTTTTTACATTAGATAACACTCCTGAGTACAAAAAGGTGCGATATGCTGCTATACATATGGAAGGCAGGGCGTTGTCGTGGCATTTGGCATATATGAAGTCCAGTGGGAAGACTATTGATGAGATAGAATGGAATGAGTATGCTAGATCAATTACAGCAAGGTTTGCTCAGACTATGATAGAGGATGCTATGGGAGCATTAAAAGCTTTGCAACAAACAGGTGATCTCGATCCTTATTGTGACTCTTTCGATGCTCTGCTTAATAAGGTCTCTATATGTGAAGAATATGCAATTAGCTTGTTTGTAGAAGGCCTTAAGCCTGAGATTAAATGTGTTGTGAGAATGTTTAGGCCTAAAACATTAAGAGATACCTATTCCTTAGCTAAGATGCAAAATCAGGCCAATCAGGCACTAGGCAAGGGTTTGGGGTATAATACTTCATCTAGTTACAGGAATGTACCCTCTAGAACTAATACACTCACTAGTGTGGCCAAACAGCCATTGTTACCCCTTCCAGCACCTCCTAAGAACCCTGCAGTTCCTACTATGGTCACAAATAGGTTCATGGAAGAGAAAAGAGCTAAGGGAGAATGTTTCTATTGTAATGAGAAGTTTGTGGCTGGTCATAATAAGGTGTGTAAGGGGAAAAGGCAGTTATTCTTGGTAGAAGTGGAGGATGATTGTGAAGAATGTGAGGAAATGGTAGCTATGGAGCCAGAGTTATTGACAGTGGAGGGAGCTCCTCAAATATCTCTTAATGCTATCTTAGGGATCCCTTCATATCATACTATGCAAATTATAGGCACCATTGGGACAAGGAGACTGCATATACTTATTGACAGTGGCTCTACTCATAATTTTATTGAGTAGTAGAGTGGCAGAAAAACTCAGAAGTGCTGTTACTCATGTACCAAATGTGTTGGTCACTGTGGCTGATGGAAACAGCATGAATTGTGCTACAATTTGTAGACAATTTGGATGGAGTATGCAGGGAAACTCTTTTCAGGATGACATGTTGGTGATTGATCTCACAAACTATGACATGGTGCTAGGTGTTCAATGGTTAGCTCCCTTGGGTAATATTGTGTGGAATTTCAATGATCTTATTATGAAATTTAGTTGGAAGGATAAGGAGTGTGTTTTGAAGGGGAGTCAGCAACAAGGAATGAGTATTTGCTCTATAGAGAAAATGACATCATTGATAGCAACTCAGGGCTCTGTAGCCCAAGCTCAGTTGTTTGCTATGCATGATTCTAGTCAGGAGTAGTCCATTTATCAACCAGTGGTAGATGGACAACAAATTGATGGTTCAACTAAGAGTGAATTGTCACAATTATTATCCAGATTTGCTGACATATTTGAAGTGCCTAAAGGATTACCACCAGTAAGGCCTGTAGATCATAAGATACATCTTAAGGAAGGCACTAAGGAGCTGAATCTCAAACCCTATAGGTATCCAAAATTGCAAAAAGATGTGATTGAGAAAATGGCAGAGGAGTTGTTGGAATCTGGAGTAATTCGAAACAGTACAAGTTCATTTGCAGCTCCAGTAGTTTTAGTTAAGAAAAAGGATGGGAGCTGGAGAATGTGTGTTGACTATAGAAGATTAAATGAGGCAACTATTAAGGATGTATTTCCAATTCCCCTAATTGAAGACCTCTTGGATGAATTACAAGGTGCTGAAGTTTTTTCTAAGCTTGATCTGAGGTCAGGGTACCACCAGATTAGAATGTGTGAAGATGACATTTATAAGACTGCTTTCAAAACACATCAGGGACATTATGAATTTCTGGTCCTTCCTTTTGGACTGACCAATGCTCCAGCCACATTTCAGTCCCTAATGAATCATACCTTCAAGGAAGTTTTGAGGAAGTGTACTCTAGTCTTTTTTGATGATATTTGGTTTACAGTGGGAATTGGAATCAGCATTTGCAGGATTTAGAAATGGTGTTGGAGATTATGAGGGCAAACTCTTTGAAAGCTAAGCAATCAAAATGCTCTTTTGGGGGAAATAAGGTGGAATATTTAGGTCATATTATCATAAAGAAGGTGTTTGTACTGATCCATTGAAGGTAAAAGCTATTCAAGAGTGGCCAACTCCCACAACTGTCAAGCAATTGAGAGGGTTCTTGGGTTTGGTAGGGTATTATAGAAGGTTTGTGAAGTCTTTTGGGGTGATAGCTAGACCACTAACTGATTTATTGAGAAAGGATGGATTTAAATGGAATGATGAAGCTCAGTTGGCCTTTGCCAAGCTGAAACAAGCTTTGAGTTCTCCTCCAGTACTTAGACTGCCTGATTTCAACAAAACATTTGTCATTGAAACTGATGCTTCAACCACTGGAATGGGAGCAGTTCTCATGCAGGAGGGTCACCCTTTGGCTTATATCAGTAAGGCCTTGTCTGGAAGGCAACAAAAATGGTCAGTTTATGAGAAGGAGTTACTTGCTATAATTTTTGCAGTAAAACATTGGCACCATTACCTGGTCAATTCTCATTTTCTAATCAAAACTGACCATAGAAGCCTCAAGTACCTCCTGGAACAGAAAATTGTAACACCTCTACAACAAAAGTGGCTTTCCAAGCTTATGGGCTATGATTATGAGATTAGCTATAAGCAGGGTGTTGACAACATAGTTGTTGATGCTCTTTCTAGAGTTCAAAGTACAGAAATTATGGAAATGGGGATCAGTGCTATTAATCATTTACTTTGGGATAGAATTAAGAGTTCTTGGCAGGAGGATGAAGATACTAAGGCTTTGATTTCCAAGTTGGAACAGGGAGAATCAGTGTTACATAGAACTTGGGATGGCAATGTGTTGAAAAGGAAAAATAAGATTGTGATTGCCAAAGATTTACAATTGAGAAATGATATAATGGCTTATTGCCACTCCTCACCTGTTGGTGGTCATTCAGAAATAACTCCCACTTTAGCCAAACTTAATGAGCTATTCTATTGGAAGGGTAGTCACAAAGATGTGCAAAAGTTTATTAAGGAATGCTCTACTTGTCAGAGGTCCAAAAATGAGAATGTACCTTCTCCAGGCTTGCTACAACCTTTGCTAGTACCTCAATCAATTTTCAGTGACATATCAATGGATTTTGTATCAGGATTTCCTAAAATCAAAGGCAAAGATACTGTGTTGGTCATAGTGGACAAGCTGACCAAGTATGGTCATTTCATACCATTGAGTCACCCATATACTGCTGCTAATATTGCCCAGGCATTTATGGACAATATCTTCAAGTTACATGGATGTCCATCCACTATTGTCAGTGACAGAGACCCCATCTTTTTGAGCCATTTTTGGAGGGAATTTATGAGATTACAAGGGGCGGAGCTGCACATGTCTTCTGCTTACCATCCTCAAACATATGGTCAAACAGAAGTTGTAAATAGATGTTTAGAGGCCTATTTGAGAAACATGTGCATGGATGATCCTTTGCAGTGGCTTAAGTGGCTGCCATTAGCCCAGTGGTGGTATAACACATCCTGGCATTCAGCTATAAAGATGACACCATATGAAGCTCTATATGGAGTTAAACCAAACATTCATATTCCTTTCATACCAGGGGATACTGCCATAGCTGCAGTGGAGGATACTCACAGGAAAAGAAAGGCTATGATTAGGAGGTTGAAGGTTAATTTGGAAGCTACTAGGAACAGGATGAAGCAGATGGCTGACTCTCATAGAACTGAGAGGGAATTTGAGGTTGGAGACTGGGTATATGTGAAGCTGCATCCATTTGCCCAACAATCCTTGAAAATCCATCATAACAGGAAGCTGTCACCAAAATATTTTGGTCCTTTTATGGTTGACAAGAAGATTGGAAAAGTGGCTTATAAATTGGTACTACCAGATTCAGCTCAAGTTCATCACACTTTCCATGTTTCTTTACTCAAAAAAGCTCATGGTCCCGTTGCTCAGATCACTCCTCTACCAGCTAACCCTCAAGCATTATTGTACCCCAGAGTTGTTATTGACAGGCGACTGGTCAAACACAAAGGAAAAGCTGCAGTGAAGGTCTTAGTTCACTGGGATGGATTGCCAGTTGAGGAAGCTTCTTGGGAGTTTATTGAGGAGGTTCAAGCAAGGTTTCCAGATTTCAATTTTTGAGGACAAAAATTCTTATGGGAGGGATGTATTGTTACGTATTAAAACTAAATAAAGGTTGTAGTTAGAATAATTGAAAGTAGAGGGACTAGTTTTATAAATGTAAGGGCGGTTATTAGTTAGTTGAATAGTCAAACATTGTAAACGGGTATATAATCCCCAAAACCGATTCATTTCAATATATATATTGATTTGATCACAAATATCTTTCTCTCTTCTCTCTAAATTCTGAAACTCCTCATATCAATTTCAGATTTTCATAACACTTTTTCTGTTAGGCCTTGAATGCACTCTGTATGCAATGTACTCACCAATCTCTTTATAATCATCACCAAGTGATCTAGTGGCAAGGCGATATATTTTCACACAAGAGGTCTCAGATTTCCTTTTAAGATTTGTGGGTGATACATTGAGGGGTTTAAATTGGATATCTATTCTCCGAGTGGCTCTTTAGCGCGACCCGGTTAAAACAACGTATATTAAACCTTCCGATATTTGCCAACATGACGTTCAATATGGCTAATGAATGGTGGATCTTTATCGGGGCCCCCTCCTTTTTTTTCACTTAGCGTAGTGTTATTTTATCCATAAATTGTTCGTATAAATTGTTATCATGAATTGATTATTTTGTTTAGACTTCTATGTTTTGGCTTTCGAATTAAAGATAAATAAATAAAGTTGGCTCTTAAAATTTATGTATAATAACGTAAGCTAGATCTTCTGTGCGAGCAAATGATCCATACCTTTCAAAAAAAAATTACAATATACAGATATTTGGATAATCCGAATCCAAACTTCTGAAATTTCGGATATCAGAATTTTCGGATAAAATCCTATTTATATATGGATGTCCAATTAATGCATGGCCGCCTAATCTCACTCGTTACATTAATAATTCTTATTCTTATAATAATTAAGAATCAAGGTAATCTTGGTCATTAAATACTTACCATAAATCTTAAAAATTACGAGTATAAATTATAATGTTTCGACTTTAATACCAATCGTATCATTTATCGGCCACAATATATTGAAACCCTAACACCTCTCTCTATATCTCTCTCAAACACACACATTTCTCCCCATTCGATCGATTTCGGTAAGTTTATAACTCTTTTTAATCTCTTTCGATTCGATTACATCTACCAATAAAACGACAAACGTACTTTTAACCATATTTATTTAAAAATATATTTATTAAATTCCTTCTTAAACTGGGATTTTTAAAAGTTAATTAATTTACTATTTAAATTAGGATACCTGTATTTATTAATAAAATCTATTGAGAAAATTCAACGTAGGATATCTTTCCTAAAGTTCTTAGAACTTCTACATCCAATGCCTATATATACATTATTACGAATGATGCTACCCTCATCGTTTATTTTTTTTCACCTTACGAAACATATGACTGGTAAGCTACTAATCTTTTTTCTTGATATTTTTTTGGTTATTATTATTATTAGTATATTGATTATTATTATTATTATTATATTGTTATAATATGTTAGGTTAATTGATTGTTATATATGGTTTTGTTTACCCATGAATCTAAAAGAACTAGATTTTAGGCAACAAACAGAAATCGCTTCAGTCCATCCTTTGGTGGAATCTTGCTAGAAGGAAAAAAAAAAAGCATAATGCACAGTTTGACGATCGACCCTGACTCAATCTAAAATATCTATTGATGTCAAACTTTTGAAGTTGTTATATTGTGTCCAATTTATCTATATGTTTATACACCTGATTATTATTGAACAACAAAGCAATACATGAACTTATACATATTCAGTACGAATATTGATTGATATATCATTATAACGTGGAAGGATATTAAAGCTAGTCTTATGAAATAAAAAGAAAAATCGATCATCTATTGTTTATTTCTAGCAATAAATTAAAAGATACACTACGTATTAAAAGACTATATCATAATGGTCATCGAATGTGTTCATATATATAGTGGCACGTAATAAACGTTATTTATAGTATTTGAATGGTGATAAATGAATTTTGTATTAATGTATATATTGTTTTTCGATTCTGTTTTAATCACCATAGAACACATGATTCGACATAGATGATAAGGATTATACTTTATGTAAAGAAGAAACTTTATTATAAATATAAATATTTTAAGTGATCAATCCGTGCATCGCGCACGGTATTAGACTATTAGTATATATAATATACTAGCCATTGAACCCGTGTGCAAACACGGGATGTCAATACGAATTTATAAAATCAATTTTGTTAAATTATAAAAGAGGAAAGGAAGTCAATCAAAGTCGGTACTTTATAAATTTGAGAAAAACTATATCAAATACAGGATACCGGGTTTGAAGGAATTGTCCGAGTTGTATAACAACTCATCACTTCCTCTTTTCTTAAATTTAATCAATGGACTCGTATATATACACACGTGATTTTATACAATGCTTAAATGCCCAATCACTGTAATCAATCATATCATTAATTAAATTAAATATATTCTATCTTAGTAAAGGGAATGGAACATATTAAAACACAAAAACCATCATCATATATGAAAAGGTAAAGAAAAGTATATTACATCTTTGCAATTTTTTCCACAATAAGTGAGGTTTTAGTGAACATGATGCCACACAATTAATTTATAAGCATAAATCAAAGGATCTTAAAACAAAAACATACATATAAGATCATAAACTAAATTTCATGAGATTTTAAAGTAAATAAACTAAATCAATATTAACATAATAACATTATTAAAAAGCGTATTCGCAACTCGCATATGTTACATACCACCTCACCAATAATATTTTGATTAAATACCTTTATATATCAAATACTTAATTTAAAACCATAGTATTTGATCTAACAAAAACAAACTAAATTTAACAAATTTTACATACCACCTCACCAATAACCAATGTCACCCAACAATTTAGCATGATGTAGTACACCCAGCAACTTGTTTCATGGTTAGCTTAATTCAAGCTAAGCATTTAAACCCAACCGATAAGCGCATCCACTGTTTTAGACTTATAAGAGAGGCTTGATTGTCACTTAAATCATTTACCGACCTCATAGACTTTCCTCTGTTATGAATCCCGCTAAGCCTTACATTGAAACTCTGCCTTGATAGACTCCCGAACCCATCCCTCATGTCACGAACTATGCACAGAACTACATCTGCAAACAACACTCTTATCAAAACATGTCACTTTCACTGTCGCACATAATATTACATCATAGTAGCACATAATACTATGTGTTAGAAACTACTACCAATCCTAGAATTAGTTACCAAGCATGAAGCATACCAACAACTTTCATTTCAGAATTTCTTCAAACAAAATGCACTATTATCCACTACGTAGGGGAGTCTTCAACTAAGGATCATTCGCTAGCCCATTGTCATCGTAAAACATAAATGATAATAATCACCCATGTCCCAAAATTTTTGAGTATTGTGAAAAGGAGTTTAAGATATTTGATAAATTATAACAGTATTGCGATATTAATGTCTTAGACTAACATTTAGCAGAAAAATTGAAGAACATTTGTTACCCAACCCACCATATGCTAACATTTGCTACTACATAAAAAACGAAAAATTAGTACTAAAATGACTATATGTTTGGACCCATTTGTTACCCAACCCACCAGACCGCGGTAGGAGAACATAGTAACGATGATAATATCCATGTAAGTAGAAGTCAAAAGAGCTCAAGGGCCAATACAAAGACTTTGATACATACATATGAAGTTGACATTCAAGACACGAAGGTCTCTTATAAAGGCTGCATGAATAGCGACTCACTCAACCAAGGGTAACACCTCACCAATTACCTCCCGGTTAGGTAAAACCCATAAACTTCCACGATTGTAGAGTGCATATTTCATTTGTACGATTACCATAAAATTCAAAAAGGGGGGGGGTTGCCGTATTTGTACATTTACCATAAAATTCAGGGGGAGGGGGTGCATTATTTGTACGTTTACCATAAAATTCAGGGGGTGCATCTTTTGTACGTTTACCATAAAATTACCTCTTTATTGACGCCAATAAAAACATGTCAACATATGACAAAATAATCTTAGCTACTAAAAAAAATAATTACCTTATGTCAAAATATAAACATGTCAAATTACCTAATCTAGTAAAAACAAAGTTACCATTTCAGAAAGCTAATTGCATTTTAAGTTCTTCTACCTATGTTACAGTGCTTTCAAGAATTTGAGTAAAAGTCATATTATTTAGGGTGATATATGTACCTGATCAACATGGAATTTTTTTCATAAATGTTTGAAATATTCAGAACTTAAAGTTCTTTTGTAGTAACTTTATTCCATATTAGCTAAGTCGAAGCTTCCATCTTTGGCTTTGATGGTCCATTAGTAATGCTTTGGTAACTTGGTAAGCAGTACGATAATCTCGTTCATGTGCAATTTTCGCCTGCCATATAAACATCTTCATCATGATTCATGATTTAAAAAAACGCATAGAATGAATATTACTCGTAAATAATAAAAAAGGGAATACAAAGTAAGTCAGATAACAAAGTTAATATACAAACCTGAATACAAGCTCCTTCATTGCACCATTCTTTCGAACTTGAAGATAAGCAGCCAAACTTCCATACCGTAGTGAATAAATGGGATTAAAAGTCTCGGGAGACACCATTAAGGAAGTGATTTAATTAACCAAGAGCAACATGTTCACAGATACCATTCTTTCTGTATTGAAGGATGCCCAAAATTAAAACCCATATATAAGTAACAAATCTCAAATCGAAAAATAACACACAATAATTAGTAATATCAATCTAGAAAAACATAATAATGTAACTTTAATCGAGATACAAAGAAATAATAACGAACTTCAAACATGTTATTTTAGGAGCTTACTTTAGAAGCCCATGAAGAAGTCCGAAACGGGTACAGCCCCTGCATAACCAAATAAATATTTTAAAGTATATTAATCAACAATATATAACTTAAATCATTGATTAAACACCATAAAACAATACATATACATACATATCGAAGTTATGTGTACTGAGCTGTTGGTTGTGATGCTGTTGTAGCAAACATTATAGAAAGATCTTGAAGAGAAACGGTACCAAAATAATAAGATGAATCCAGAATATTTGAATCTCATAAATTATTTTATCAGATTAGGAGAGAATTTTTTTTATCAGATTTAGATTTGGGAGATCAGAAAAAAGACTGGAGAGAGAAGTCCTTTTTTGTTGGGTGAATAAAGCTTCTTTGAGAAGCTAGTTGATTAAGGCTTCTCAAAGAAGTCATCTCACACACACTATATACACCAAATAATACATACTAATTTCATCAGCCATGACATCAGAAATCCGATGTGTCATGGCTCTCTTTACGCCACATCGGCTTTGCTGATGCGTTTCCAAAAGCTCCTCTAGTAGGAGAGGGTGATATCTAATTATCTGTATCTATATATATATTATATATTTATATATTACTGTATATATATATACTCGTATATATATATATATATATATATATATATATATATATATATATATATATATATATATATATATATATATATATATATATATATATATATATATATATATATATATATATATATATATATATATATATATATATATATATATATATATATATATATATATATATATATATATATATATATATATATATATATATATATATATATATATATATATATATATATATATATATATATATATATATATATATATATATATATATATATATATATATATATATATATATATATATATATATATATATATATATATATATATATATATATATATATATATATATATATATATATATATATATATATATATATATATATATATATATATATATATATATATATATATATATATATATATATATATATATATATATATATATATATATATATATATATATATATATATATATATATATATATATATATATATATATATATATATATATATATATATATATATATATATATATATATATATATATATATATATATATATATATATATATATATATATATATATATATATATATATATATATATATATATATATATATATATATATATATATATATATATATATATATATATATATATATATATATATATATATATATATATATATATATATATATATATATATATATATATATATATATATATATATATATATATATATATATATATATATATATATATATATATATATATATATATATATATATATATATATATATTATATTATATATATTATATATGTATTATATATACTCGTATATATATATAATGTTAATGTTAATTGATCGATGTACGTTAATTTAATTACTGGGAGAGTATCATCCTATATTTAAGAGGAAACTCCTATAATATATCTTTTCGAAAACAGTTGGCTGTATGCATCGGAACATATTTGATTTTTCTGGTTGCAGGCAGCAACCTACATTCACCATTAATTATTGCTGATTCAATTTTTGTGCCAAAAAACTCTTATACAGATCACCATTAGTTATTTATTGTCCACGTACGCGCGCTTTCTGTAGTAAAACCAAACATGGAGTTGTCGTTACAGACCATTATTAATGCGAGCTACAGCGATGATTCTTTGTACCGGTACATGATGCCAACGATGATTACAAGGATGGTGCCGGATCATGGAAGTGGCCCTAAAACGAATATAGTCAGCATGGTGGATGTTGCCAAAGCTTTGGCAAGGCCCCCTTCTTACATTGTCAAGTATTTTGGGTATGAGCTTGGAGTCCATTCCAAGTTTCATAAGAAAAACGGACTATCACTCGTCAATGGCTCTCATCACACTGAGAAACTAGCTGGTCATCTAGAGAATTTCATTAACAAATATGTTCTGTGCTACCTTTGTCGTAACCCGGAGACTGAGATATTAATAACCAAAACTTAGACAGTTCAGCTAAAATGTCCCTCGTGTGATTTTGTTTCTGATGTGGATATGAAAGACAAGCTGACATCATACATCTTGAAGAAAAACTCTAAATACAAAAAGGAGGCAGTTGATGATATTGATTGTCCACGTACGCGCTCTGTAGTCAAACCAAACATGGCGTTACAGAACTTTGACATGCAATATCATGTCACACCCCGTTGTAGCGGAAATACAGGGTTAACAAAAATTGCATACTAATCAGAAGGTTAATAGAAATTACATCCATTTATACCAATACAAGTCAAAACAAGTACAATCGTTCCAAGTGTGGACCCCAAAATACGGATACAAGCCATCCTCATTTGGAACTGGGCCCACAGAATACAAGTTATATAAATTGGACAGTCAAATACAATTAAAGCAAAAGCATGAGACCTAAATATATGACAAGACGGTTCAGACCGAAGTCTAACCTAAATATATGACAAGACGGTTCAGACCGAAGTCTAACCTAAATATATGACAAGACGGTTCAGACCGAAGTCTAACCTAAATATATGACAAGACGGTTCAGACCGAAGTCTAACCTAAATATATGACAAGACGGTTCAGACCGAAGTCTAACCTAAATATATGACAAGACGGTTCAGACCGAAGTCTAACCTAAATATATGACAAGACGGTTCAGACCGAAGTCTAACCTAAATAATATGACAAGACGGTTCAGACCGAAGTCTAACCTAAATATATGACAAGACGGTTCAGAC
>CM067168.1:108969814-109065958 GCA_034093135.1 Erigeron breviscapus
CAAGTATTTTGGCAATCAGATTGGAGCCCCATCCAAGTTTGATGAAGAAACTGGAGTATCACTTGTCAATGGCTGTCATCGCACTGCAACACTGGCTGGTCTTCTAGACAAATTCATTAAGACATATGTCCTGTGCTACGGTTGTGGCAACCCGGAGACTGAGATAACAACTACTAGTCGGAATATGGTCCGGCTGAAATGTGCCGCGTGTGGTTTTGTTTCTGATGTGAGTATGAGAGACATGCTGACATCATACATCTTGGAGAATCACCACAAACACAAAAAGGCAACCCGTCTAAAGGCAGCAGCTGGTGATAAGCTAATGAAGAACAAGATGGCCACTAAAGATGTGAAGAAGACTAAAGATGATGATGACGTCCAGTGCATCACCGACCCATCTGCAGAAGCAACTCTTGAGCTTATTCAGGACGGACATCTGCCTTTTGATAAACTAAAGAAGAAGAAGAAGAAGAAGCTCACTAAAGATGTGAAGAAGACTAAAGATGATGATGATGACGACGTCGAGTGGATTATCGACCCATCTGCAGAAGCAACTCTTCAGCTTATTCAGGAACGTCAGCTTAGTTCTGACATGCTCAAGCTCACTGTAGAGAAGGATAGGAAGTCATGCCATAATAGGAGGTTTTGCGGCTCTCTCTATGCGTTTTATTAAGTACTTGTATATAAATTTGGTATTGTTCTGTTTCAACTGCTACTTGTTTATCGTGTGTTTGTTATGCTTTTGAGACACCACATTGTCTGTTGGCACCTGGTATTTTATTATAAATTGTGTTTGTGTTTATTATTCGATCGTCTCTTGGTTTTTTGTTGGCAACAAGGTTTTTGCACCATGGTTAGGTGTGAATGGTGTCTGAAATCCGGGTACATAATGTTAATTCAATAGATTTCTGATCGGGAGAAGTTGGATCTTTGATATTGTTAGAAGGAAATTTCGGCTGATAGGGATGGATTGTTACTCTGAAATGGACTATGATGCTAGCTTCTTTTCTTAGGAGCATTCATCTGCTATAGGAGTCGAGCTAGAATTTAACAATCACCATTTTATTGCAAAGACTGAGCTAATATTACCTCAAAGTATTGCAAATTACTTGTTAAAACGTAAATACTCCGTACGTTATTTCATAGTAAAAGATTAACATCGTTTTCTGTTCATAACATTATTGGTAAAAGTTTATGGAGTCTATGATAACTAGCTTAATACCCAATCGGTGATCTGGTTACAAAATAAATTTATACATGAATTACACGGGAAGTGTAGCATGATAAACTCAATCAAATACAAGGTTAAGATAGACCGTTAACACTTGTACTGCATTTTCGGATATAAATAGAAGAAACTTTTAATAAATCCTTTTGTAGCTTAAAAGAAAATTATTAAAAATATATAACTGTATATTATAAATAACTTTACTAAATATTAACTTTATTAAATAGTATACAAGTAAGTAGTCTATGAACAATAATACCCACTCTTTTTATGAACAATTAAAAAAACATCCATTTGATATAATTAATCTCCTTTTATATTAATAATGTCATGTTATTTTAAAAGAAACTTACATGACATGTTAATATATAATCTTGATATTTTTATTACATCATTTAAAAAAATTTAAAAACTTATTTCAAGATATTATGATTTTAAAATAATTTTATTAGATAATCATGGAAGGTTTCATTGAAATAGGAAACAAATTTTTAGATCAAAATTAATTGATTATTGTAATACTATTTTGGAGTTAGAGGTATGAGATTTGAATTATCATTAGATTTTAACATAAAAAAAAAGGTAATGGGAGGAACCCTAGCCCCGGTATCATAATTGGATACCCATCGACCCACCCCGTATGAGCCATATGATGCCGGTAAAATACATCCATCCTAATACCCACATGATCTGGGCACCCCGAAGGATCGAACGTATTTAAACTTCACATATGGGTCTAGGCTTCATTGGTAACGGGTACCTTAAAGGAATTATTTTTTGTGCCCAGCGGGGATCGAACCTGAGACCTTAAGGTCACCAAGTGTTTGCCTTACCACTAGGCTAATTCCTTGTTGGTAATAGATTTTTAACATAGCTAATGTGATGTATATGTTATGATATTAAACAAATTATAATCTTAACATCGCTTACTCAAAATATATAATTTAAAAGTGTCAGCATAATAAAGAGTTAAACACGTTCATTATATTGTATCTTAAAGAAAATCAAATTCTATTCTTCTGCCTGCATAATATGCGGGTTGAGAAGCTAGTTAATTTTAGAACTAAAATGTCCAATTTGATTTATAATCTCTTCTAGACTATAAATCATTTGAGTATTAATAACTTACATTATTTGTCGTCGTCATCCATCATCACCATTTGACTCACCACATTCCTCTCATTATCATCATTGTCATCGCATGAATATCTTCCTATATTAATAAAAAACATGATAAATAATATAAAATTTGTTTACATTTTGAACCCTTGTAAAGTTATAATACAAACACGGATTGAGATCCTAAAATTAAAAACAATTTTATAAGTAAATTCAAAAGATTTTGATCATTGAATTAAAATTAAGGATCAAAATTCAAAAATCACTTATAAATCTTAACCGTTAATTTTAATATAATGATCAACTAACTTTACCCTCAAAATTGCTTCTGCTTTAGGAACTCTTTCTGACAAACACACAACCAGATAATACTATTAAAAGGTAGACCAGATAATAATACTATTAAACCAATGGATTAAACCCCGTGGTTAGAGTTGTTTCACTAAACCTGCTATGCGGGGCCTGGGGGAGTTTACTCCAAGGTCTCGAGTTCGAACCTTGGTAGGTTTTCCTCGACGGTATTTTCCAATTAAGAAGGTGGTATGGTGAGAAAGGCTATTTAAGATCCGCTTAATGCGGAACCTTCTTTGTGCAATTCAATTGTAAAAAGATAATAATACTATTAAAAAATAGTCAATCAAGGTCCCCATCCATTTACTCCTCCAGGAAAATGATAAAAGCAACCAAAGCTACATCATAATCATCTTCTTCCATAAAAATCTAGAAACTTTCATGCCCATAATTAAAAACCATCAAAGACCCTTTAAAGCTCTGATCTTTTGCATGCAATCTTGATCATAAATTCGAGGTTTTGAAACTGCAAAGAAATATGAGATTTCAAGAAAAGGCCAAGAGTTTTGTGAACAATAGATGGCTAGTATTTGTGGCATCTATGTGGGTGCAATCATGTTCTGGAATTGGGTATTTGTATGGAAGTATATCACCAGTGATCAAGAGTGCCATGGGTTACAACCAAAGACAGATTGCTATGTTGGGTGTGGCTAAAGATATTGGTGATGCTATTGGTTTTGTAGCTGGCAGCTTGTGTGAAGTTGCTCCCATTTGGGTTGTTCTTTTTATTGGGGTTCTTCAGAATTTCTTGGGCTATGGTCTTGTTTGGCTCACTATTAATCACACATTGCCTCAGTTTCCTTTATGGGTGGTGAGTTTTTCGATTTTTAGTATAGCCATTTACTTAGATAACTTATTTTTGTTTGGAATCAACCATTTAGTTTTATTAGCTATATATGGAACAGTTTGGAGGTTTCAGTTAGCTATATATTTTTAAAGTTAATTGGATAGTGGTAATCAGGAAGCTTTATTAGAATGTTTTGTTAAATAACAGTTTAAGTTTAAAAAATAGGAGTGAATTTTGAATCATGAAAGTACTAGGTATACATTTAGATAGATCAAATGTCAAGTCTTGTGGAATCGCAACAGCATTTAGATCTATCCATATGCATTTACGTTCACCATGTGTTAAATCTTATTTTGGATCCTAATGGACCAAATAGCATGGTAAAGTTTATAATCATGTAAAATAACCTTTTAAAGAAACCTTACACCAACTATATTTGCAGCTATGTGTGTGCATATTCGTGGGAACGAATGGTGAGACCTATTTCAATACAGGAGCTCTTGTTTCTGGAGTACAAAACTTCCCTAAAAGCAGGGGTCCGGTGGTAGGAATACTCAAGGGTTTTTCGGGTCTGAGCGGTGCTATTTTGACACAAGTTTATATTATGTTCAATTTTCCTGATGAAGCCGCCATCATTTTCGTGGTGGCAGTGGGTCCCACTATTGTGATTTTGTCCCTTATGTTCATTATTAGACCTGTTGGTGGCAATAAACAAGCTAGGGAATCCGATGAAACTAGTTTCTTTGCTCTGTATGGTGTATGCCTTATTCTTGCTGCTTATCTTTTGGCTGTTCTAATATTGCAAGATCTAGTCGATTTAAACCAGACCACTATTACGTTTCTCACAATCGGGCTAGTGATTCTCGTGTTGCTTCCTATTGCAATTCCCATTATTTTGGTGTTTTCCTCCACCAAACCTCTATCCCCAACAGAGGAAAGCCTTCTTAGTGAGGATCAAAACCAGGAACAGAATGAAGTGGTTTTGAGTGAAGTTGAAGATGAGACACCACCAGGGATCGATTCACTTCCTGCGGATGAAAGGGAAAAGAGAATTTCTCATTTGCAAGCGAGACTTGTGCAAGCAGCTGCTGATGGAGCTGTGAAGGTTAAGAGTAAGGGACCACGAAGAGGGGATGATTTTACTTTGAAGCAGGCATTGGTGAAAGCCGACTTTTTGCTCATGTTCTTTTCACTAGTTCTGGCTTCTGGTTCTGGTTTGACGGTTATCGATAATCTTGGTCAAATATGTGAATCTTTAGGTTATGAAAACCCTCATATCTTCGTTTCCATGATCAGTATTTGGAACTTTCTTGGCCGTGTTGGTGGCGGATATTTCTCTGAGATCATCGTAAGGTGGGTTCACGAGCCATGTGTGACCCTTGGTAGTTTTTCTATACCTTTTTGAACCATGATATACTTAAAATATTGTCCTTTTTGGCAACAGGAAGTACGCATACCCAAGACCAGTGGCAATGGCTGCAGTTCAAGTAGTGATGGCATGTTCGCTTTTCTATTTTGCCATCAGTGCACCTGGAGCAATCTATGTTGTATCAACAGTAATGGGGTCCTGTTATGGAGCACACTGGGCCATTGTGCCCTCTGCTGCCTCAGAGTTATTCGGTATCAAGAGTTTTGGGGCATTGTACAACTTTCTTGCACTCGCAAACCCAGCTGGTGCGTTAATCTTTTCTGGTTTCCTCGCTAGTGGCATTTATGACTATGAAGCCAAGATTCAGTCTCAACAGACAGATGGTGAAGCACTAACTTGCTATGGGACTATATGCTACTCCATCACATGTGGGATCTTGTCGGGTCTTTGTCTCATTGCTGTCTTTTTAAGTATGACCGTAGTCTACAGAACTAAGAGAGTATACATGCAACTATACGGGACCTCACCAACTTGATTGTGTTCTCAAGGGTCATCATTCAAAACCCACAAAATGAAGCCTTTTAGTATTCATTCTTTTGTGCACTACTACATCCTGTTTGTATGTTTTTGCTGCAAATAGTATCTGTACAAACTTGATTAGGATCTTGATGTCCATGAATTGTGTGATGGACCTCTTATACAGATGTTTTGTTGAGAATCGAGGTTGTATTTTTTGGAAATAAAGTAGAATGCATATTTGCTGCAAGCAGCAACTATTTGCAGTTTGTTCTACATTAAGTCTTGACTAACTAATAAACATTGATGTGAAAATTCTCAACATTATTAAGCTTCCATATTAGTACTTCATTAAGTAGAATACAATTTAATGTATCTTTTAACGAAGAGTGGAAAATACTCTGGTATAGTTTAGGAAACATTCGTGGTATCCGTGTAATGTGTCAATGTCAAACGCTTCAAGTGGATTTTCGATTTTTATGGTGTTTTTTTTTTGACATTTTTAATGATTTCTATAGGTTTTATATGTTTTTAATGGTTTTTACAGGTTTTTAGCGATCGTCGATGCTAATGGGATAAGAAAAGGAGAGATAATAATCTGTCATATTTATATTAGACGAAAAACATGATGATATGTTATATTTTTATCAGATACTGGAAGTGGTCTAGATCACAAACAAGTTAAAATTCAATTGACAAATAAATCTTGTAAATGAATTAGTTGTAGCCTACTTACGATCATCAATCAAAAAAAGAAGCGGGATTTTGGAAGCAACGCTGGTTCCTTGTAAGTTTTCCGCATATCTCTTCCTTATCTGTATTATACATACTGATATCATTAGCCTTCATTAGTGAAGCCCAGATCGATGATAGTTTGGTTAAATTGTATGTGTATGTTGGTTGTATCTGATTAATGAATATGTATTTTTAGAGATTCGGAAGTTTTATGTTACATTGTCTTTGCTCTGAACAACAATATGTTTCACATCTCTTATTATGTATCAGGGTTTGCGCAATGAAAATGTGATACATAAATGTATGACATTGTGGTAGCTCTTGGAGACTATATAGAGGACAAGGGTAACGATGCGCACCAACGTTGTTCGTTTCGAGTCAACATCTCGATATGATAGAAACTTGGAAGATTTCTAAACAAGTGACTTTTTTGATCTTCTAACTAAAGATAAAGATAAAGGGATCGTCACATATGGTAGAACGATGATGGCAAAAAGCTCAAAACTCAAAGGGAATGAAATGATGACAGATAAATCCGTTTCAAGGTTAATCTCCCTTATTCCTTCCTGTGAAAAGTGTTTTCTTGTTTCTTATTGAAAATTATTACATACTTACATATACAGCAACATCAGTTACGTACTTCTGTAAAGAACCAAACTTGTTCTATTAACAATTGACAACTTCCTTATAAGGGACAAGCTGATGTTTATGCAGAATTTTTTATGGTTGGTTCATTTTAATATATGAAGCCATCTTTTCACCTTTATAGCATATTCTTTTGTTTTTGTTCTAGATACAGATGCCATATAGAGTTGTGGTTTTTGTTACTTAAGTGTGTATGTTCTAGTTCAATATGCTGCCCTAAAGAATATGTCTGCTCAACTGTAGATTAATGTTCTTATGAGTTGTTTTTGAGTAGTGTCCTTGAGAGTTCTAGATTAGTTTACTTCCGATGAAAGATCTTATTAGTTGACTCAGAATGATTGACAAACAGGATACTCTATAAAGGCCCTACACGAAATTATACAGATATAATATGATCCAACACTATATTGTTCAGTTTAAAGTAAGCCTAGTGCTTCAGCCGAGCCGACATAAATAATGTAGAGTCTTCAATGCGTGGTACCGTTGTACCTATTAGAGTACTTTCTACTTAAGTATCTTTTTTTTGCATGTATAACTGACTATCACCTGCGTATGCTCTGTATGCAAAAGATGGCAGACCTATATGTTCTTAAGATCAGCAAATGTAGGGATGTGGATGTTGGTGCTTATGAAAGCACAATCATTGATATGTTAACTTGATGGAAGTTCACAGTAGAGTAATATATTTGAATTTTTTTCACAATTTCTAGAAGGCCAGATAAGCTTTTCTCTTACACATGTTAATTAACTAATTATGGTAGACTGTGGGGTTTAGATTCATCTTTATATCAAGACTGTACTAAACTGAATCAGATTATCTGGAGTCATGCTATATCTTCACTTGAACTAAATATAAGTTACTAAAATAGGAAACTAGAAGCAATTGAGCTGGTTACAAACGTTTAATAGAGCTTTTTGATTTTAAGAAGTATCTCTAATCCAAGGAAATATTAATGACACATTGCATGTAAATTATCATGTACTGATTATCTACATGTACTAATTCTATCAGTATGTATATATCATCTTTAGTTTGTTACTTTTTAGTTGGATGCCATTGGTTTCTGCTGTAACTGATTTTTTGCTTTTCATATTTTTTTTTTGTTTTTTTTGCTGTGACTGATGTTAGTGCTTAATTATTGTTGAATAATAATTTCAAGTTGTTGATATAAGCTATTCTCTACCCAAGTATTGTTTAAATTACTGTATGTGGGTCGATTTCAATATCAATCGGTGCTAATGATGCTTTCATTAACTTGTTGCCTTTTGTCCTTTTAATGATTTGTTGCAATTCTGTGTGTAAGATGTTAGGCCTCAGGAAGACCTTTGACCCTAAACTTTAGGAAAGAAATACTGTTTGGAGTTCGATATTGAGTCCTAATGCATAAACATATACGTGTTATGAAGTAGTTTTTTGAAGATACGCATATGTCTGTATATAATATTTTGCGAAACCTTTGGCCACTGTAAAATATTTTGTTTGTACCATTGAGCCAAAGGCCCCTTGCTAGACATCCATAATTTGATTCCTTTTTTTTTGTGTGTGTGTGTGTATGTGTGGAGTTATCTCTAAATCAGCTGATGGGTTGGAGTTTTCAAAATTCCCAATGTATTAAAATTAAATTTCAATAGGATATCTATTTTGTTAAGATCATTAATGAAAACTTCATTGTGAATGCATTAATGCATTCTGTTAATAGTTACATTGTAATTTAATGCATTGTGATAATTTTACATTGTGACTTTTTTTTTTCATGAGTATTGATTTACACATTTCTCAGATTACAAGGAAGATAAATTTTTGTAGTATTTGTCTTGACTGCCAATGCATGAACGTGCTTTATTCGTATTCTTACCAGCACACGGAAATTCTAGTGTTACCGAGAGGATCATTAAGGCAAGTAAACGACGGGCCCATAACACGTGATACAAAGATCTCATATCCTAGGTTTAGTTTAGTATCTTGTTGCATTGGACTACTTTCTATCAGATTAAATGAAAAATGGTAAAAGATCAGGAAAAGAAATATTATCTAAACACAATAATGAAATTTCTATATTAGCTCGGGCTCGTTTAGGTGATTTGGCATTGTTTAATTTTCTAAGATAGTGCCTTTATACCTGAATATATGTAATTGATATTGTATTACACAATTCCTGACTAAATGTATTTAAAGCATTTATATTACTCCAAACCTTTTAGGAATTTATAAGAAATTTAAAATAACATAATCAGTTAAGGTAAATCTTTTAACCAATGTGAAAACATGTATTAGGTTTGTGAACCACAACTAACTGTGTATCTTAGCTGGGTGCTAGAAGTGGTCGAGGTAAAGACAAGAATGTGGTTACATTTTTTTTTGTTTTTTAGCTCGTAATATTCTTACAGTAATGATGAATTTGATATTTTGCAGGGTTTTGAAGATATACATAAATAATTATTACGTATATATTGAATATAAGGGGGGTAAAGCAAGGGAAAAGTTCTCTTTGGTTCTGTTCTTGAAAATATCAGGTGATTTCTGATTCTTTAATGTTTACATCTGTTCAAAGATTTATTGTCTGTGCTTGGTTTGAAAGGCCTTCTTCAATTTGTATTTTAGTTGTATGGCCAGATTTTCATTTTCAATCTGGATGCGACGGTGTTTACTGTTTTGAGTTATACAAGTTTTGTTTTTCGTTTGATTTTGTTGGTAAAAACATAAAACGTTTCTAGACTGAATTGACCTGAGGGGAGTGTTCAGTATCTGATTCCAATAGTTCAGCATTGCCTGTTCTTTTTTCTTCTGTATTTGACAAGTAGTACTTTGAACCCAAAAAAGAAGGTAATTACTCATTTATTACTACATTGGACGTACTGTTAGATCTTTGCAGAGTTTGGAAAATGGGCTTAGTTGAATTTTGCAAACTCTGACAATTTGTATGTTCTTGGATGTAGATTTTAAACATTTTACTACAAGTGGCTATATTTATTTGCATGCCGGTTCAATCAAAATGTCTTCTGACATTTCTTTTATCCCTATACTCCTAACTATATCTCTATTGCCATTTTTAACCCAGTGAATGCTAAGTTTTTTGATGGCACGTCGAACGGAATCTTAGGTCTAAGAAAATGATAGTTACTCATTTATGTAGTTGAATCCGTAGTTACCGTTTGGTTATATGTTTCTAAATCATCATTCACGTGAGCCGTCTCTTTCATTAATTAGATTGTCTTTTGTATGTATGCATTTCGACATTTATTAACCTTGTAAAACATGCTAGTTAAATTTGTTTGTTTCATACAATAGGGCTGACGCGGTTGATATAATATCAACGAATCATGGACTGCAATAGGGACAGAGCTCTGCAGACCAAGGAGGTTGCCGAGAGAAAATTTGCAGAAAACGATTATGTTGGAGCAAAGAATCTTGCCCAGAAGGCAAAAGACATATTTCCCGCACTTGATTTTATATCATTGTTTATCACAATTATCAACATTTATCTCTCCAAAGAGAAAATAGTTGATGGTCAACCCGATTGGTATGGGGTTCTGGGGCTAAAAAAACCAGCTACACTCGAGAAAAAGTGTGAAAGTTATTTCAAACTATTTGAGGATGTCAAGGCCGGGAGATATAACGTGGTTGGTGCTGAAGGAGCTCTTCAAATTATATCGGAGGCTTTTTGCATTCTGACTGATACAATTTGGACAGTGTCCAAGTTGCCTGCATAGGTTCCAGTATTTTAATAATAAAATCAACAAGGATATTGTGTGCTTTAGGTGTGGTGCGTCTTTTCTTGCAGTACCACTCCCTTGTGAGTTACACCCTATGGATCCTAAAACCTTTCAGAGGCGAGAAATGTGTGCGATTCTTGCGCTAGAGGCACCTCCAGCTAAACCTGTAGTAAAGGGGGGCGTTCAAAAAGAATGAAAGTAGATGGTGGGAATTGCTCCATGTTCGGATATACAATTGATGCTGATGCTGATGTGCAAAGCCAGAATTGAGATATTGCAACAACTACATATGGATAGGCATAGGCTCTAGTAGGAGGGTGTTCTTTGGTCATTTGACTTCTTTTATTTGACTGATGTGTTTGGTAAGTTGGATGTTTTAATTAATTTGGTGATATCTAAGTGAAACTTATGGTAAATTTTCATTTGTATTGCTAGCTGTTACTGTTGGCTTGAAGATATTAATGTTGCTGATAAATTTTGGTCATATTCTGGCACAAGGTATTGTGTTTTATTCATATATGAAGTAATTCTTGCTAGTAAGCCTGACTTTTTTTTTTCTCTCTTATGTGTGGTCACCTGTTAGATCATTGACTTTGAACGTTTATCGTCTTCGGACTTTCTCCAAATCTTTCAAAGCCAATCCTTATGAACTGTGAATGAAGAGGATAAAGGAGTCCCTCCTTTGACCTGACCACCTTCAGCGTGATGTTTAGAAGTTTATTGACATTAATGTGAATGTTTACTGGCTACGTCGTGAGCCCTAGTGATGACTCTGGGCCATTTGATATATTTTTCCTATATTACCTCTTTTTCATGCTTTCATCCGTGCATGCTGTAGTTAAGAATGCTATGAACTGGCCTATAGAGGACCTTCGGCCATATGTCATCACTGCCATTTGTTAGAATTAAGTTTTCTTATTAAGTTTTGGGTTTTGACTTCGGCCCAAGGTTTCTTATCAAGGCCCGGTCCATATTGTGTTGCCCTAGTTTTTATTTCCATTATAAATAGAGGTTATACCCTCAATTGTAAATCAATCAATTAATAAAGAAAACTCTTGAAATTATCTTTGTTTGTTGATATGGTATCAGAGCCATACGATCCGGCCTTCATCATCTACCTTTAAATTCTTTAACCTCTAAACACCTAAAACCGAAGCCAAGCCACCATGGCTGATGGAGCCGGCGGCAGTGGTTCCGATTTGGCATTACAACTGATCAATTTGTTACAAAACAACACCAATTACCAACCACAAAACCCAAACTTTCAGAACAATCTTCAAATTAACCTTAAATTAAATAGCCAAAACTATGCCTTATGGACTCGAATGATTCGAGTAGCCATAGGCGGAAAATCAAAAAATCTGTTAAACCACTTAACCGATAATCCACCAGAAAAAACTTCATCAGAAAAATATGAGATATGGGAACAAGAAGACCTGATCGTGTTTTCTTGGCTCATTCAGAATATCGAACCTGTGTTAGCCGGAAACCTCACCGAGTTTTCGACTGCCAAAGAACTATGGGATGCTTTAACCGTCACGTATAGCAGCGGGAAAGATAAGTTACAAGCCTTTAATCTTCATGTAAAGGCTAATGAACTCAAACAAGCCGATAAGAGCCTTGAAGATTTCTGGATTTCGCTTCAAGGTGTATGGGGAGAAATCGATCGTGTCGATCCAAATCCCATGAAGTGCCCGGAAGACATTAAAATATATGCTAAGATTAGATCCGAACAGAAACTCTTCCAGTTTTTAAACGGATTAGATTGTAAATTCGAATCCGTTAAACGGGAAATTCTTCGGGTCGACCCACTACCAACCGCCGAGGCTGCGTACGCCACCATTCGTAAGGAAGCCGCTCACCAGAAGATTCTGGGAGCAACTAATAACGATTCACAGGGCATCGCTACCGGATTAATCGCCGGAGAGACCAACGGCATAGGATTAGCAACAAAGGGTTATCGGCAATTTGATAAAAAGAAAAAAGCTGCCATTAAAGATGACAAAACCGATCTGATATGTGAAGAATGTGGGATGGAAAGACACACGAAAGATCAGTGCTTTCGCCTTGTGGGATACCCGGATTGGTGGACCAAGAAACCATCACCATCACCTACCGCCGCCTATGGCGGCTCAAAATCTTTTCCTACCACCGCCACCAATAACATTCCCACCAATAAAAATAATAAGACTGATCGAAAAGGGGGATTTGGAGGAGTGGCAGCGGCGGCCGGAGAGCAAGGTAGGGAGGAGGAGGCTTTTTCAGTGGTAGAAGGTGAAGAGAAAAAAGGGGGTAACCGAAACCCTAATTTCTCTCTCTCTGGCTACTTTCCATATAAGAATCCTTATATATATAATTATAAAAAAAGGAATGGGCTTAAAAAGGGGTATGGATTGGTTCAATTATCTGGGCCGACCAAGAATAAAGTAAGCCCATCAGAATTAAAAGGGGAAGCTTATATGGCCCAGTCTAAAATAAACTAGATGGGTCATGGATTTTCGATTGTGGTGCTACCGATACTATGACATATGAGTTGTCTGATTTTTCAGTTTTTTCTAAACCGAGGAAAACTCATATACGGGCTGCCAACAAGGGAAAAATGGATGTTATGAATGGGGGAACTGTTAAAATTTCTCCAAACATCAATTTAACTAATTGTCTCTATGTTCCGTCATTATCACATAAACTTTTGTCAATAAGTCATGTGACAAAAGAACTTAATTGCTCAGTTCTCATGCATCCAACTTTTTGTCTGTTACAGGATATCGGGACAGGACGGATCATTGGGCGTGGCACTGAGAGAGATGGACTGTATTATGTTGATGAAGTTACTGAAAGCGGAACTGTAATGCTGGCTCATGGGACAAGTGAAAGAGAAGCATGGTTATGGCATAGAAGATTGGGGCACCCTTCAGTTAGTTATTTACATATTTTGTTTCCGAAACTCTTTCCTTTGAATAAAAAGATTGATTGTGAAACTTGCATTCTAGCCAAAAGTCATAGGCAAACTTTTAAACCAAGTAATACTAGAGCTCAATTTCCTTTTTCATTGGTTCATTCGGATGTTTGGGGTCCTGCACCAGTTGTTGGAGGTCATAGCTTTAAGTATTTTGTGTTGTTTGTTGATGATTGCACTAGAATGACTTGGATTTATTTATTGAAAACTAAAGATGAAGTTTATGATAGATTCACTGTATTCTATACTATGGTCCAAACTCAGTTTCAGGAATCTATCAAAATTATGAAAACCGATAATGGTGGGGAATATGTGAATTCACAAATGAGTTCATTTTTCCAATCCAAAGGAATAGTTCATCAAACCACTTGTCCTCACACTCCAGAGCAAAATGGTGTTGCAGAAAGGAAAAACAGGCTTCTCTTAGAAATGACTAGGGCACTTCTTGTTGAGTCTCTAGTTCCGAAAAGTTTTTGGCCAGAAGCGTTAGCTACTGCTACTTACTTGATTAATCGTCTTCTTACAAAAAATTTAGATATGCAAACCCCTTTGAAAGTTCTCTCTGAGTATCATACACTTCCTTCTGTTCTTACTTTACATCCTAGAGTGTTTGGGTGTACAGTTTTTGTCCATATTCCAAAGTCATATCGTAATAAATTTGAACCATGTGCCGAAAAGTGTATATTTGTAGGATATGGGGTTACTCAAAAGGGATATAGGTGTTACAATCCAAAAACTCGTCGTATGTTTACTACGATGAATTGTGATTTTTTGGAAACCAAGTATTTTTACTCTCAAGAACTCAGTGGTCAGGGGGAGACTCAAAGTGACACACTGAGTTGGCTTCAATATTCATCTGAGATCCAGACTACTTCAAGTGCTCCTCCCAAAGATTTACAGTCTTTCTCTCAAAGTGACAACCCAAGTCCAGACCTGATATCTGAGGTAAGTAATTCTGAGCCAATCCATCATACTTTGAATAATATGGATATTCCAGATGATGAAGTACAGGAAAATATTGAAGAAGAGCCATAGCCTGTAGAAAATATAACTCCGAAAAGTGTTCCAGAAAGATATATTCTCCCACCAAGGTCTACCAGAGGGATCCCTGCAAAGCGATATTCTCCAGAAAGGAATTCTCGGACTGCTAAGTATCCTGTAGACAATTTTGCTAATATTGCAGAAGGTTGTTTCTCCAAAGAAGCAAAAGCATTTGCAGCAAAACTATATTCAGAAGAGCTTCCGTCAGGTGTAGAGCATGCTTTGAAGTTAAAAAATTGGAAGGATGCTATGGATAGTGAAATGGAGGCTCTTATTAAGAATGATACATGGGAGAAGTGTATTCTTCCAAAAGGAAAGAATCCAGTAGGGTGCAGATGGATATATACCATCAAATATAAACCAAATGGGGATGTAGAAAGATATAAAGCAAGGCTTGTTGCCAAAGGGTACACTCAAACCTATGGTATTGATTATTCAGAAACTTTTTCTCCAGTGGCAAAGCTAGATACAATAAGGGTCCTTTTCTCAATAGCAGCAAATCAGGGATGGTCTCTTCATCAGTTCGATGTGAAGAATGCTTTTTTGCACGGAGAATTAAAAGAAGAAGTGTATATGGAGGCTTCTCCAGGTTTTTTTCATGATTTCAAACATGGGGAAGTTTGTAGGTTGAAGAAGTCCTTGTATGGGCTTAAACAGTCACCCAGAGCTTGGTTTGGAAGATTTACTCTTGCTATGAAGAAATATGGATATCAACAAAGCAACTCGGATCACACATTGTTCCTTCGCCATAGAGGGAATCTTGTGACATGTCTAATAATTTATGTTGATGACATGATTATGTGTTAAGTAGAAATTTAAGCTCGATTTGAAGGTTTAATGGAGGATTTTGGTTAGTGTGTGAAAAGTGTGTTTGTGTGTGAAATGGAGGTTGAAGATGAGTTTAGAGAGAGAAAGTATAAGATTAGAGAGAAGTAACTATGGAATTATGTTCAAGACTTACAATTTTGGGTATGGAGAGGAGTATTTATACACTTGACTAACTTTCACTAATACTCCTTCCATTGTTAAAATAATTACATTTTAACACCATTTTAGATTTCTAACATTCTTCCCCTTGGTGTTGAAATGTAATTCATGCACGATATCATCTATAAATACGAATTTGTTGATGAAGGTTTTCGAAGCTTTCTCATTGTCTTCAAGATCTTCCATCAAACTTGTCTTTATGTCTTTAATCTTCACACTTACCTTAAAGATGTATCTTTAAGTCTTGAACTTCTCAGAGTTTGAGCATTGCGGAAACTTGATCTTGGCTCTTTAGATTTGAACATGATAGCCTCTTCTTGACAATCTTAACTTTGTCACACTTCCCCTAATTAATGAATCTTTCTCTTGAAGCATTTGGACAAACATCTTTTTCATCACAAACTTCCCCTCGATCAAACAATCATATTTGCGTACCACCAACGCTTATGTATAGGGTGTACCCGCGGCGTACCCACCACGTTGGCGATAACTATCTTCAAAGAAAAATTTGGGGATCACTTTAGTCAACAATTAATTTGGGGATCACTTTAGTCAACAATTAATTTGGGGATCACTTTAGTCAATAATTTATCTTTCTTCCCCTCAACTGATGAATTCTTCTTTCAAATAAACTTTTTCGACTTCATTATCCTCTTTCTTCCCCTCATGATGAATGTGTGGCAACATGTTCATCATGTCTCTTGAAGTCGAAACTGGGGAATCAACCATTATGAAGTAGTAGTCCAATAAACAACATCTTTAGCCCGGGTTATACACTGACATGTGTATAAGCCATATTCATCGAATCACTTATGAACAACCTTTGGGACCCATTTAAGTGTAGGCCCAACGGTTTTTGTCTTGACATTCCAAATGTACGTGTCATCGATCGACGAATAGAATCTGCAGTCCATGGTGGGTGAAAACTCGAGGTTGTTGAAAAGTTGAGTTTTTGTGGACGCAGTGGAGATGCAAAGACATTCACTTTTTGCACGGTAATTGGTTTTGGTGCAAGTTCATAGAGTTGCCAAAGTGAGTATTTGATTGTTTTTGACTCAGTTGACTTTGGTTTGTAGACAGGTTTCCATTTGATCTTGGTCAACTGAGCTTTTGCTTGAGAGATGAACTTGGTATTGTCTTCAAATGACAAGAATGGAATGAGAGTCTGTGTTCCATCTATAGTAGGCTTCGACGAATACTTTCTATCCTTGAATAAGGCATAGTTAGTAAATTGAGAAGCTTTATGTTTAGCAGGAGATGAAACTTTGATCTTTGAGCTCTTTGGGATGGACTCAGTGCAAACTTTCTTTTGAGCATCAAGTTCAGTTGGAAATATTGGACTTGCATCATGATAAACTGAGCCATCATCACTTTGAGTGTCACAAGATGTTGATTGTGTTTGCAATTCCATCTCAAGTTCAGAGATTCTCTTTCGTAGAGATGTTTCATTTGATTGATATTGCAAACAATTCTCTTCAAGAGTCTTGATTTTGTTGCAAACATCTTGTCTCTCTTTCTCAACTTTGTTCATCTCATCAATAAACTTGCTCTCCATGGTTAAGAATATAGATGTCTCATTTTTTGATTGAGATTGAAAACTTGAAATCTTTTCTTGCAAAATAAGTTCTCTTGATTTGCTTTCCAAGATACTATCATTCAGCTTCTTGTTGGAAGTTTTCAATTCTGTTTGAAGTTCTTTTATCGCAGCTTTCATTTGTGACATCAACTCATCATTCTTCTTCAAAGTTTGTTTGTCAATTTCATTCCAAACTGCAAGGTCTCCAAATTCAACTTGAATTTCTTTCATCTCATTTTTAAGTCTCACATTTCCAGCTCGATAGTAGATCATTTGTTCTTTCAGTTTGACATTCTCAGCTTGTAACGTGACTACTTCCTCTTGAAACTTGACATTTTCAGTGGCAATCGAATGAATCAATATCTTCATCACTTGACAAGGAGTTGTTTCAGATCGCAAATGAGTAGTCATACAACATGAGCACAGTCCACCTTTATGAAGTTTCTCTTCAGATGAAGTAGGTGTCTTGGGTGAGGAAGTTAACCACAAATTGAAGACGAAATCATTTTTGACTGAATTTGAGATACTTGGACTTGACATTTTGTTTAGCAAGGGTGAAATGAAATGAAAAGGTAATTGTGATTGAAATTGAAGTGAAAGAATTAAAATTGAAATTTGGAGATTTTGTACTTCAGGTTCCCTCCAAATTTTTTCGCCGAAATATGTTCTCACGAAACTTTGAATTTCATGTAAACTTTGGATATCATGATCATAGGAAAAATTTGATAATTTCTAAAAATTTTCGCCAAAACCGCGTCAATAACGAATGAAAATTGGCCTAAAATTTTTTTTAATGCTATCAAATTTTAAATCTTCATGAATTATCCCTTTTTAAGACCCTGGGCAAAAATTATTTTTCCCGCCAAAAGACTTTTTTTTTTATTGGATTTTTGGAATTGGAACGATCTTGTGAAGATCGTCCTGGGTGAGATCGTTCTAGGTGAAATCGTCCTAGGTGAGATCGTCTTGAGCAAGATCGTCCTAGGTGAGATCGTCCTAGGATTTTGATGAAATTTGGTTAAGTCTTGAAATTGAAACGATCTTGAAATGAAACGGTCTTGAAATGAAACGATCTTGAAATGAAACGATTCAAAAGAACTGGGACGATCTTGGTTGAAGATCGTCTTAGGTTTCGAGGAAATGAAACGATCTTGGTGAAGATCGTCTTAGGTTTCGAAGAAATGAAACGATCTTGGTGAAGATCGTCTTAGGTTTCTAGGAAATGAGACGATCTTGGTTGAAGATCGTCTTGTTTTCTTTCTCAACACTTAGAAGTATTTGAATTGACCAAACCAATCCTTTCGGATTAATTAGCCAGAATCAAACACAATTCAACACGTTCTTGTCTAGAACGATCTTGTGAAGATCGTCTAACAAGTCACAACGCACAAGTATGAAAAACTAGTTTTCAAAGACTAAGACGATCTTGAGAAGATCGTCCTAGTGAAGATCGTCTTGGTCATCTTCTTCATTTCAACAGTTTTCCAGAAAAACTCCATTAATGACTTCTTAAATCTTCAATATCTTTCGAATTACTAGGAGTTAGAACATGAAAACACTTGCAAACTGTGTGTTTTTACCTCCGCAACAAATCTATGAACAAAATTCAACACCAAACACAACAGATTCGAATCCCACAAAATCGCGCCAAAAATCAAAAATTCAAACTCGAGATTTAGATCGAATTGGAACTTGAAACTTGACAGGATTGTGTTTTTAACTACCACGAATCTATTGGTGAACAAATAACGAGGTAAAATCAACTGTAGAAAAATCCCACAGTTGATGAACTAAAACAGTTTCGGGATAAAAATTCGAAAATTGGATGTGAATTGCAACAAATCGAGCTATGGATCGTTCAGATTAACTGATTTTTCTCTGATACCAATTGTTAAGTAGAAATTTAAGCTCGATTTGAAGGTTTAATGGAGGATTTTGGTTAGTGTGTGAAAAGTGTTTGTGTGTGAAATGGAGGTTGAAGATGAGTTTAGAGAGAGAAAGTATAAGATTAGAGAGAAGTAACTATGGAATTATGTTCAAGACTTACAATTTTGGGTATGGAGAGGAGTATTTATACACTTGACTAACTTTCACTAATACTCCTTCCATTGTTAAAATAATTACATTTTAACACCATTTTAGATTTCTAACATTTGTCACACCCCCAAAATGCGGAATCGAAGGTGTGAACAATATTCGTAAACAAATCACACATTATAACAAACGACCTCTAGAATGAGACGTTTTTAGAATATATTCGAAAGATTTTCTTTATTGATCACAAAGTGATAACTGAGTACACAACTAATACATATGAGATTCTTTAAACATCAAAATATAACTAAGACATCTCCATATGTTTTCTTCTAGTATGCAATTGTGACTTCAAAAGTATGCATCTATCTTATGCGTCATCTAGCTCAAGTACCTGAGAATACACATTTTAAATTACGTCAACATAAAGTTGGTGAGTTCACAGTGTTATAATAAGGATTTACCTTTGGATCACAAGTTTTGAATATGGATATCAACAAAGCAACTCGGATCACACATTGTTCCTTCGCCGTAGAGGGAATCTTGTGACATGTCTAATAATTTATGTTGATGACATGATTATTGTCACACCCCCAAAATGCGGAATCGAAGGTGTGGACAATATTCGTAAACAAATCACACATTATAACAAACGACCTCTAGAATGAGACGTTTTTAGAATATATTCGAAAGATTTTCTTTATTGATCACAAAGTGATAACTGAGTACACAACTAATACATATGAGATTCTTTAAACATCAAAATATAACTAAGACATCTCCATATGTTTTCTTCTAGTATGCAATTGTGACTTCAAAAGTATGCATCTATCTTATGCGTCATCTAGCTCAAGTACCTGAGAATACACATTTTAAATTACGTCAACATAAAGTTGGTGAGTTCACAGTGTTATAATAAGGATTTACCTTTGGATCACAAGTTTTGAATATGATATCGCATGCATTACGACTATCAAGTATACGAGGTTTATTTCAACCTATTAATTCGTATATCACATTAATATGGTAATAAAAACCAATATTTTTCTCACATGCTTATACCTTGGAAACCGAATACCTTAACATCATACGATTCACGTATATATAATAATACCCCTTTTGTGATGCTAAAATGCTCAACGCAATCACGATATATTTCGAATATTAATTATCCCTTGCATGTGTTAGTGCGACTAACCAGGATAGGGGTGTCAACCCAATAGTACTATTTATAATATTCGCGTTGTAAATTTTAATCGGTCCAAGTTCCATATAGGGGATTTCGAGCCAGAGCATTGTAATAAAAATATAAGCATGGATCATTTAAGCAATTGTGTCCATAAAAAAATAAAACAGTTGTGTATTCTCAGTCCCAAAATAATAAATAGGGATCCATGAAACTCACCTTAGCTCGGTGATTGCTTAGCAACGTAAAAATGTTGATGATGAAAATGATGACGAGCAAGTCAACTAGCAAAAGTACGTATCCCTAAACATAATGTGATTGATTTACTTCTCGGTTTAGACTTAAATTATCTTATAATGTTATTTATTAATACGCTTGTCAACGTAAGAGACTTTGGGTTCTTTTCAATAACCTTTGTAATTTATTCTTGAAATATTTATAAATGATATCTCATTTATCTTTATAGAAATCCTTAAAAAGCTTTTGTTGAAATGCAAATAATAAGCTAACAATAAAGCCACTAATAAAGAAAGATATCAAAGGTTGGTGGGGAAACTTATTTATTTGGCTCATACCCGTCCAGACATAGCATATGCTGTTGGAGTGGTTAGTCAGTTTATGCATCAACCTCAGGAAGATCATATGGATGCAGTTCTGCGAATTATCAGGTATCTTAAAGGGACTTCAGGTCATGGAGTGTTATTTAAAGCTAATGGTCATCTCAAGATTCAGATATATACAGATGCAGATTGGGCAGGAGATAAAGGTAATCGAAGATCAACTTCTGGATATTTTTCAATGGTAGGTGATAACCTGGTTACATGGAAAAGTAAAAAACAGAAAGTTGTCTCCTTGTCAAGTGCTGAAGCTGAGTTTAGAGGTATAGCTAGGGGATTAGCAGAAGATTTGTGGTTGAGAAAGCTCGTGTCAGAAATAGGTTTTGCTCCCAAAGAAAGCATTCGAATCATGAGTGATAATGAAGCTGCTATTCAGATCTCAGAGAATCTAGTTCAACATGATAGAACCAAGCATGTGGAAGTTGATCGTCATTTTATAAAACAAAAATTGGAGAGTGGAATTATCAAGTTACCGTTTGTTAAGTCTGAAGACCAACTTGCTGATATTCTAACCAAAGCGGTGGGAACGTCTATGTTTCATAAGTGTCTGAGCAAGTTGAATTTCGGTAATCCCGATATTCAACTTGAGGGGGAGTGTTAGAATTAAGTTTTCTTATTAAGTTTTGGGTTTTGACTTCGGCCCCAAGGTTTCTTATCAAGGTCCGGTCCATATTGTGTTGCCCTAGTTTTTATTTCCATTATAAATAGAGGTTATACCCTCAATTGTAAATCAATCAATTAATAAAGAAAACTCTTAGAAATTATCTTTGTTTGTTGATACCATTTCCGTCTACACTTAAATCTTTACCTTTTTTTCTTGGAAATCTATTTAGTTAATAAGTCTACAAGGTCCGAATTCAGCATTTCAACCGAGACTAAGAAGTTGCATAAAGTTGATCAAGCCTACAAGTTAGAACTCGTTCCATAAAAGCGTCTTTAGTATGCTTAGTTTTGTTTGTAAAATCGGACTTATTAGTACAGTATTTCGTTTATAAGTTTGACAATATATGACAAAAAAGGTTATAGATCCTTATGAAAAATCTCAAAACTAAAGAAGTTAGACACTTGTTTATCGAATTATTTTGTTTCTTCATGTTGCACGTTGATGTTTTTTTAGCGCGAGGTTTGGTAGTTGAAACTTCAAAGGTTGCCTCATTTATTTATACATTATTTATTATGTTGGATAGTACTGTATGTTGTTTTGAACATAGTTTATTTTATAATTGCCTTGATGCTCTTAAAATATTAGGTAACACCAAACTTTTGATGGCCTTTCCGTTAAGAAATGGTTAAAAATTTCCTTGTTAGTCCTTTTTCATCATGAATAATGAAAGTTGAATGTTAAAAAAATGGTTAAATTTTAATTGAGTCGCTTCCGCATCTAAAGTTACGAGAGATAGTACCCGTGCGTTGCGGCAGTAGGATGGTGGGGTGATAGGTCATAGGAGGTGATAAGTCATAGAGCGTGATAGCCAAATGCCTTAGCCATACGGGCTCCGCCATCGGATTTAAAAATTCGTCGAAAGTATATCGAATGACATCTCTAATGAAAGAGCATGAAATTTTAAGAACACTCATACAATTTTGGGTAAATTACACAAATCATACCTGAGGTTTGTTCGAAACTACACTGGTCATACCTACAATTAAAAAATTACGCGAGACATACTCATTGTTGTCAAAAACTTACACTGACCATACCTATCGCTGACGGTCGTCTATTTGGCCGTTAAGTCAAGTCATGTGCCGTGCATGTGAGGTATCAAAACCGTAATTTCGTGCATACTTGAGGTATCATCCGTGTAATTTACCCTAATAAATTTTTTTTAAGATATTTATATTTATATTTCATTTATTAAAGTGGGTAGATATTCTATATTAAAATTCAAATATATATATTTACTTTTTTTAAGAACCTATTTCAAAATAAAAATAAAAAATTTATGAAAAAATGTGATCAAACGATACAGGTTAAGGCTTAGAAATTCTAAGATTAGACTAACGACTAACCCTGGAACTTCAAACCCAAAATGCTACAGATTGCTAATCTGAGGTGAAATTACATTCTATAACCGTGACGAGTCTTTGACTTTGCTTTACCATCTAATCTGAGGAGGATGTCATCAAACCATACGAAAAAATTATATTGCTTTTTTAATTATTTTTTTGAATTTTTTTAAAAAGGTTTCTATTAAAAAGAATAAATTATAAAATAAAATAAAATAAAATAATTAAGTAATATAAAAGTGAAAATTTTAGTGGTTTTATGGTTCTAATCCTTGTTTAATTCACTATACACATATAACAAAATAATAATGATATATATAATAATAAATGCATTCTTGTATCAACTATTTTTCTTGATATACTTTTCATTGAAAAAAAGAAAACTATTTTTTCATAATAAATTTCATATCTATCCAACTTAATAACTAAAGCATAAATAAAACTTTAAATTCTTAATAATTATTTTTAGGGTGAATTACAAGGATAATACCTGAAGTATGCACGAAATTACGGTTTTGATACCTCACATGCACGGCACTTGACTTGACTTAACGGCCAAATAGACGACTGTCAGCGATAGGTATGGTCAGTGTAAGTTTTTGATAACGATGGGTATGTTTCGTGTAATTTTTTAATTGTAGGTATGACCAGTGTAGTTTCGAACAAACCTCAGGTATGATTTGTGTAATTTACCCTACAATTTTTATAATTTATCGATATATGGTTTTTGAGATAAAAGATTTTGAATGAATTAGAAGAATAAAATGATTTATGGAGGAGAGAGAAAAAAATGAGTGGTTGAGATTTGAGGAGAGAGAAAAAAATGAGTGGTTGAGATTTGAGGAGAGAGAAAAAAATGAGTGGTTGGATTTAAGGGTATTATAGGTATATTAGGTAGAAATGTTTAAATTAGTGAATAAAGAAGAGGGGTATTTTCGTCGGTTCAAATCATCTTTTCTTAAAAAAAAAAGGTGCTCCTCTTTTATAAGATAATATAGATATAGATTTATTTGATATTTCTATCAAATAAAAAATCAGTATAAAAAACCGACCAGTTTTATAAGAAAAATAATATTATGCAGGCATATAACTCGTTTCTCTAAAATTGTATTGGTCAAACCGCAACATTTTATTGGTTTTTAAAAAAAAAAGAAAACGTTATCGTTTTTTAGTGCAACTATATGGAGTAATTCTTTTGGGAGGCCCACCTGCATCACACATTGCATATCGCGTGGCACAAGAGTTTGTTGAAAACTGTTGGCGGTGGTTTCACAATAAAAACACACTTGTTGTGTTCTGGTCTTCTGGATTTGCTTCTCTAACACAAAACCTACCCTGCTTTACAATGGTATGTAATTATTTCGATATGCTTAATTTTGCTTTCCATTTTTCATAAATTCATCGATTTTGCATGTATATTCTGTTCAGATCTGATCTGATCTGATTTTAGCAATACTCTGATGATCTGTTCATAACTTTAGAAATCTCAATTAATTCCGGAACAGTACCTCTTTATAACACTGCCTAGTCATCTGGTTTTTATATCTAATGATAGTAATAATCACTTTAAATATATATATATATATATATTAAGCAACATATGACAGACATACATTAACTTAGTTATCTGTTGCCATGCTTCTTGTTAAATGGGCAAGAACATTTGTTGAGCAACTAAAGAGACTGGATCAAATCTATTAACAACAAATTTCTATGCTGTGTGAGCTCTGAAATACATGCTTTCTAGTTTTATATACTACGTTTTTAACCAGTGAGTAACGTACATGTCCGACTTGTACAAGTCAAGTCAAAAAACACCAAAAGAGGGGCGACTCGCTGAGTGACGTGAAGCTGCACCTAACTTGAATCCCGACTTGGGATTTACTCCCTAACTCGATCCTAGTCTATATGACTCAAAAGAAGCAAATTAAATAAACCCGAGTTGAATCCCTTTCACCGTCTCTTTACCTTCATATTAGTATCCTTCTTGATTTCCAGCTTAAGAACATAGTGATCATCGTTTTCGTGCTTGTTGTGAACCATAGTAACCGAGCATCTGGAGGTTGCTGAAGTTAGAAGGAGCTTATCTGGTTGAAGAATTAGACAAGAGATAGAAAGACAATAGTTTCTATTCTAATGATTTGAATGTTGTAAATCACTTAACAATTGGTCGTTTCACAGTTGTACTCGTCAAATGAGGCATCCTTTTACTCGTCAAATGAATGACGGTACATTGTTAAATAAAATTTGAAACTTTGTATAACTTCAATTGGCCTTTTGATTCATTGATAAATAAGGCGTCACACTATGAGTGTGGTATTGGTGACATAGTTCACTGGTGTAGTTGAAGTGCCTTGTATCGAAAGTCTTCTAACTTCGTGTTCGTCAGATGGTGTCTCCCAGTTTTATTGGTGGTATAAACAGGTGGATTTGACATCGATGAAGTGAATCTTAGGATAACGGTTTGGAGTTAATTAATCTTCGAGTGGGAGATTGTTTGTGATAAAACAAATGAACGTTAAAAAGAAGCGGAGCTGGTAAATCGAATCATCACGACTCGATGGGGCATTGTTCGGCAAAAAATCCAACAAACATTTGGTCGAAGAGTGACACCTTATCACGGCACAGTACCTGACGAGATTTATTAGGTTTTGCTTCTTGGGTAAGTTTAGTCATCCTATAAAATCAGATGGTGTGTTGTAACCCTTGGCCACAAACTGATCATTCCAATTGAATATAACGATGTAATTTCTTGTAATGGTTTATCTCGTTCTTGCGTGTTCGTGTATCATTTTGTGTGGCGCAAGACTGTTTCTGTATGTTTTTTTGGTGCCCTAAAAAACTTGACAACATTTAGCATTTTAGCAACCTGTTTCTTATGATTCCGCTTCTTTTTATCCAAGTGTTACCAAGCATCATTTCTTCCCCTCTCTTTCAACTCAACTGCCACTACCACCCACATTGAGGAATGCCAATCACTAGCTCAACCTAAAAAACTTGACAACATTTAGCATTTTAGCAACCTGTTTCTTATGATTCCGCTTCTTTTTATCCAAGTGTTACCAAGCATCATTTCTTCCCCTCTCTTTCAACTCAACTGCCACTACCACCCACATTGAGGAATGCCAATCACTAGCTCAAATCAATGGGTATCTTTGAAAGCTGCCGTAGACTGCCAATTCTTTTTTTGAGAAACCACAAGAATCTTCACTTGGCTTTACTTTGGTACTATGCTAGTAATTATAGGTGTAAGTGACAGTAGGGATTTTTTATATAGCACCCCAATTTACCTCATTTTCGCCTGCATCACATTAATTCTATTGCTTTCGTTTTTATTTTAGTGTTTGTACGTATTGTTTCATTGCAAAATGGTCTTCAGATGGTTTAGTTCTTTATCCTGCCTAATGGAGGAAGTGGGACAAAATTTTCATGGTCATCCTTCCTAGTACTGCATTCTTTGTTGTAAATATGTTGACCATGTAGCACAGTTCTTTTGATAATATATTAAGTATTGAAGTAGAATTGTTCTAACTCCTATCAATCCTTCTCCATCTGTGCCAACTTCACACTGTATTCTGTTATAATCCTCTTTTTTTTCTTATTTCTGTCTGTTGTGTAATTCTTGATTAATTCTGGATAAAGAATGCATTGACTTGAGAACTTTCAATACTAGTAGACACTTCAGTTATTTACAGTATCATATGATTCATGGGGTTTTCAGTTGGTTTTCATTGTTAGATAGCCTTACGGTTAGCTTGTTTAATTAACAGATTTATTGCTCTTTTGTGAATTGCAGACAACATCCAAGCGTTTAGCAGATAGAAAGGTGGAGAGGTTCGAGAAGAATATCAAGAAACGTGGTTCCGTGCCTGAAACTACCACAAAGAAGAAAGACTCATACCCTGTGGGACCTATACTGCTTGGGTTTTTCATCTTTGTTGTGATAGGATCCTGTAAGTTGATCTCTTATATTAATCTTGTTACTAACCTTTTTTTTGGTATTCTGATCATATAAATATAGAGGTTTCATACTTTCAACCTATAAAAGCTTAAAATTTTATCTGTGCAAACTCTTAATTGCTCATTGTATTTCTGGTGATTCAATATGTTTATGTTATTTATTGCGACGATAAGATAGAATGAGCATATGTGTGATATGTTAAATGTCTTTGACATTCTTCATAGGCTAATGCACTTTTTATGATTTTATGTGTAACAAAACAAAGTTTGTTACAATATGCTTTATATATTAGTTAATTTAAACATGTAGGTTAAATGTAAATTCGAGTTAGACTAAAATTAAGTATGTAAAGTCGGATTTTACTTGGAGTACAAGTCAAGTAAACCGATTAATATGGACTGTCTAGGTGTAAAAGTTTAGTTTGTTTTAGACTATGAAACTTCCTAGGATGTCCCCCTCTTCTATAAGTAGAGGAGGTGGGAGCCGATTAAATTGTACCATCAAACGAATTAAAGCTTGGCGAAATGAACAATGATTATTCGGATACATTCTCTTCTTTGTCTTGTACGGCTTCTTTCATAATAGGTGTTTGGTTTCTTTATTGCATTGAATATAATAGGAAGCTTTTGGTGGCTACTAGGCAATTTCTGTAGAAATGGAACCTATCTAGATGAACTAACCTACCAGTTTGCTCATGTTCTGTCAGTTGACTACATCCTTGAAAACACATGTATCATCCTACCTTTTATTGATATTTGCCCTCTTAATGACACTTCGAACAAATAGATACTATTGTAGAGAAACCATATACATAATGCTCTCTATGGGAGACGTAACAGTGACAAGAAGCTGTCTTATTATAGAAATAACAGTGTAAGTTGAGTGACTAAGGTCATTTGTGTCCTCTGTGTATTTTGATTTTCACAGTACCAAGAGCAACAATGTGCCACCTAATATGTCTACTTAATTTTTAGGAGCCTTTATGCTCGTGTGTCATGGTTGCTCGATAAGTTATGTTATGATGCATTGCTATTGAAGGTTTTAAGAGTTTCTGATAGAGTAGCCGAAGTAATTCTCTCCCATCGTATCTATTAGAGAGAATATTAGGTGTTTAAAAGCATTTTCTACTTTGTAATAGGGTATCAGCGTGATAGCGTCAATTAGAGATGCCAGTTTGAACGATTTGCTTAAAGATGGTTGATTTGGGCTGTATCATACCTCTTAGCGTATGTATGAAGTTTTGTTAGCATATGTAAACAGGAAACGGATCAAATGGTCGGTTAGGTTTTAAGTTATCAAATTAATTTATTGACATTTTGAATCAAAAAAGATGGACTAATATGCTTTTATTTTCTTTCTGATATCCATAAACACTATCACTAGTACTAATATTGGATGGCATCTGATTTGATAGTGATTATAATCTCTACTTTTTGGCAGCTTTAGTTCAGATAATTCGCACTGCAACAAGCGGAGGGATGGCTTGAAGTGTGAAATCATCAGAGTTTATTGGATTGAGATCCTCTAAGGTTAATATCAACTTTACTATTACTAGTAAAGTTAATGATCTTGAGTTTTGACCATTGAATTAAAATCCAAGGGTCAAGATGCCTTCAACTTTACTAGTAAAGTTGAAACCAACTTTAGAGGATCCTCATTCTAGTTTATGTCTTATTTGTTATTGAGGTAAAACGTGTGTAATGTGTAGACGGATTGTCACTAGTTTCTAAATTCTTGCGTTTTATCATTACTAAAAGCTTACTTTCCTACTTAATTGCATGTACATCCTTCATCTTGCTAAAGTTACATAAGGTGATCATATGGGCCCTTAGAAAAAGACTGTAAGTTCGAAACTTGTCAAAGGCAAGTGGAGAAACTATATGTATGATTCATGTGTGTTCTGTGCATTGTGTGTTATGGGTACGAAAATGGTACATTAGGTCAGAGAGTTTCCAATCATTTACCCTTTTTAATTATGAGTTGAAGTGCAAATGTTTACATGGATCTTTAAAATCTGCCGCCTAATTGCCAGAAAAAAGGTTGGTGTCCAATAGATTAGAACCATATTTATCTCTTTCTTTGCTTTTGTTAATTGTGTTACTAAATTTATGAACGAAATTTCTGTTATTTAAATAATCAGTTGTTGAAAAAGCCAAACTTATTATATACCATTTATTTATTTATGTTATCGTCTACAAGTCATGTTAATCGTGTTCAAATTAAAAAAGACTAAATTTATATTATATGAATATTTTGTTTCTACATTTCCAGTCCCAGGTTAAAAGTCTCAACGACCCACTAACATACAATCTCAATGGCCAACCCATCCTCCTACATGTGAAAGTAATCTCATATTAGTCTTGCTTAGTACTCATACTAGTTATTAGCAACCAATATTTTAAAATATATAGAAGTGACAAAATATTGGACTAATAAAATTATCAAAGTATTCAAGGTCAGAGCGTGTAAACTTTATTTTGTTGAACTCTAACCTACAAAGTGCAAAACTTTAAAATTATGGTTTGTCAAATTGTACAATTAATTTCATCAACACAATTTCTTAGTAAAAATACACTAATTATATGAAATAAAATCAGTTGAGCTTAATCTTTGACTGACAAATCAGTTGCCCATACCTCACAAGTATATAAACTTGATCTTCTCCAACTATGAGATATGTTAAGACCCGGTAGAGGTCGATATATATTATTAGTAGATAAAATAATATATGGTCTAGTGTATAGACAGAGACATCAAATATTAAATGACTTGGAAATTTTGGACCATTTCCTCAATTTTGGACCACTAGCTTCCATCAAAAATCATATATTATTGGCCTTTTCCTAAACAAAATCTTATGTATATTTCTTTTTTGTTCACAAAAGTTAATAGATTTTGTAATATTAAAAAAAAATACTTTGTAATATAAATTGAAGAATTATGCTAACCATAACTTTTAGAACTAGAACATAGTGTTATTCATGACAGTTGCTAGTAATTATTAAATATTATTTTCCGTACAATATTTTATTTTCGCATTATAATCACAAACTAATTGAAAGCAGTAATATAGTATTCTACACACGTGTATATTAACAGTTTTAACAAAATTTTGTTATTCATAAAAGAATAAAACTCAATGATAAGTTATATCAATATTTAAAGGGTTTAGTATCCCGGAGTGTAAGTAACTTTGCAACTTTTTCTATTGTATGTAAGTATCAAAAATTTTGTACATTGTATGTAAATATCTCGCTAAATTGAACACTTAATGTAAAATTATTACGTTGACCAATCAAAAATTTATACGTGGACAGCTCATATGGTTGCCACGTATACATTTTTACATTAAGCGTTCAATTTAGCGAGATACTTACATACAATGTTCAAAATTTTTGATGCATACACCCAATAGGAAAAGTTGCAAAGTTACTTACACTCCGGGATACTTAACCAATATTTAAATTATCATGTTTCTTTTCTCTTTTTAGTTTTTAGCCATATGTTGTGAAAATGACCCTTTTAACTTTTGTTAACCGACATTAATCTCGATTTCGTGTTTTGTATGATGTATAGATTACAAATGTGATGGTGTTTACGATATTATCAATTTAAAAAGTTAGGTGTAAAGTTTATATGGAAAGTTGTATAGCCTGATAATAATAATTGAACATCGTGCGAAGTAAACTAGTACTATTCTAATAAACCAATATGCTAAATTGTAGGTAAAAAATGTTCAATATACTAGTTTAATACTGCTAATGTGACAACATCAAACTGAAAATTAGAGGCTAAAAAAAAGGAAAAAATGAGTCCTGGTTTGTAGATAACGTCAACTATATATACTGGAGAAACAGAAATTATTAGACCACAATTTGTCCACTATGGCATGTGATATGCAAGTTGTCCCTTTTGGAGATTATGGTCTCCCTTTCTTGGATGATTGGTTAGATATATTATTTTTATATTTTGTCATTGTATATGTTGGGAATAGGAAAGATCAAATGATTGTATAACGTGAGAAGGGAACATGTTGATTTTTAATTTTTTTTTTCTTTATTTTCATTTTAAAATTTTTTTTATTTTTTTTTAGTAAAAACTCATTCTAAAAAAAATAAAAAAAAAATAAAAAATAAATCACTACACATGTGTAGATTTTATACCTTACACATGTCATGTGTAAGTTGTATTTTTTTTTAGTTTTTTTTATTTTCTAAAAATTTTTTGAATTTTTTTTTTGGGTTTATGTTAAAAAAAATTTTAAAAAATTAAAAATTAAAAAAACAAGCTAAAAAAAATAAATAAAAAATGAACCTTCTCTCCTTAAGCCACATTCTCTCTAGATCTCTACCCGTTGGAGATATATAGCAAAACAAATTAAAACAGAATATAAATTCAATTTCTGAAGGCATAAAACACTTTCAGATTGAATCAATTCGGTGGTTCATCTCAAAATATTCAATCGGATACAATCAGATATTAGAGAATTTTCTGTATGATTATGTTTGAGAGAGAACTAGGGAGAAGAAAGAAAAGATGTCAACCAGAAGAAATACAAACGGATATATAGTGTTTGGCCTATTAACTGTATTTCTATACAGTTAGAAATACAGTTATTCCAAGGTTTTCCAATTGTCAATTTTGGTCCTTCAAGTTCCGAAAATAAATTTTCTTAGGCATTTTTATCATAACAATTTTCTGAGAGGGCTGCCCCTGGACCCCCGTCCCTTAGAGGCTTCGCCCTTAAGATCATAATAAATACATATAAGCGTGCACTCCGCACCACCAAACTCATATGATGTATTATTATGGTTTAATTGGTCAAACAAGTTAAACCAATTATATTAAAAATATCCAACAATATACGCACAAATAAAAAAAAACTGGATGTTCAAAGTTAACAAACAAAATAAGAAGAATATCTTGCTTGTATAGACCATATATTGTTCGAAGTTGTCAATCTAGGGTGATCGACCTACATGTTTCCCCATATCCCTAGTGTTGTGTCTTGACGTTTTGCGTGCGTCATTATTATTAAGAACCATTTCTATTGTATCATAATGTTTACATATTAAATATGTTGTTTCAATCTTACCTTTCTTTATAAATAAACTTAGCTAATTTGGTTAGTAATTGACAGTTGAGTTGCGAAAATTTATTTAAAGTTCGACCGGGAAGCTTTTAATCCACTAGCTACAAACACTTGAGCTAAAATTGAACCTTGAACACTTTAATGCGGAATTAGTAAATACTTGTAAACTTATGGAATAAGTTAAGTAGGCTTGATGCTATAGATAGTCCCTCAAAACATAATTTACACACTATTTCTAGAAAGAGATAAAATTAGACATATCAGGTTTTTAAAAGTTTAAAGAGGGAGGTCAGTTTCTTTTATAAGGGAGTATAGATTCATAGTATAATTCATTATTTAAAATAATGAATCTATACTTGAATCTATACTCCCTTATAAAAGAAACTGACCTCCCCTCTTTAAACATTTAAAAACCTGATATGTCTAATTTACCACCAATCTTAATACATCATTATTTTCATTCTACACACTGTGACTAAAATACTCTTACAAAAGTTTCAGACTTTATTAAAATTCTCTTTGTTCATCAAATATTTTTTTTGTTTGTTATTGTCAAAAACTATCATACAAATAAAAGTTCCGATTAATTTGATTTGAAATTAACATTGTTACAACACCTCAAACGTTGTCTATTTTTGCCGCTGCGACACGCGGACACCCATCTAGTCTAGTGGATGTATATACAAAAGAGAAAAGATTAATAAAAATTGAAAAACTTAAACATGTAACGTGTATAAAAGTCCGCGATGAAAATTAAAAAACAGGATCTCATACAATCACTCCCACAGACACTCCCCCTATCTCTCTTTTTTTTTCTTTTCTTTCTTTTTCATCCCCAACAAAAACACGCACACATAAATTAAATTCAAACCCTAACAACAACAAAAAATACACTCTCACCCACACATTCAAACATGGCGGCCGTAACTTCACCGAACCCACCTTTCACCACCACCACCTCAAAACCACCGCATTCCGCCACCACATTTCACCGTCCCACCACCACTCATTTATCCTTCCCAACCCCACCAAAACGAAACCGTTTCCTTCACATCACCAACGTCCTATCTGACCACAAACCCATCACTACCACCACTACAACCACCGTTCCACCACCGTCATTCACCTCCCGTTTTGCCGCCGACCAACCCAGGAAGGGCTCCGACGTTCTCGTAGAAGCCCTCGAACGTGAAGGCGTCACCGACGTCTTTGCTTACCCTGGTGGCGCGTCAATGGAGATCCACCAAGCTCTCACGCGCTCCACCACCATCCGCAACGTCCTCCCCCGCCATGAACAAGGTGGTATCTTCGCCGCCGAAGGCTACGCACGTGCCTCCGGTCTCCCCGGCGTCTGTATAGCCACTTCCGGTCCCGGCGCCACAAACCTTGTCTCCGGCCTTGCTGACGCGCTTCTTGACAGTGTCCCCGTCGTTGCCATCACCGGCCAAGTTCCCCGGCGAATGATTGGAACTGATGCTTTTCAAGAAACACCCATTGTCGAGGTAACAAGATCCATTACTAAACATAACTATTTGGTTTTAGATGTTGACGATATTCCAAGAATTGTTAGGGAAGCTTTTTATCTTGCCGGGTCGGGTCGACCCGGACCCGTTTTGATTGATATTCCAAAAGATATACAACAGCAGTTATGTGTGCCTAAATGGGATGAGCCCATGAGGCTACCTGGTTATTTATCTAGGTTACCTAAACCACCTAATGATGGTTTACTAGAACAGATTGTGAGGTTAGTTGGAGAGTCGAAAAAGCCGGTTTTGTATGTAGGTGGTGGTTGTTTGAATTCGAGTGATGAGTTGAGACGGTTTGTTGAGCTTACGGGTATTCCGGTTGCTAGTACTTTAATGGGTCTTGGGTCTTATCCAGCTTCGAGCGATTTGTCTCTTCAAATGCTTGGAATGCATGGAACTGTTTATGCGAATTATGCGGTTGATAAGGCGGATTTGTTGCTTGCATTTGGGGTTAGGTTTGATGACCGTGTGACCGGAAAGCTTGAAGCTTTTGCTAGTAGAGCTAAGATTGTTCATATTGATATAGATTCTGCTGAGATTGGGAAGAATAAGCAGCCACATGTGTCGGTTTGTGGTGATATTAAGAGTGCGTTACAGGGTCTTAACAAGATTTTAGAAGGGAGACGTGAGATGAGTAATCTTGATTTTTCGGCGTGGAGGGCAGAGTTGGATGAACAAAAGGTGAATCATCCGTTGAGTTTTAAGACGTTCGGTGAAGCTATTCCACCGCAGTATGCTATTCAGGTGCTTGATGAGTTAACGGGTGGGAATGCTATTATAAGCACTGGGGTCGGGCAACATCAGATGTGGGCTGCTCAGTTTTATAAGTACAACAGACCTAGACAGTGGTTGACCTCAGGTGGACTAGGGGCTATGGGCTTTGGACTGCCTGCAGCCATTGGTGCAGCTGTTGCAAGACCTGATGCAGTGGTAGTGGATATTGATGGTGATGGAAGTTTTATTATGAATGTTCAAGAGTTGGCTACTATTCGAGTGGAAAATCTTCCTGTCAAGATTTTGTTACTTAATAATCAACATCTGGGTATGGTGGTTCAGTGGGAGGATCGTTTCTACAAGGCAAATAGGGCGCATACCTACTTGGGGAACCCATCAAAGGAGGCTGAGATATTCCCAAACATGTTGAAGTTTGCCGAAGCGTGTGATATACCAGCTGCACGAGTGACCCGAAAAGCTGATCTACGGGCGGCTATACAGAAGATGTTGGATACTCCTGGGCCTTACTTATTGGATGTCATTGTGCCGCATCAAGAACATGTTTTGCCGATGATTCCTGCTGGTGGGGGCTTCATGGATGTGATCACTGAGGGTGATGGTAGAACGAAATATTGAGCTTCAAAGTCACAACTTGCTTTCAAGTTTCAACCACTGTATGTAAACATCTAGCATCTTTACTTAAAGAGGTGTGAGCAGTTTGTTGGATTTGAAGTTGATCTCTTGTTGTGTATTTTAGTTTCTGGTTTTTTGAATGTTCTGTAGTAGTGTATTGACAGTTCTTTTAGTAGCCTTCATGAATAAATTTCTTTTTTACCTTGCCTGCGTAGTTGTGTAGAAGTATTCTTCTGTTTTATGTTTATAGCAAGGACCAAAAGAAGAGTATTAGAGCCCCTGGTCCAAAAGTCAGATATCTGAAGTCGAATTTTAGCCAGAACCTATTAAGATATGTCTCTTTTTGATTGTGGTCAATACTAGCTGTAAGATACCATTGGAGATCAGCAATTACTTGTTGGGGTTTTCATTTCGGTTTGGTCTGGTCTATTTCTTGTTGTGTAGTTTCTGCTATTTGTGGGCTATCTGTTCTGGTTTTCTTGGGTTACTGTGTTTGGGCTTAGTATTACAATCTATTAGTTTTGAAGTTGGTTTATATTTAGTAAACTATAAATTTTCAAAAACTATTCTTGAATCGGTCCAGCATCAGTATATACTGGTTCAGAAACTTGATAGATGTTGCTCAATCTTTCCGTCCTGAATGGGGCATTGATTGTTAGGATGTTTCTGTATAGGGTGACTAATATTTCTGGAAGGATGTTCGGTTTGGAAGTGTTTTCGAACAGGTGTAGGCTGCTTCTGAGTGGGCAGAGTACGTAATCTCATCACCTACTCCGCGGGGAGGGTTTGACTGGATTTTGAGTCAAGGGTATAAGTGTCTTGCACTTGTAGTTTGCGTTAGGCAGTGGTCAATGATTTATTACTAACTTAGCGTTATATTTTCCAGCTAGTAGTTAATGATTTAGTACTAACACAGAATGGAGTTCATTTATGCATCAACGTAATTATTTCCCACACTAAATTTTTGTGTGTGAGATGACAATACCGGATGATGAAACTTTTCATACTAAGCAAAGTGAGTTTCTCGTTTGATCGAATGACTGATTTATACATCACTTCCCAAAATAGAACGCAATTAGGTGGTTTTAAGATTGGAGTAGAGCAGACCATCTTCAAGAACTAGTCCAGAGTGAGTTGGATACTGGGAATATACATCTTTTGGGGTACAGTTTTGATGGCGTTTATTAATATTAATTTCAACAAACCATTTTACATGCTAAAAATAGTGGAGTACCTCAAGTTAAAACAGCTCAAACAGGTTAAAATACATCTTAGTTTAAGGCACCAAGCTGTCAAAAAACTGTAAACATCTGTATTGCTCTAAGAAAAACTCTGATTTAAGGCACTTGTGGCACCGCTGTAGTTTCAAACGATTTCCTCCTAACAAGTAAGCACGTAATCTTTGAAGAACGAGTGCTCATGTTTTCAGGACTGCATAGCACAAAGTCGGGCCTGTGGAGTGCTAAGTTGAGGCGATCTTCGCCCATAACCATTGCGGTTGCATCAAGCAAAACATGCCATTGGTTTCTATGGGCTTCGGACACCCAATGCATTGAGTAGTGGGTCCCATTTACATTCGCAGGATAAGAGAACAAGCCTTTTGGGCTTTGCTTACTTTTCCTTCTAAAATATTGACTGAGTTGTGAACCTTTGATCCTCAGATCTAACCATGTCTCGGGTGCTGATATCACTTTTGCGTCCTTGTAACCTGCAAACGCTTTTATGTAGTCACGCTCTTCGTTTATGATTGTCATGTAGTAATTACCCCTGAAAAATGGGTAACTTTCACCCACCAACATCATGGCATCACGATAGCTTGAGGTGAATAAAACAAGATACTCTTCATCAGGCAACCCACACTGCTTCAAAACTTTGTTTCTTGCTTGAATTTCAGGTATTGAGATGAAGCTTCCAAGATATGATGACTTTTTAGTAAGGATATCCAGTAATCTTGATGGCTCGAGCTGAATTCTTACCAGATCATGGAAATTACTTGCAAACGTTTCACGAAATACCCCTCTTGGCGATTTCTTCTTGTCATCAGGTGAAAGCTCCGTAGGCTCTTCTTTCACACAGAGCTCATTAAGGTCAGTTTTATCTTTTCCTTGGACTAGTGCATTTGAATATTCTGGATACTTTGCAACAACGTATTTTTCCACATATTGCATTTCTGCAGGCGTGATCGGTCCTGACCATCTTAGGTCCACACCATGTAGAGTTGATATGGCTTCTGCTATGATATGTGGAGGTATGATGACTCTATGTTCTCTCTGTTGATCATATTCATAATTAGATCATATTCAATCTCATAAAAAAATAGATATTACAAACTCAAAGCAAAACTTACCTTAATGATCATACTATTTGGTCTCCCAGTTTCTGTCGTCTTGAAAAGGGATTTCAGCATATCTCGTTCAACTCCTCCCTGAATTATGTCAAGATTTTATCACAAGCTAAAGTTTAAACAGTAGATATCATAAGCTCTTAATCATTTGACAAAAAAGATCATTAAAGTTTATACCTTTTGTTTAGCTTGAGTTATCCTAGTCTCTTCATTGTTTCTCCCCATCCCAAACAATCAAAATTAAGGCCTTTGGTTGATGAACAAGGTTTATGTATCTAAAAACCGAAACAAATGCCAGGAATGGATCTTTTTCGTGTAGAAACCGTTTCTGTTTGATAATGTTATAGATAGGTTTGGTGACATCTACAATGCAACTAGTAGTACTCTTATACTCTTTACTAATAGCAATGAAATTGCCAAGAAATAGGATTTAGAAACAAAGAGACCTGGTCAAGACTTAAGCCAAAATCCTACACATTTTCTTGTTTTAGATAGTGATTTAAATTATAAACAAATCTCTATTCATTTAAGGTTTGTTTAGACTACCTTTTCACAGCTTGGTTTGACTCAGTGAGTTGTGGGTGAGTTAAGGTTTAAGAGCGTGTCAACCAATTAGATGCTGACAGTGTGTGTGTGATTGTGACGGGTTTAGGCTATTAGACCAGAAGTGAGTTGGAACTTTGGTTGTGGATCCGGTTTGAGGTTAAGTTCACACCGCCTATCAATTATAAGAATCTAATGTAGTTTATGAACCCACTAATCATATTTTATTAAGAAATGTCACCCTTTACATATATAAAAATGCCAACAGAAAACGACTATTTTTTCCCTTCTGAAGTACAAGTGAACGATTAGTATATAGCTTTGGGTAATGGCCAAAAGAATAGTAAGTTTGCATGAAAGATTTGATCACAATTAGTTGAAAATAGCTTTTAACTTTAAATAATATTACAATCTAAGATGTGTGTAATTTACAGAGTTTTCACTTCTTTCTTTTTGAAGGTGTGAATTGATCACGAATGTCGGAAAGTCTAGCATACATGATCTTAACTAGGCTTGCGCTAGAGATTTTCCCCCCTCGAAGAGGAAAACCTAATTGTCAAGACTTGAACTCAAGACCTTGTGTGTCAGGTAAAACCCTTTTCTGGCCTACCCTAAGCATTAAAAAAAATCAAATTTACCATCTCATATTTAAAACAGGTGATTTAAACATTGTATCATGATAAGTAAATAAGGTTTTGCTATACGCAGCCCTAAGGATTTTAGTTAAGGTACATTAAATAGTTGTACACTTAATATAAAATTTTGATATGAAAGGTACAACTTTTTTATGCACATTAAAATGCAGTTTTAAGAGTTGCATTTAGCATTTTCTAAATAAATAATCATGATAATTAATTAACGATATATTTAATAAGTCAGTAATAAATGTCTTTTGGTAAAAATGGACAATCATATATTTTGACCAACACAGGTTATAATGTAATCAATAAAAAGAAAAATTGAAAATAAGATGAATAGAGTAATAACTAATCCAAAACCAGTTTATCATCAGTTTCACAAAAAAATGAACCAGTTTGAGTGACATCAAGTCATTTTAGTTCAAATAAAATGCGTCCTTACATATTCAATTATTCATGATTGTTATGTCCAATTACTTACAAGCGTTATGCGTTTTATTGTTGGTAATTTACCTCTATTGTTATATCATATTGGACCACGCCAAAGGTTAAATTTAGTGACAGAATGATGTCGTAATGCCAACGACACATTTTTTGGAAAGTGAAAACGATGGCTGAAGCGATGACGAAGAAGTTGGAACACTTGTTTGTTGAGAAACGAGTTCATGATTTGTTTTGACGTAAATAAATTGTAGTTTTTGTAAGTACAATTGTGATAATAAGGATGTCATTTCGGAACATGTTTTCTTTTGGCTGAAAATTCTATTAGTATTATAATGGCGTTTTTGTAAGAATGAAAGGTATACCTTTATATATAAGGCAAGCGTTGTATGCTAATGATGATTAGAAATGTTTTTAAGCAACACATTATGTATCTTTGGTGGCGACAAGTTCTATATGATGTGAGATGCCGTTAGAAAGATGCGTTTCGGTAGGAGACAAGAAGTTTATGGGAAGAGGCTGGAGATGACAAGTTATATCCTCACTTATGGAGTACAAAACTTTGTGACACTCCTTTCTTTATTGCAAATATGTTTAACAACTACACATTTTACGGTTAACAAATATTTGATGTGTGCGTATTATTATTTTTATTTGTTTCAAATAAATGTTCAATTTTAAATTTAGATTAATCAAAAAGAAAAAAAAATGACATCTAATTAATTGGTTAACAACGAATTTTCTTAAATTATGTGGTAATTTGACAGTGCACATTTACTTTGAGAAAGATAAACTATCTTCGAGGAAAACATTCAGATTTTTTTTTTTTGGGTCAAGAACTGATCCCATGACTTCTTTCCATAGGCAAAAACGTCTATCAAGTGGGTTAACTAGCTACCACGTTGGAAAGATAATAATTATAAATTTTTTTAGACATTGATGCAAATTCAATCTTAGCCTTTGGATAAACGTTAAAGATGAAATATATGATCTTACGAGTATGAAGTTTGCAAAATATATAAATTTTGATGGTATAACATTTGGGAAAATAATACTACCTACTTTAATAAGTAGGCAACTCCTATATTTCCTTTTACAAATCAATTATCTATATTCCTCATGTGATTAAATAACAAAAAAAAAATTTAAAATTCTTGCTGTGAGTGGAAAAACAAGCAATTGCCTCTTTGTTTATCCTCATAAGTCATAACATTTATAAACTTATTGCTTTCAGTTGGTAGTGTGATCGGAGTTCGGAGTTCCACATGTTTGCACAGTCTAACAAGCTAATTACTTCCTACGAGACAATTCATGTATGCAACCAGGTCGTCAATATATACATATGTGGTAGTTGCGTGAGATAAGTGTCATCATGGATCCTTTATGCGTAATTTAACATGATCTAAGTCATTTTTTGACTTACGTGGCTATCTAGTTGCTAGATATCTGGCTACTCGATATGTATCTAGTGTCCTTAAATGTAACAAATTGGATAATTTTTAAAACCTTAACTTGCAAAGTGAAAACTTGTAAAAAAGTATAAACACATATAGAAAATAGACACACGAGACAGCAGCGAGTAGAGAACAAATTGGCCATAGATAGAATCAAGGTTTTAGTTACAGAAACAAAGAACAAGAACATCAAAGATTACATCGAAAAATATTAGAGTTTTTGTCTAACGGTAAGAAGGCTGCAGCCGTGGTGATTGTAACAGTAGCCAAATGTGGGTATTTATACACAAACCCTATCAAATATTACAAAACAAGTCCCTACGCTTTTCTTCTCTTCATTCTTGATCCTTCCACATATCTTGAAGCATTTGTCCAGCTTTAGTCCTCCTTTTATCACTAAGTAGCTCCAATGGTCCAAACCTACACAACAATAAGCTAAATAAGTGATAATTAATTTTGATATTTCAACACCCTCCCACAAAATTAATTGTGGAAGAGATCTATGTAAGTCCCAACTCAATAGATGGCACTACCTGAAGACACCTCTATGTCGATGGTGGAGTTACTTTGCAATATATGCACTGAACTGGAGACGACCAGTTGAAGTGTGTATATACCAAGTTCTAGATAGATTACTTATATAAATGACAATAAGTAAAGAACAATGCAATAATACAAATAACTTGTAAGATAACTTGATGAGACAATATGTAATTTTCAATGTGTAATTTATTTATTGATGTTAAATAAATTACAAGGTTGATGCGGAACCAAGATAATACAATAATGTAAATATCCTAACAACCTATGAAATACAATTGATCTACACTCGGAATTTCTCAAGACAATCGAAACACTTAAAGTTGTGAAATGTTCCTTTTAGCGATTGAGAGAATATTGCACAGGTTCACCAAGAATATTGCAGGTTTGCAAAGTGTGAAATCTATCGAAGAGTATTCGAAGAAGTAATATTCTTGGTTGTGCAATGACTTGTATTTATAGGCAAAGTTAACATTGGGATGTTAACTTTGGCCGTACAAATGTGGTTGAGAGCATTTAAGGAATAACATTTAATTCCTTAAAAAGCAGTGTAAAGTCGCATGTTAAAGCAACTTTAATCAACCACCTTTATGTACCTTTTATTACTTAAATAATAAGATAAGGCTTATTATCCGGGTAAAGGTACATAAAGCATACAAGTCAATTCCTCGTAATTAGTGTAAAGCTTTGTAAGGGCTTTCCACTGATGGTCTCCAGTTTGTAACTGACTAGAATGTCAACTGGGCTTCGCTGCCATTGCCATTCTCTATCTTCCATTTGTTGTCTTCGACTTCAACTGGAATGATTCTTCAACTTGGTTAGTTCTCAACTGGAGGAAGTCTTCAGTTGCGTTGATTGTACGGTGCAACTGGACTTCAATATATTTCTGGACAAATCTTCTTGGTCACCAGTTTCACTGGTCTCCAGATGCAACTGGTGACTGGCAAGTGTAAACTGGTGACTGGACAGTTCCAGGTGAACTGGTCCTAACAAATTCCCCCTATTTGTCTAGAAATATAGGCAAGTCTTTTTCAGTTCTTGTATCTGTACAAGTGTGAACTGGAGAGACTTGTTCGATTAAATTCTATCTAAGTTTCTAAGGCATTTTTATAGATCAATAAATGTCTTAGGTTTTTCTTTTAGGTTTGTTAGATTTTAATCTATTATCTACCTTGTGGTTACAAACTGGTAACTTCATTTATACAAGGAAATGGAATTTATACAAGTTACAGAATGTAAATACAAATTACAAGTAGATAACTGAAGAAAGAACTTAATGAGATGGCCCTTCGCCAGTTCTTCTTCTCTTGGTCACCAAAGAAATAGGCTGAGAGTCTTCAGGATCAATATTCAACTTTTGCTCAAGATTTTCTTTATGTTGAATTTTGCCCCTTAGAAAGTTTGCCCATGCTTTCTCAAACCTATTCTTTTGTGCCTTCGCATCCAAAACATTCACCATCTCCACCCATTCGCTGAACCCATATTGCATAGCACCAGGATTGTCAGTTTTAACCAGTGGCCCCATGGTATAACTAACTTCGACTTGAAAAACTTTGGTGCCTGGCTTGATTGTTACATTTACACCATTGATAGTACCACTATGTCTTCTGGTTGACATGATCTGGGAGTAGTAGCTTCTAGCTTCAGATTCATTTGTAATTTTTATACTCCCAGCACCAGCAGCCAGTACAGCGGACTTGATGTCTTCATTGGATACCTCGCCAGTTGGTTCAACGAATGTGCTAAGGTCAGCATCTCTTGACAGTGGTCTTCTTGGTTGTGGAATCCTTCTTGGTGGATTCAAAACCTTCTTCACAACCTTCTTAACATTTGCAATTCGTTTAAGAATCCCACTGGCCCTATTCTCCTTGGCCTTCTCCACTGAAATGTTCAAGCTTCTGGCATCGAATTCAGCTTCATCCTCAGGATAGTGTCTGTCCAGTTCTACATCCAGCATTTCTTTCAACTGGTCAACTATCCTGGGATCATTCTTGATCCTGACATACTCCTCCTTAGTGATACCCAAAAGATTGGCATCACTCATATCAAGTAACTTGATTTGTGCAAGATGTGCCCTGGCTTCAGCTTGGTTTCTTTGTTTTATCTTCTTTCTTTCTTTGATATCATTTCCAAGTCTGGCCAGTCTTCTGCTATCACTATCTGAAACTGGAGGAAGTACATCAGCATTACCAGTTTCAAGCATTACATCAGTGGCCGACTGGGCAGATGCATCACCAGCTAAACCTTTGCCTTTATCCAAAACAACATTCCCCCTATCACCATCATCACCAGATCCACCAACTCTTTGCTCACCAGCTTCAGTACTGGTAGCTACAATCAATTCTCTTCCAGATGGAGTCCTTCTAGGTGCAACTGGTGGAAGGACTGCACTTCTTTCCCCCTTGGCAGCATCTAGACCTGCCCGAATACCTTCTCATTCAGAGGGGTGAGATGGCAACCGGTCAAGAGGCTGCCATGACTGCATGTCCTTACACTCTTTGAAGATTCCACACATCATCCTGAAGGACCTCCATAAATGGTTGGTCTCCTTTGACTGGGTCAAAACATTGGCAGTTACTTGTTCTTGACCAGTTTTCAATTCATTTAGGATCTTGGAGTCTTCATCCAACCAGAGACAACCTTATCCTTCACTTCATCATCCTTCTTCTTCAGATTTTCTACTTCAGTTGTCAGTCTATCTAAAGATAGCTGATGTTTGTCAGGTGATCCTTGTGGTATCTGGAGAATGACTTGGTGTTTTTGTCAAGAGTCTTCTGAATCTCCTCCACCCTGGTTAGAAGGTTTTGGAGATCGGCTTATGAGACAACTTGACTGTCCAGTGACGAAGGAGAAGGTGTCACTGGACCAGCAACAGTTACTACTGGAGCAACTGGAGGAGGCAAACTTAAGGAAGTCTCCCCAGTTGTCAAACCAGCAGTTGAAGATATAATAGGAGTGGTGGATGAAGAAAGGAATGGAAAATCAAAGTGTTGTTCATGCTGAGAATGCTCAGGTGTGAACAACGGCGTCGGTGGGTGGCATTTCTCGAGCAAATGAGAATTGCCCAGTTGGTGAAGGAGCGGTATATGTTGGGAAAGATATATCAGTATGCACATTTTCTTGGGAGGGTGAAAGTGAAATTGATGCGTCTGGAAGGGAGACTGGAGATGAAGGGTCTTGGGCTTGTACAGAAGCATCAAGAATCTCCAAGTCTGTTTCAGTACCTTCAGAATCCGAAGATTCTATAAGGATTTCCTCGTCATTAACATTCATGTCCAGATCCATGAATGTAACTGAGGGCTGACCAGTTTCCTGGTCAGTCTCCAGATGACCTTCCCTAGTTTCCTGGATGGGTGCATCTGTTGGTGGATCAGATACCGAAGTATCTTCACCAGGGATAGATGTGATTGGGGTTGCTTCAGTTATGGTTGCTCTATCCTCAACCACAACATTAGACGAACTGGAGGGTCCCTCATTATTTTGAGGCCCGTCAGTTGCCTTTCTGACTCACCTTCAATAGGTGCATCAGTTGAAGCGAATGCCAGTTGCATTCGTTCTGGAATTTCGACCTCTCCAGCTTCAGATACTAGAGAGTCTAAATTTCTTAGCATATCTGGAGCAGTGTACGGTGAATCTGTACTTAGATAAGCTTCTCTGCCCAGAATATGTTTAAAACAGAGAGAGAGAAACCTTGAGAAGGGGATACACACACCCCTGGTGCCCTTCAGCTTTTGGACCAGGCTTCTATACAAGATATCTGCAAAGTCCACTCTCAATCCGTTCCACAAGCAGTAAGCCATTTCTGCTTGTGAGGAGTTAATCTGGTCAAGTCCACCAGAACTCCCACCCATGCTCTCCACCAGGTGGATGAAAAAATACCTCCATGAAGGTGTAAGACCCTTCATGGTCATCGCACCTTTAGTCTTCAACACCCCATTCTCCAAACACTCCTTGTGTCCCATTTCAAGAAGTACTTGGCGAAAATTTATATTTGGGGGCAAGACGACTGGAGATTCACCCTCTCTCCAGTAATTGAGGCGTAAGGCATCCCTCAATACATCAGCTGACAAGGTACACTGGATTGTTCCATCCTTTAAAGTGAAACTGATGGAGGAACAATCAGAAGAAAAACTGGCAGTGTACCAGAACTCACACAAGTAGTTGTGAAACAACTTGCGTGGGTTAAGAGAGAATGAGGGTCCTATTGGAGAATCCTTTAAAAACTTTTGGATTCTTCCAATAAGGGTATTGGACCCTTGAGATCCTCGTAAGCTTGCCATCGGATTGTTTGGATTTAATTTGATGACCGAAGCATTACTAGGAGCACCAAATGCCGGTTTGACATCTGGTGAAGGAGCATATGGAACAGTCAAGAGATTTACATCTCTTGAACGAGATGATCTAGGAGCCATAGAAAAATTGAAAATGAAATTTGGGATTTAGGGTTCTTGATTTGTGAAGCAGAGAGAAGAATGAAGCAATTTTGATGATTGGGAAGTAAATGAAAGAATGTAGAAGAGAAGTAAATGAGTTCGGAGTAAATAAGGGTATTTATAAGGGATTCAAGATCCCAATGAAATACCAAAAATCATATTTAATAAACAAAATCCCTTTTGAAGATATTTTCACAAAGTTAGTTTGAATTTTGAAATAAAATCATAATTTTCCATGTCAACATTAAATGCTACCATGTCAGCATTAAATGCTACGACGGCTTATCTTACCCACGCGCCCACTCACTTTTTGTTTTCCCAATACAAACAGTTGTCAAGTACTAAAATGGCTTGAAACACGTCAGATCACGATACCAAGTGGTTTAAAACACTCGAGTATCATCACGTGTCACACATATTGACCAAGTATTTCTAACGTTATAAAAATTAAGACAAGACTGAACCTGGTAACTGGAGGATCAATCCAGTACCAGTTTCCAACTGAAGAGTTCTCCAGTTGCCATTTTCAAACAAAAACGAATTTTAGTCAGAAAATTATTTTGAGTCTTTCCCCCTAAAATGATGATCCAGAAATTAATTAGTGCCAAGATAGTATCACAAAGGCGTTCGATAGCCTGGCGAGCAAAGATTATCTGGACCTCCTCAACTGGAGAACTTCATCAGTGTCACTGACGCGTCAATAACAAAGAAAGCTCCAGTTTTAAGGATTTAACATTCCCAGTTCGCTGATGAGATGTTTAAAGGTTTTCTCATCGAGAGGTTTTGTAAAAACATCAGCTAACTGTTTGTCAGTGGGGATGAAATGAATTTCAATGTCTCCTTTCATAACATGATCACGAATGAAATGATACCTGATGTCAATATGCTTTGTTTTGGAATGCATCACTGGGTTGTGAGATATAGCAATTGCACTGGTGTTGTCACAAAAGATTGGGGTCCTTGTATACTTTTGACCATAATCTAGTAACTGGTTCTTGATCCAGAGAATCTGGGCACAACAACTGCCGCAGAAATGTACTTTGCCTCGGCAGTGGACATAGAGACTGAAGTCTGCTTCTTGCTGGTCCAACTTACCAGTTTTCCTCCAAGGAAATGACAACCACCAGTTGTTGATTTTCTATCTATCTTACAACCTGCATGATCAGAATCTGAATAACCCATTAGATCTAATCCTGAGCCTTTGGGGTACCAAAGACCAAGATTAGGACACCCTTTCAGGTATCTAAAGATACGCTTTACAGCGTGCAAATGTGATTCTTTAGTGTTAGCCTGAAACCTGGCACATAAACATGTTGCAAACATTATATCTGGTCGACTGGCAGTTAAGTACATCAGTGAACCAACCATACCTCTATAGTCAGTTATGTTAACTGGTTTGCCAGTTGGGTCAGAGTCCAAATTCAATGGTGCTGCAATAGGTGTGTTTTTTCGATGGGATTGAATCATATTTGTATTTTTTTAACAAATCTCTGACATATTTTCCTTGGTTTATGAAAATTCCATTTTCAGTTTGCTTAATCTGAAGACCTAAGAAAAATGTTAATTCACCCATTAAACTCATCTCATACTCAGATGACATGATTTTAGAAAACTTTTTACACATTGCATCATCAGTTGAACCAAAAATAATGTCATCAACATAAATTTGTACCAATAAGATATTACCTCTTTCTTTCAAGATAAACAAGGTATTATCTATTGCACCTCTTTGAAAGCCATTTTTAAGAAGATGTTTAGTTAAAGTATCATACCAGGCTCTTGGGACTTGTCTTAGACCATACAATGCTTTGTTCAGTCTATAAACCCAATGAGGATGCTTTTCATCGATGAAACCTGGAGTCTGCTTAACATAAACTTCTTCTTCCAATGTTCCATTAAGGAACGCACTTTTGACATCCATCTGGAAGACCTTGAACTGCAGATGGGCTGCATAAGCCAGAAATATTCTTATGGCTTCAAGTCTTGCAACTGGAGCAAAAGTTTCATCAAAGTCAACGCCTTCTGCTTGACAATAACCCTGGGAAACTAGTCTGGCCTTGTTTCTTACAACATGGCCATCTTCATCCATTTTGTTTTGGTAGACCCATCTGGTACCAATGGGTTCTTTCTTTAACCCTGGTGGACAAGGAACAAGCTCCCAAACATTGTTCCTTTCAAACTGGAGGAGCTCTTCTTGCATAGCTTCCACCCAGCTTGGGTCTGCCATAGTCTCGTCAATCTTCTTTGGTTCAATTAGAGATAAGAAGGTGACGTTTAAGCATTGTTCACTGGTGGCTCTTCTAGTCTGAACCCCACTAGTTGGATCTCCCACAATCTGTTCAATTGGATGTGCTCGAGTCCATCTAGTGTATTGACTAGGCTGGTGAACTACAATATCAGTGCAAGTCACTTGGCGATCTTCTTCAGTTGCAACAGCTTCTGGAGAAGGATCAGTCCAAACAACTTCTACATCCTCATCAGAGTCAATGAGGTCTCGATTGACATCATGAAATTCCTCATTAGAAGGCATTTCATGAAGAACTGGAGAAGTAGGTGTTTGAACTGGTGCTGATATTGGAGTGGCACGTACATCAGATCCAATCCCCAATTCTTGTGGTAAGTTAAAATTGATGGAGGGATAGAATGATGTGTCACTGGTGGTGTTCTTCTTCTTAACTGGTTCCAATTTGTTGTAACTGGAAACATCTTCTGGTGAAACAACTGACCGATGAACTTGGTCAGTTTCACCAAAATTGATTGGAATGACTGGAGTAATACCATGCCAAAAAGTATAAACACATATAGAAAATAGACACACGAGACAGCAACGAGTAGAGAACAAATTGGCCATAGATAGAATCAAGGTTTTAGTTACAGAAACAAAGAACAAGAACATCAAAGATTACATCGAAAAATATTAGAGTTTTTGTCTAACGGTAAGAAGGCTGCAGCCGTGGTGATTGTAACAGTAGCCAAATGTGGGTATTTATACACAAACCCTATCAAATATTACAAAACAAGTCCCTACGCTTTTCTTCTCTTCATTCTTGATCCTTCCACATATCTTGAAGCATTTGTCCAGCTTTAGTCCTCCTTTTATCACTAAGTAGCTCCAATGGTCCAAACCTACACAACAATAAGCTAAATAAGTGATAATTAATTTTGATATTTCAACAAAACTCATCTTCCATATTTTGGTAAATGTTAGAAATTTACTTAATGTATTACAGTATTATACATATAGAGATTTTACGGGCTCCCACCTTATATGATTTTGAAACAAACTTTATTGGGCTTATGTATTTACTATTGAGTGTCATTTATGAGTAATGTTGATTCAGATATACAAATTTACAATCATTGGAGGAGAGGTTTAATGGACTCGGGTTGCAGAAAGCATCGTTTGGACCAACCCATATGGCCATATCTCACAATCTCACATTGATGTCTGATGATAAAAAAATAAGAGAAAAAAAATGAAAAGGAGATGTATGTCCTCTAAAAGTCAACCTAATGATTTCAAATTTTCAATAGTTTGATTATGGGACAAGGTATAATCCTTTTTTTTTATTCTTTTGATTTTACATATGATCAAGTTGTTAAAGAAATTATTAGACTAATTGTTTTCCAAAAAAAATTTATATAACATGCATATAAGCTTTTGAGTCATTTCTTCTATCACAAATTCTTGAGTAGTCCTAACACTTTACATATCACATTCTCAAAGTTCATACAAAAATAAGTAAAGTGTTAATACAACTTTCTCTATCAAATGTAAGTATATTGTTAATAAAGTCTCAACCAAAAATATTCAAAAACAATCAACAACAACATGGTGATATTACAAAAAAATTCAATCATAAGACCCCAATTCAATTTGACATGGTCGACTTCCACCTAAGGTGATATTACAAAACGGAAGTCCGACTTTTTTTAAATCAGACAATTTGCCAATTCAACAATTGAAGTATATTAACTAGTTGCACGCTCCACCAAATGAGACATTTAGCAGAATTAAATTAGATTTTTCTATTGTACTCCGTATATGATAGTAGTCAGTCACATCACACGCGACGTATACTTTGGGTTGCCATTACTCATCTCTCCTTTGCTGTTGTTTTTTTATACTTATGTATAATGTAAGTTTTCCAACTAGACTCTAGTTTCCATTGATATTTGATACTACAACATTATTTATGCACTTTATTAGTTTTAAAAATATGTGTATATAAAATAAATTTTTAAACATAAACTTGTGTTATATAAAATAAATTTTTAAACATAAATTGTGTTATATAAAATAAATTTTTAAACATAAACTTGTGTTATATAAAATAAATTTTTAAACATAAACTTGTGTTATATAAAATAAATTTTTAAACATAAACTTGTGTTATATAAAATAAATTTTTAAACATAAACTTGTGTTATATAAAATAAATTTTTAAACATAAACTTGTGTTATATAAAATTAATTTTGAAAATATGTGTTATGTAAAATAAATTTTAAACATAAACTTGTGTTATAGAAAATAATAAATTTTACTCCGTATAAAAGTCTATTATGACTTTAGTTTATCAAATTTTTATGGTTTATGGAAACAAAAATTAAAGGACTATTTTTAAATTAGAACTAAAGAAATTAAAGAGAGGGACTAAAGTTGTAAAAATATAAAGTGAAAAGTAATAAAAGAACATTTAGTTTACGGTTCAAGATATTGTTTCTCTCGCACAATTCATTCAGCCGTCATATGTATATCAATATTCAATAGCATGTTTCTCTCGCACAATTCTCTTCCAATTCTCATCATCACCTTGAATACTGGTCAACTCGCCGGTCAACCAAAAGGGGAATCTCCCCGTCTCTCAGTCTCCCTGTCATATATATCTCTGTCTCTCCGTCTCTCAGTTTCTCTCTCTGTCTCTCAGTCTCTCTCCGTCATGACCAGTCAACCAAACGGAGAACTCTATTACAACGTGGCGGATGGTGTTGGCCGGAGGTGGTGGATGGTGTTGGCCGGAGGTGGTGTCCAGATGTGGCGGTTGGTGGTCGGAGGTAATTATAGGTGGCGGTGGTTGGTTACTGGTAACTGTAGACGGTGGTGGCTGGTGGAGTGGTGGTGGTTGTTGACGGCGGCGGCTGATGGTGGAGGTAGACGGTGGTGGCTGTGGTGGTGGTGGTTGTGATTGGAGAGGTTTGGAGGTAAAGTGGTAATTATCTGTTGAGGGGTATTTTAGGCGTTTCAATTCCTTAATTGAGAATTGAAAAAAGGTGGTCCTCTATTATAAGGGATTATAGATATAGTTTTATTTTTCTTCTGATCATATTCTTGAGTTTACAACAACAACAACCGTACCCAATCCCTGGGCGGGGTATGGGGGAGGTGGGCTGTAGACAGTCTTACCTCTACCCAAAGGTAGAGAGACTGCTTTTCAAAAGGACCTGCGGTCATAAAAGAGGTAAAAGTCGGAAAGTGTAAAGTGTTTAGAAATACCGTACCTGTCGGCCGAGAACATGATAAGAAGATATACCTGTCTACTGAGTCCGCTGGGTCCGGCTACCTTGAGAGTAGGGAGGAGTAGCAAACATGTGACCTAAAAATACCTTGGCACATGTTCGACAATACATATACGATAGCAACCATTGAACATATATAACAGCATAAAAATGTAGAAACATGATAAAAACAAGTCTCCTACAAGGACTCAAACAAGTAAAAGAAAACAACCAAGACAAACATACATGATCATATTCTTGAGTTTATTACTTGTTAAGTTTAGTATCATTTTATTACTTGTTAAGTTTGTTATCATTGAAAATATAGTGGTTAGACGTTTTAATATCTTCACAAAAGCTATCAAGTTTAAAGCTCTTTAGGTAAGAAACTTGGAGTGGTCAAGAAAAAGGTTCGAAAATGATTGGAAATACACTGTTTAAACCGATTTGCACAAACAAAGTTCATTTGTTTAACCATATATGTAGCAGAATGATGATATTTAAGTTTGGAATTTGTGACATAAACAGCTTTAACGCCTTTTATAATAACCCAAACGTTATATATATCTTTATCTATCTTTTACGAGTATATATATGATACGTCGCCTTATTGATAGATACCTTCCCATTTTCGCTTAATAAAATACGAGGACCCAAATATTTTCTTAGCCTCAAATTGGGAAAAAAAAAGTCTACAGCGAGGGGGGCCTTATAACCCACTGACCACCCTCTTCCAACAACTCAAATAATCCAATTATTAAAATTAAACAACCAAAATCGTCAAATAGAACGGGTGCATAACAAGAACAATACCGGAGGTGTGACATTCGATTAAGAACTCATATGTTGTTGTCTTGGGCGGATCCTTAGGGGTTTTTCCTTCTATTATTAGGGAGTGTATACCTGGTTAAGACAGCATAGTCTAGACCATCCGTTTTAATATTTGATTCCTGTTAAAAAATAAAATAAAAAGGAGACTGCTTTTAGATAAGGAATATATTACCACATATCTTTCATGTAGTTTTTTTTTATAAGACTTGAACTCACGACTTTTGGTTAAGTAGACGCTACATGATTTGCATTTAGACATTTAGTACCAAATCTTCACTTGAACCCTAGTGGGTTTATTTTGCTGAGTTGGGTTATCGATTCATACATACACATAGAAATTGAACACATATCTATACTATATTATAAAGCAGATTCCCCCTGTCTAACATTTTAAGTTTCAACATTTGCTTTCCCAAAATGCCCCTTCTATCAATTCTATATTTACCAAACACGCTTTCTCTCTCCTCAAATCTCAACCAATCATCTTTTTTCTCTCTCCTTCATAAATCATTTATTCCTCCAATTCATTCAAAATCTTTTATCTCAAAAACTGTACATCGATAAATCATAAAAATTATATGGGTGTTCTTAAAATTTCATGCTCTTTCATTAGAGATGTTATTCGATATACTCTCGACGAATTTTTAAATCCAAGGGCGGAGCCCGTACGGCTAAGGCATTTGGCTATCACACTCTATGACCTATCACCTATCACACTCTATGACATATCACCCCATCATCTCACCGCCGCAACGCGCGGGTACTTGCTCTCGTGTAAATTAAATGATGCTTATATTTTAGTTATTGAAACATATTGAAATACAGAGAAAAGTTGAATACACCTACAAAATTCAAGCATAAGATCTGTTAACAAGGTTGGTGTTACCATATTCTAATCACTAGCAGTTTGGTGACACTCTAACACTTGCAATGCTTCAAAACACAGCAACATAATTTCTTCATTTTTACTCAATTCAAAACACTCCTAGAAACATACAAAAAAGATGTATTTAGTTTCAATTCTACTGTCACTTAGGTCTACACAATCTGTCAACAGAAAACGCTTACTACTACTACTAAAAATGCCCCCTCATGAGCCTTCATCCCACCAGCCCGATTCTTCATTCTTGTACATTCTTCCCCAAAAACCATCTCTCAATCTTACGACAATTCGAACAAAGTCTTCATTAAAAATGAACCTTACCAAGAGAAAACTAATTCTTCTTCTTGTTTTTGTCCTTGTTGGTGCCTCCCTTCTTAGAGTACTTAAACACACCATTACTACTTCATATTTTCCGACGTTGAAACTTGATCAGAATACAAGCAATAATCCGGGTCCAGCTGCAACATTATATGGTAACAAAATATTATCTGAAAAGGAACTGCGGTTTCTATCTGATATTGTTTTACAAAAGTCTCCTTGTAATCTTCTTGTATTTGGGCTTGAAGATCAATACCTTAAGTTACCATTCATTAATAAAGGCGGTTCTACTGTTTTTCTAGAGGACAAGCCAGAAAAACTGATTAAAATGAATAATAATGTAGATGGGACACGGGTTTTCAGGATCAGGTACAAAACTTCTGCAAAGGAAGCATATAAGTTGCTAAAGCATGCAAGAACACACCCGAGCTGTTCTTTGAGGTCCGGGATCAGAATGCTGACTTCCAAATGTAAGATTGCATTAACCGGTTTTCCTAAGGAAGTGCTCAAGACTAAGTGGGATATAATTGTTGTGGATGGGCCAGGTGGGGACGGGCCGGATTCACCAGGAAGAATGGGTGCTATTTATATGGCTGGTGTCCTTGCACGAGCCGGAAATAATGGGACTAATGTGGTTGTACATGATGTTGATCGAACGATAGAGAAGTGGTTTTCTTGGGAGTTTTTGAGTGAAAAGAACCTGGTGTCTTCTAAGGGGAAGTTTTGGAATTTCAGGATAGCTCAAAAAAAGAAACTGGTTTCTTTAACAACATCTTGAGCTACCTAATAGCCATTTATTTGATATTCTTTTGTTTCCCGTTTACTTTCAAGGTTCGACACCCTGAAGAATACTTCTTGAATCTTGATGCATATATGAAAATAGTAATTGCATGCTAGCTGAATGATAATAGTAGGCAGATATAAAATTTGAACAAGGATTATTCTGAGCCTAAACACAAATTAAACTCTGAATGTACCCTTTATATTATCACTTTCTGCTATTGAAATTTCAAATGCTGGTATGCAGAACATAATACGGGCAGCTAAAGAAGTATGCAAAACTTAATCCACGTACGATATATAATGAAACAATCATGTTAACTAACAAGGTGTAATTGAGTCAATTATGCAGCTATAACTTTCTACCCAAGAAGACTACTCTAAAACTTGAAATAGTCCAATATTGCTACTCCTACTCCAGACCATTTTGAACAGGATGACTGATAATAAAACTTGAATGGTGAGTTAATATTACTTTTGGCCAAGTTTTCTCAATCAACAAACTCACTTACAATTCCTACTCCTACACCTTTGTACGAACCACGGATGGGACTTAAACCCTCAACCACTTAATAAAGCTAGGGCAAAGGCATGTAATTAACCTATTGTTGGTTACTTTTCGCGAAGTTGTATCCATCTATTCAAACCTCATTTTCATATTGATATCATTCCGTGGTCCAATTAGTGGTCCTAAAACTTGTTCACTGTAAATCGATTGAGGAGCTTCACTCCTCACTGATATGCAATCATTTCCTAGTGCAATGACAGGTAAATCGGAGTATATGTAAATGCAATTCAAACAGTCATAATTCATATATACTGATTATGACAGTAGTCATTCATCTCCCTGCTGAGTGCTGAATCACTTTTGACTTCCAAAATTATTGAACAAGTGGATTTAGATTTACTGATTCCTTTTGTTTCACATCTTCCATCACATTTGGTAGATAAGCTATGCTCGTAACACAATGCATATCCTCCATTCAAACTTTCAAGCGATTTAATAAAACGAATGAACTTTTCACTAAACGACTCATAAACCATATGATGAACGTTCGTTCGCTGATCACAAATTCAACAATAAAGTCAGAAGCATATGTTAGTTCAAATCCTTGATGCACTTTGCCGCAAGTTAACATGGGGCTCATTTTCAGCTATTTGTTTGGGCCAACATTTGGCCCAATAACGAAGTCTATAAATACAAACGAATTAGTATTAGTAATTACACTGGCTCATTTTTGTCTACTAATAATAATAGTATAAAGTGGAATTCTTTTTAAGAGCATGATCTAATGATTGTACAAACTTTGAACATTATATCATGCTAACCTGAAGACAGGACGTACTTAAATCAAAAGACAAAATTGCCCCCACTCCCTCTACTCATGTTTGTCCACTTCAATGTAACATAGCTATTTCTATATGGGTGTGATCCACAATTTCCATATTGTATAAGATTCCAAATACAACCCCACCACCACCACCACCACCATTTATTGATAAAAGACCATTCTTTCCATTACAATTATAAAAGTAGTTTTCCCCTTTGTTTTGGGGGTTTGTAGAAATTGAAATTGACTGTTCGAATGCTAATCATTTACTCGTTTGTTGCTTCTCTTTTCTATCCATCGCTTAAAAGAAGGGCCAAATGAAATGATAAATATAGCAAATTAATGATCACTACAGTTTATGAAATTGGTCATTTCTTAATATATACCTTATGAAAAATAGTGATTTTTTTTTTTACATTCTTAAACGTTTATTCAATATTGCCCATTCAATTCAGAGGTATTTTAATACTTGACAAAAAATGGTTTGTTCTTGTTGTTACATTCCAAAGGGAAAGATTGCAAAAAAAAGGAAATAAAATAAAATAAAAAATAAGAAGGGAAGGATTAAAGATTGAACTGAGAATCCTCACATGGAAGAAACACCTCCACCATTATCTGTCCCTTGCCAATTTGCATTGCATTCTCAAGTAGCTATTGTCCAAATTGATTGTTCCAAATGTTATACTGAAAAAGGTGGAACACCATATTGTGCATAACACCAAAGATTTTCATCATTTGGTACTTTGACTCATTCACTGCATCATAAGAAGCTAAAAAGAATTCATTCTCAAGTTTGGTTAAAACAACACATGCATTTTTTCTGTCAATATAGATAGATGTCATTGACATATATAAAAACATAAAAATGTTGAAACATTAGCTGAACTATTTCATTCATCCGTGCAATATAGTCCTCTAATTTACAATGAGTATCACTTCAAATCTTTTTCTCCTCTACTTGCTTGTTTTGAGCTAGGCTTTGCTACTAGAAAGTTTGAAATTTTAATTATCTCTCATGCTATTGATGAATATTGGATCCTTTCTCCGACATTGATTGTCGTTTCTTTCCCTTGTATGGGGTCGGTCATTGTTTGGTTTTGAGAGGATTATAAGTCCGTGTTTTTGACACGAATTCAAGATGTGTATATATTTAACGTGTTTGGGTCGAAGAAGCTGGATCAATAATAATGTAATATAAATAATTGTTGTTAGTGTTTGTGTACCCATACATCACCATCTAAATAGAGATGGGAAAGCAACATTTCATTAGATAAACAGGGAGAAGAAAGATGACACCATGTGAAAAGACAAAATGTTAAGGATTGATATAGCCAAGGAGGGTTGATGGTTTTCCAAAGAAAGCATGTCCTACATATATATACATACTTCTATTCCATCAACGCATCCATATCAAACATAAGAGACAAATAGTGTTACAAATATGTGGACTTGTTTTGCTAAGCTATTCATTAATTTTCATATGCTTTATTAAATTGACACTTTTTGACAGGAAAGAAAAGATATGACCCTTCGCTAACTTATTATAGATATATGATTCAAACGATAATTAGTTTGTTGTGTATATGTTTGCCGACGTGCGTGTTTTTTATACATATAATGATCAATTATTAAAAATTAATTTGATTAATACGGAGTATATGTTTTTAATCACTATTTAGCTTATTCGTATTTACCAAGAATGAAACAGTATTTTACAAACGGTTTCTTAATCTTTAAAGTAACGATATATATGATTGTCTACATTATACTTATTTCATTGTTACACCTTATTTTGATGATGAAGTACAATTCCTTTCCCGGCCAAATTGAGTAAGAAAAAACGTCCACCAAATTGAGTATTTATTAGCACCTCCCTTTCTTAGATATGATATAAATGTAGTTCGGAAATATCAATGTTATATCAGATGAATCTTTTTCAAGATGATAGCAACTGTTGTTGTACATGCAAACAATGGACATCTATATATATATATCTATATATATCTGGTCCATCACACCATCATTTTTGCTACCTTAACCACATGTATATGTTTGTACTTCTTCTAGAATTTAGATATTAGATTAGAGTGTTTTATAAAAAAAAAAGAAAAAAAGAATGATAATAATTCATACCAATGTTGAGCAAAGAACTTTAGGTTAATTACTATCACAAACACCATTTCCTACACCTTAAACGAAGGAAAACAAACCGCAAGTTTAGGATCTGGCATCAAGATCACCTTTTTGTGTATCCATCAACTTCAAAAAATGCAGCATGTATGGTATACTTTAGAGTGTTAACATCCTTAGTTACACTATTGTGTAGATATGACATATGCATGTGAAAGTGAAAGAAACTAGAGTTGCAAGAAGCGGTTAACCGATTTCGGTTATTAATTTTAATAACCAAAACCGGTTACTTTTTGAAACAATAATAACCGGTTACGGTTAACTTGTACCGGTTAATAACCGGTAAGAACTTTTTTAAAAAGTCTATAAATTTCCTTCCGGCAACATAAGTTGTTGCACCAATTCAGAACTAAACAAATTAGAACACTTTTCACCAAACATTAATGAGATATCGGTACTAAAAGTGTAGCTACAACATATGGATATATATACAACCAGCCGATTGTCCAAACCATTGGGAAAACTCGTATAAGTTTGTTCCTTTAAAAATGTATATATGTTGAAACTAGGAAGCTCCCATGTTTCTAATTTGCAAAAAATTGTATGGTCTCTCATCAGTTATAATTGTCAATCATTTTTTTTTATATTTTTTTTTGACAAGTGAATTTTACCTCAGACGCGTATGATGTGTGCTAATCGCACAACGAAAGGGTCCCGCACTAAGCGGATCTTAAATAGCATTTCTCACCATACCACCTCCTTAATTGGAAAATACCGTCGAGGAGAACCTACCAAGGTTCGAACTCGAGACCTTGGAGTAACTCCCCCAGGGACCCGCATAGCAGGTTTAGTGAAACACCCCTGTCCACTGGGGTTAATTGTCATCATTTAACTACCCGTATTAAGTTGTCAATGTGTAAAATTTCATTTAGGATTTTGAGAATGACATCTTAAAATAAAATACTACTCGTAGTACTTGACATATATATTTGCCTCGAGAAAAGTCAAAGGAAGAAGTTTAAAAATTTACCACTTAGGGGCTCCCCAATGGGACTCGTCCCTCACTAGTCTGGCATGGAGGGACTAGTCTACACCATTGGGTAGGACTAGTCCTCCACTCGTCCTTGGTGCTCGTCCGGGTGGTTAGTCCCTGCAGGGACGAATGGTTTTTTTTTTTTTTTTTTTTTTTTTTTAATGCTATATACAAAGAAGAAGACAAAAAAATTAGTGGGTCCAAGACTAGTCCTTGAGGGATGAGTCCATTGGGTGCATTTTGGGGGGATTAGTCCTTGGAGTGTTTTTTGCTGATGTGGCGCTGACAGGGACTAGTCTTTGGGGGATTAGTCCTCACCATTGGGTACCCTCTTAGAGGCTCCCCAATGGTATACATTAATCCACCAAAGACTAGTCCCTGTCAGCGCCACATCAGCAAAAAACACTCCAAGGACTAATCCCCAAAAAATGCACCCAATGGACTCATCCACCAAAGACTAGTCTTGGACCCACCAATTATTTAATTTTACCCATTTATCCAAAATTTACACTTTTAACCCTCTAAAATTATAACAAACTAAAACATACACAAATAAAAAACACTTCATTAAAAATAAAAACATTACACAATTTATTTAAAAAAACACACAAAAAAAAAAACATTACAATACTTCAAATAAAGAAAACACACATTAAGCCGGGAGGCGCCATATATGCTCCGTAAGATCATGACGAAGAGCATGATGCACAGTGCGATCTCGAAGCTCCTTGCCGGTACGTTGGTGAAGTGCAATCCTTTCCTCGAACGTACGCTCCGGTAAGACGATTGGATCAATGTCGTCTCCATCCTTGAGTGAGCTTATGGCGTACCCCGCGTCTTCAACCTTCATGTTATTCAATATAACATAGGCTTACATTGTTCGAGTGATCCGATTCACGCTTTTTGATCTTGCTGGTTGGGTTAGAATGTGCCATGAGTTTTGAAGCCCTCCAAAGGCACGCTCGACATCCTTCCGGGCACTTTCTTGAAACTTTTTAAATTTCTTCCGCTTCTCATCTTGAGGGCATGAATACGACTTTACAAAAGTCGACCATTCGGGATAAATGCCGTCCGCGAGATAGTAACCCTTTTTGTAGTGGGTGCCATTAACAGTGAACGAGCTATCAGGTGCACGATCTTCAATGATTTCCCTAAATAAAGGCGACTGGTTCAGAACATTTATATCGTTGTTCGAACCAGCTGTGCCGAAAAAAGCATGCCAGATCCACCTATCGTATGACGCTACTGCTTCAAGCATGATGGTTGGATGACCGTGATCACCACGCGTAAACTGACCTTGCCATGCCTTGGGACAGTTCTTCCAAGGCCAGTGCATGCAATCAATGCTTCCAAGCATGCCTGGGAAGCCATGAAGCTCTTCATGTCGAGCGTACAAGCGTTGTATGTCCTCCGGTGTTGGCCTACGCAAGTATTCATCCCTGTAAAGTTCGAACACACACTTACAGTAATAGTCTAGATAACACCTTGATGTTTCTTCACCCATCTGTAGATACTCGTCAAGCGAGTCGGGATTGTAGCCATACACCAATTGACGTATGGCGCATACACACTTTTGGATGGTGCTGAAACCAGGCTTTCCTCGGGCATCAAGCTGCTTGTCTTGCATTCTTTTAAAATGCAAAGGCACAGGACCTGGATTGCGAGATGGGTATGATATTATGTCGTTCACAATGCGCATGAACATAGGTCTAGACATACGGAATCGTCGCCTAAAGCAATTCAACGAATACTTTGGGTTTTCGTTAAAGTAAGCTGCCATTAGGCGCTCGTCAGCACCATATCGATCTCTTTCGACGACCATACGGGGTATGTATGGTCTTGATGATTCACCTTGTTCAAGCAAATCAACACATTCGGCCATGATGCCAAAAAGCTCTTCATCATCGTCTCCAGTAGGAAACAAATCGGGTCTCGTGTACGTTGGTAAATTTGAATGAAACTGGTTGTTCATGATGATTTATGTATACGAAAGTGTGTTTTGGTATAATATAGGTGAATATATGCAAGAGTGGTGTCAAATGGTGGTTCACTTGAAGTCTATATATAGCCATTTTGAAAAACTAGCCGTTAAGGACTAAAGTTGTCACTTTTTTGAACCTGTTTTGAACTATATAGCCGTTTAGGGGCTAAAGTTGCCAAATGGTGAAACTTAAACAAAAAAAAAAAAAAAAAACAAACTTGAAGTTCGTCCCTGCAGGAACGAACCTGTCGGACGAGTGAGGCGGACGAGAGGGGAACGAGTCCCACCCAACGGTGTGGACTCGTCCCTGTGAGTCGAACGGACCAATGGACGAACCATTGGGGAGCCCCTTACCCCCCTTGATATCTTGAATAGAAAGCTGCATGTCGATTTGCTCTGACTCTGATGATGATGCTTTTTAAGGTGCCCATATATCATTCTGGGGATGTACCTGAAGCATGAAAATTTGTACTTTTTACATGGAGGAGTGTGACAAATAATAATAGATTTTAGTGTTTGGAATCAAATTATCAAGGGAGACAAGGATAGTGCGTGTTTGGTTTTTGAATGCCTAAAAGCTGTGGACTCCATTCCCCTTTTCTCCATTCTTTTTTTTTTTTTTTCTATATTTTTTTGTCATGGGTTTATCGTTTTTTCTCCTTGTATTTTGCTATTTTCTGATGACAAACTTAAATCTAAAAAAATGATTATGGGTCATATATATTTCTATATATAAGACGTACAATTGGCAAATGAGCTAATATATATAACATTGTATTTTTATCTTACTAGGACAACTACATGAATTTACGTACTTATTTTCTACCAGGTTAACTACTAATTAATGACTAATTATCATCAAAATTGGGATAATGATAACTAAAATAAATGGTAATCGGCCGGGAGAATATGACTAAGAATTAGGAAGATTGCTACAATTATATATTAGGAATTTCATTATAATTAGATGATTATGCTACTTTGTATGATTAATTTGACAAACATATTGATATATACTTCTTCGTTTCATTTGGAATATCTAATTTTATAGACTCTTCGAGATATAAAATAGTGTTGTATTTATCTGTATATATTGTTATAAATACTCCTTATAACTCATGTATACTTTAAATTTGTAGCCTTTTGACAACATATTTGCACATACAACCATATGTCCATTTTCTCTTTCACTCTCTCATTACCAAGAAACATATAATTACGATTTACCGAGATTTATTAGTAAAACATAAACGCAAAGGTTAAGAAGTTTGTAAATATTATACATAGATATACTATATATATACCTTAATAGTTGGAATTTTATTCTTATAAGACTACCATGGTAAAAGAACCTACACTTTTAGCACGCATCTTTGAGTGGACATACGCTTTCAAAATTTGGTAAGTGACAGTGTGACACTCTCTCAACACCATTTTCATGCAATTTCGCAAGACAGGGGATTATATTTGGAAAGAAGTCATTATAACAAATGCAATAGGCCGGTTCTTTAATTTCCCATCGTAGTACATCTTTCGGCGTATTGTTACAAAAGACTTTCAAAGCAGCGTGGTTTGGATAGTGGTAAACACTCTGGCCTTTATAGACAGAGGTCAGATGTTAGATCTTCATCTCATGCAAAGGCTGGAGGTCTCTTTCTACTATTAACGTAGACCTGGAAACAGCCTCTCTACCTTGGTAGAAGTAAGGTCTGTCTACATTTTAACCTCCTCTGCCGTCGAGGTATTGGGATCGATCCAAAACCCGTAAAAAAGGCCAGTACAGTTCCTTTTCCTTTTTTTAACTTTCTGGCTTTCAAAAACTATCATAAATTAAGGGATTCGATCTTCTACCATTCAGTACTTGCAAAGGTCGTTTCACTAACAACCACACTATTTTTTTTCTCTACTTTGCAAGGATGCACCTGCCATCACATCATTTTCTCCTATTTACATAAGTCTTAATCACCATTATTTACGTCACTCTTTGATTTTTTTATACACCCTGTTGTCACCAAAGCATTGCGCAGCATACACCTTAACATAATCTTTGTATATATTGATATAATATAAATTGTTATACACCTTAACGTTGTGTTGGAATATGATCAGATGGTACTACCGGTAGCACGATAATTCTCCAGTGGTTCGTGAATGATACAATATAAATGTTCAAAAAGTTATAATTACAATAATTAATAATACGAGTATATAATACCTCTCTACGTACGTGATTTGCATTTTTCATGTTAACCCCAGAACCAGTCAATGGAGAATTAATAAATGAATCCGTTATTCAAAAGAACCATTGAGTGATGAACGTATTAAGTGACTGAATACATAAATAATGTTTGTATGTATTAAGTAAAATATAGGTAACTGAGGGTTATTTTTGTTTATTAAGTAAAAAAAAAACATAAAATTTGACTGATTAATTAAGTTTTTAATTATTAAATTTATTTTTACATATTTACATCCTCACATAGTATGGAAAGCAGCAGTCAATTCCATCAGTATAGAACGAGTACTTGATTTACATACAGTTTTAGGTACGTGGTCGTAGTATCTAATTATGCGACGAAACATCGAGTTTTATTGCAAGAACAATAAATTAATTAAACATAATAAATAAAAAATGTAAACTTAAAGAAACGAATTTATTAATTTAGGTCACTTTACAATTATTTGATGAATGATACATCCAAAACTTTAATTTATCGCATTCCCCACACATATCGTCATATTCTTTGAGAGGGAAAAAAAAAGAAAAAAACTCGTAATAATGAATTGGAATTAGCTAGAGCTAGCGTCGTAGCATCAAAGTCCTTCATACATCACTATATACACTCGACACATAATTAGTCATTGTACTACCTATTTCACATACTATTCACGATTGATGGATTTTTTTTCTGGGTTATAATCTTACCTTTTATATACTACTCCCCCTCCGTCCCACTAGAAGTGTCACATTTTGAATATTTAAAGTCTTTGTTTTATAACTTTAACCTTAAACATGTTTTTTTTGTTATATAATGCTTGATGAAAATTATACCCAATGAAAGTATATCTAAAACTCAATCAATTCATATAACTTTCATCAAATATTATATAGCACAATAAAAAATATTTAAGGTCAAAGTTGAAGAATAAAGACTTTGAAAATTCAAAACATGACACTTTTAGTGGGACGGATGGAGTATTTGTTTATTTATGACATACGAGAGATAGTGCCCGCGCGTTGCGGCGGTGAGATGGTGGGGATGATAGGTCAAGTCATAGAGTATGATAGCCAAATGCCTTAGCCGTATGGGCTCCGCCCTCGAATTTAAAAATTCGTCGAAAGTATATCGAATGACATCTCTAATGAAAGAGCATGAAATTTCAAGAACACCCATATAATTTTTATAATTTATCGATGTACGGTTTTTGAGATAAAAGTTTTTGAATGAATTAGAGGAATAAAATGATTTATGGAGGAGAGAGAAAAAAATGAGTGGTTGAGATTTGAGGAGAGAGAAAAAAATGAATGGTTGAGATTTAAGGGTATTATAGGTATATTAGGTAGAGATGTTTAAATTAGTGAATAAAGAAGAGGGGTAATTTAGGTAGTTCAAATCATCTTTTGAGATTTTAAAAAAGGGCAAAATGCTTTATAAGATAGTATTAGATATAATACAATAACAAATACCCAAGTGTATGTTTTTCCATCAAATATTTGTACACCAACAAAATAATAACTTTATACAAATAACAAAACAAAAAAAAATTAATTTCCTAATTATGAAACATGCAGTATCTTGATGATTAATTCATGTGCGGATTAATATCTAATTAGGAAGAATAGATTAAAGAAAAGTTACCCCCCCCCCCCCCCCTTTTTTAATCTTGTTTCCTATTCCAAACTCACGAGCATAGCAACATGCTATTGGATCGGATTAGGTAATTGAAAAAGTTTAAAGTTGATCATATAGATATATGAAATTTTAAATAATAAGAATCAGATAATTTACGCGATATTTAATTAAACTGATCAGCAAATATTGAATCAACAAAGAAACGATCGATCAATGTCGAAATGTTTGCCTACAAGCTTGACAAGTAATCTCTAGACAATTAGTAGAATTATCAATCCTACGAGTAGCTCTTTCTTTCATCTTCTCCACTCTTTCAACCTCTTCTCGTGCTCGTTCCCACATATGCCTTGCTCGCGAAAATTCAGATTGTGCGAGCTCCATTTCGCGCTTTGTCATCTCCCTTACACGCTCCACATACGCTTTCTCCATTGTTGCTATCCGAATTTGATCCGCCGCTTGCCATTTTAATGCTTCAACTTGCCCCGCCCCCTGCTTATTATTTTGATCACTTTTCGATAACATACAATGATCTGCTTGTGGAGGTTGAATTGGCCTAAGACTAATAGATAATTGCAAGTCTAGAGAAGGACCATTATTTGTAGAATTACTATTCTCTAAATTGGGGAATTGATGAATATTATCTGATCGGTATCGTATCGTATCTGACGGCCACGACGGTCCGGCATGCGCATACGGACCTCTTGTGTACTGTGTCGTAGGAAGGAGTTGAAGTACCCTTTGATCGTCTTCCATTTTTTGAGATAAGAAAGGGAAAGAAAGCGTTTGTGTGTGTTTGTATGTGTTAATTTGTGTGTGTGAAATTGAAGGTGGCAATGGGATGTTGTTCTTTATATAACATTTTCTTCAAAATTGAATTTACGAAAGTAGCCCTGGTTGCCATGCAAAATGACAAACTACGGCTTATGAAATGACGGAAAGACCCTTAATAGATTAGTTGTTTCCATTTTAAGGAATGACGTAAGATGGGTATAATGGTCAATCAACATAACAAAAGCACATTTTTTCCGTTGTACTGAAATGGGGTTGCAAGAAACGGATCGCGTTATTTGGCAATAAGTGGTTTCTTTTAACTTTTTAGATAATAATAATAAGATAATTACTTTGTTAACAAGAAAGGAATTGTCTGCTCATTTTATTCAAGTCGTAATTTAAACTTAATATCTATATTTAGCAATTATTATGTGTATATCTTTAAGTTTCCCACTACCGATATACTATATATTTTTTAAATACGGTATATTATTGTCTTTTCTTGGGAACTTTATGCATGTTTCATGTTACGCATGATAATCGAAAAATATGAAAAATGAGAGGCTCATATATACGTTTTTATCATTTTTCATGAATGTATGTACAGGTCATAGTATATGTTTTGTTTGTTATATAACGTTTTTTTCCAATCATTTTTAAACGACAACATGATAAACGTTCTGGTCTAATCAAATGATCAGCATGACTAGATAAGTAAGTAGATTTATATCAATTTAAAAGATTTTTGCCTCAATGATGGAACAAAAGTGAAAAGTGATATATATTGATTAAGAGTCTTTAGATACAAAAACAATTAGATACCCCTTTCGTCTCATATTAAGTATTCTAGTTTGATTTTTTGGGTTTTTTTTCCAACTTTGATCGTAAATATTTTTGTTTGTGTTATACGGGGTATAATACTTGATATAACATATATGAATTGATTGAGTTTTAAATGCACTTTTCATTGATATAACTTTCATCAACTAATATATAACACAAACAAAGATATTTACGGTCAAAGTCGAAAGAAAAAGAATTGACCAGTCAAAATAGGACAATTAGAAATAGGACGGAGGAGGTAATATGCAAGAAGCATTTGATTACGCGTGAAAGGCCATTAACATATATTAAACAGTCACGCCATGCATCGGTGATCAGGGACGGAGCCAGAAATATTTTTGTGAAGGGGCTAATTTAAAAATTGTTTTTCATATTTATCAGAGTAATACCAAAAACGTAAATAAAAAAATTAGGCCTTAGCTGAAGAATAGAAAATGGACCGCTTAAATAATTTTGTAAACATCTGACTTTGTAAAATTTTCAAAAATCGGTGTTGAGAAATACGAGTTTAGCTTATGTGAGTACCGATTATGAAAATGTATGTCTTTGAAATAAACAACATAATATAATTTCATTGAAATATATGATATTTTATAAAATAGTTAGTTTGTACATATCTTTCCTATTTTACTATTGTGATTATAATTATTACTTGTTTGAAATAAACATATATTATAATAATTTGAAAAGAAAATATTTTTTTCACATACAACTATATTATTGACGTATTACATATTTACCCAAACTAGGAGAAAACACTTTTTTCAACCTCTCATTTTTTAATAAAAATTAAAATAACTCAAACTTTTACTATACCGATGTAGAAATATATTTCAAAACTAATGCTTAAAAAATTAATGACTTCAAAGAAAAGAATATTATTACAAATATACCCTTAAATAAAAAATTTGCATTGTACCAAAATTGGCGTAGGGCAGTTGCCCACACTGCCCATGATGTCTCCGTCCATGCCGGTGATGGTGATAGCAGAAGCAGAATTTTAAAGCAAGGAATTTAGGCCTCAAAAATTCTAAAAGTCTCAAATTTATATATCTTTCATACCCATTTTAAAATATATATATACACATATATGAAAGGTGCATGTTGTACATGTTCATGTAACTATAACATACTGAGTAAATATATATAGTCTATCACTCACAACCGATTTGGGCCTTTGGGGCCAGCATCTTTTGGAAACAATTACACTGTTTATTTGTTTAACATTAATCTCGTCAATATGTTATTCCGCTCCTTCTCGAAAGAGTTCAATTTTCGTACCATGTTATCATTGTAACTTAAATTTATGCTTAATTGAAGAATAGTTTATTTTTTCCCCGCATCGACTACAAAATCAAATACGGGGTTATTTATATATCCAATTAATAGTTAACAGAAGAAAACCATACGTAATTTTTTTGAACAATTAATACGTATTGGATACGTAATAATGGTTATCATTATAATTTTAAAAAGTTAATTAGTTCTTTAGCTCAAAAGGTCTGAGAATACATTTTCTTCAATTTTTCAATGGAGCATGCAGACAACACTTTGGTATCTTTGACAATGGAATCCTCGTATGTCATCCATTCTTGATAGTGCAATATACAAAAGTCAACTCATTCTTGATCAATTAACGATTAGAGATCATATATATTATTATTTTATGAATATATTATATATATATATATAGGGGTGGGATAAATTGAGTCCAGCTTAATTTGAGTCCAAAAAGGGTCCATGTAACTTACACATGTGTAAGTCGTGGTGGCGGTGGTCGCCGTCGCCGGAAAATCATGGTGGTGGTCGGAGATGATGGTGGTGGTGGTTGGAATTTGAGGAGATGGAAGAAAATCAATGGACTCAAATTGGACTCAAAATAAGCTGGACTCATTTTATCTTTTCCCTATATATATATATATATAGTTAGTAAAATAAAACAATATTAAAGTAAAACAAATAAAATAATAAGTTTTTTTCATTAAAAATCATCGTGTGCATCATGAAAACATCGTGCATCTATATATATACACTTGTGCTTCGTGAATCTTCGTACATCAATTTTACCATGATCTAAGGGTCAAGATCATGTCTATTTGTTTTACTTTAATACTTATTTTACAATAACTAACCCCTATATATATCATAGTAAGTATATAGTACATTTATTTTTAATGGATAGCGACTAACTGAGTCTTGGTGGAACATAATCACATGAAACTGGCTACGGGATCGATGATTTCGGTTCTTTGAATTGTGTCCTGAAAGTCGATTGATAAGTGAGTCTATGATCGATTTGGTATGATGTATATATTATATATATATAGGTTAGTAAAATAAAACAAGTATTAAAGTAAAACAAATAAAATAATAAGTTTTTTTTCATTAAAAATCATCGTGTGCATCATGGAAAACATCGTGCATCTATATATATACACTTGTGCTTCGTGAATCTTCGTACATCAATTTTACCATGATCTAAGGGTCAAGATCATGTCTATTTGTTTTACTTTAATACTTATTTTACAATAACTAACCCCTATATATATCATAGTAAGTTATATACATTATTTTTAATGGATAGCGACTAACTGAGTCTTGGTGGAACATAATCACATGAAACTGGCTACGGGATCGATGATTTCGGTTCTTTGAATTGTGTCCTGAAAGTCGATTGATAAGTGAGTCTATGATCGATTTGGTATGATGTATATATTATATAAAAATTTGATTTGATACGATGTACCCGCAGTAAATATGAGTTTAATTGCTACTCGAAAAAATATTCTCCAAATGTACATATATTATATACATACTTGAAAGGAAAACATACATGATGCTCAAAGCCTCGAAAAATCTAATCTTCATCAAGAGATTTTCCCTTTGCATTATGTCTTCTAATTGATCTCGAAGTCAAAAGCCTTTTAAGCATGTACTAACTAGATAAATACCCGGTCGTTGACCGGGTTACAAACAATAAATTTATATTTTTTAATTTTTTGAAAGACATAGCGGATAAATAACTAACACCTCCAACTTTGATGCGCCCACACCGGGTTTGAATCTCGGTAATGCCCTAAAGAGTTTGCTCTCCCATGTGTAGATGAGTATAACATTGCTAAGGCCGCCTCACCACATTTGCATGTGACATGATTTGAACCCATGACTCCCTAGGAAGAAACCACAAAGTGGAATACTTAGTACACGGAACATGTTCATCTTTGTAAATAAAGATATGAATTAACTTTCAATACATTCTCTACCCACACACCACATCTACCCAAAATATCCTTAATATATTTTTGTAACACCCCAAGCTAGGCTCAGAATATTACTGAAAAGATATAGCGTATGCATGAGATTATCGTAGAACCTGAACTATATGAATAAAAGGGATTCGGTGAATCCAACATCAACAACAAGAGCAAAAATGCATAATACAAGTAAGGGGCAAATGAATCCTGGATCCATGTAAGTCCAAGCCCAAGTTCTAGCACAAGCATCAATCAACCCTCGCATCTTGGATTCACTTGATTACCTGAAAAGTGTACTAAACAAAGTCAACACTAGGTTGGTGAGTTCGTAGTAGTGGATCACAAGGAACCATCGACAGTCAATCACAATAATATAAGATAATGGCAAGTGGTATACTTACCGTAGGCCAATACAAGTCACACAAACCCCAAATAGGTTAACTTATAGCTTAACCTAGTCAAACGAGTAATCGCACAAGTATGGCGTGAGATGAAATGAAGTATGCCATATATGAAGTATACAGTGATCGTATGCAAGTGTCATAATGAAAATCATGGGTGTGTCAACCACATGATCAATGCAACAATTAGAATATTCTTGCGTGAGTACCGCTCAAATAGAATATGCTTGCTGTAGGAATCCGTCTGCCCATGACACATATTAAATTGACGTGGCTAGTACGTGATGATCCAAGTCGGGTCATACCCAATAACAAGCTAGACAAACACCAATGATATTTATTTATATGATATGATCTTTAAATAAATATCAATACTTGAAGTATTTAGAAAGTGAGTTTCTAAATAATTGCACTTGAGATATATAAATAAATTATATGGATGATTTATTTTGAGAGAAATGTGAATAAGTTTATTTGGCAAAATAAACACTTGTGTGTGTTGTGTATAATATGTAATATGTTACATAAGATATATAACAAGTTATGTTGCAATTTTATCTACAAAATGTACAAGTAAATGGTTTTATAAAATTTGTAACAAAAATGTTTGTTACACCTTTTGGGCCCCCCCCCCCCATGTGCATTTTATGTGTTGTTTTGTTCTACATATAACACATGTAGTCATAAAAAGAAAACAACACACACAACATTGTAACTATCAATTCTTACATGCAAAAGTAAGACTTTTCTCTCAATTTTTCTCAACTAGAAAACTTCTTTTCTTTAAGTGTTTACAAGTTTATATCCTAGCATATTTTGGGGTGTTTGTTGGAAGCTTGGGGTATACAAGCTTGAGGTTCTTCTAGATTGAAGACTTGCCTTTTGAAGAACATCATATTCTTCATTCATTTGGTTATGTAATTTATTTATTCCATTTGGTATGTAATAAGTAGATTAGTTGCATTTTTTCTTTGAAAATGTAATCTCCATGAAAGCATCAAAGAAGTTTGGGGCTGAAGTTGGAGGCCAAAAGAAAGGGTGGAGAAAGATGTTCAAAACACATCACAAAAGGTTACTTGAAGCATTTGGATGCAAGATCAAGTGGGAGTTCACCGACACAAATTTTGTCTCACTTTGTCCCTTAGGTTGAGACCTTTTGACACACTTGTTTCGGCTAACAAGTGTGGTCAAATTAGTTGGCTAATGTTGTGCACTTATTATGTTTGTGTGGTTGTTTGTTATTTTGTCATGTGGATGCTCAAAACTTACAACTTAATGACATACATAAAAATTAAAAATTTGGTTCTAAAATTGACATTAACTTGGCAAATTAAAATGGGTTTTATTAAAAAGTTAATGGTTATAATTATAAAAATGGATTTTATAAAGAACCTTGAAATATGGATTTCAAAATTCATTATGGTCCATAGTTTTTGACTAGAATATAAAAACTCAAACGACCCTTTTAAAAACAAGTTAAAACGCCATCTTTTATACAACACTTAATTATTTGGGAACTCTTTGTAGGATAAAGGTCACCTAACCACTTGTATATATAAATTTACATGTGTGTGTAAGTAGGACAACTTGATTTGGAAGCCATGTGATTAGGGTCACCGAAGCATGGTAACCAAAGGCGTTGATGGGATTAAACATGCGACTTAATATAAGATATTAAATCAGTCCCATACCACTAGAAATTGTAAAGTGTTGCAATTGTCAAACGTTGACTACCTTGTTAATTTAGATCATGGGATAAAGGTCACCTAACCACTTGTATATATAAATTTACATGTGTGTGTAAGTAGGACAACTTGATTTGGAAGCCATGTGATTAGGGTCACCGAAGCATGGTAACCAAAGGCGTTGATGGGATTAAACATGCGACTTAATATAAGATATTAAATCAGTCCCATACCACTAGAAATTGTAAAGTGTTGCAATTGTCAAACGTTGACTACCTTGTTAATTTAGATCATGGGATAAAGGTCACCTAACCATCATTTAAATGTAACATTGGATTCTAGATTTTAATTATTAAATGGTTGTAATAGTTAAATAGGATATTCTTCATTCATTTGGTTATGTAATTTATTTATTCCATTTGGTATGTAATAAGTAGATTAGTTGCATTTTTTCTTTGAAAATGTAATCTCCATGAAAGCATCAAAGAAGTTTGGGGCTGAAGTTGGAGGCCAAAAGAAAGGGTGAAGAAAGATGTTCAAAACACATCACAAAAGGTTACTTGAAGCATTTGGATGCAAGATCAAGTGGGAGTTCACCGACACAAATTTTGTCTCACTTTGTCCCTTAGGTTGAGACCTTTTGACACACTTGTTTCGGCTAACAAGTGTGGTCAAATTAGTTGGCTAATGTTGTGCACTTATTATGTTTGTGTGGTTGTTTGTTATTTTGTCATGTGGATGCTCAAAACTTACAACTTAATGACATACATAAAAATTAAAAATTTGGTTCTAAAATTGACATTAACTTGGCAAATTAAAATGGGTTTTATTAAAAAGTTAATGGTTATAATTATAAAAATGGATTTTATAAAGAACCTTGAAATATGGATTTCAAAATTCATTATGGTCCATAGTTTTTGACTAGAATATAAAAACTCAAACGACCCTTTTAAAAACAAGTTAAAACGCCATCTTTTATACAACACTTAATTATTTGGGAACTCTTTGTAGGATAAAGGTCACCTAACCACTTGTATATATAAATTTACATGTGTGTGTAAGTAGGACAACTTGATTTGGAAGCCATGTGATTAGGGTCACCGAAGCATGGTAACCAAAGGCGTTGATGGGATTAAACATGCGACTTAATATAAGATATTAAATCAGTCCCATACCACTAGAAATTGTAAAGTGTTGCAATTGTCAAACGTTGACTACCTTGTTAATTTAGATCATGGGATAAAGGTCACCTAACCACTTGTATATATAAATTTACATGTGTGTGTAAGTAGGACAACTTGATTTGGAAGCCATGTGATTAGGGTCACCGAAGCATGGTAACCAAAGGCGTTGATGGGATTAAACATGCGACTTAATATAAGATATTAAATCAGTCCCATACCACTAGAAATTGTAAAGTGTTGCAATTGTCAAACGTTGACTACCTTGTTAATTTAGATCATGGGATAAAGGTCACCTAACCATCATTTAAATGTAACATTGGATTCTAGATTTTAATTATTAATTGTCCATGAGACATAAAAGGGTATTAACAATTAAAATTTATATTTGATATCGAAAATACTAATAAAGGACTTTGTTAATTTTGTAGATGGCCGCTAACAATGCAATTAACCCCAACCAAAACGTCCATAATTTTTCACTAAGATCCATTCTTGAAAGGGATCGTCTCAACCAAAACAACTTTGTGGATTGGTTTCGTAACTTGAGAATTGTTCTCAAGCATGAAAAGAAATCCTATGTGTTAGACGATCCTATTCCCGATGAGCCCGAAGAAGGGGATGTTGAAGCCTTTAATGATTGGGTTAAATATACTGAGGACTCCGTGCTAGTTAGTTGCCTCATGTTAGCGAGTATGACTCCCGAACTCCAAAAGGAGTTCGAGCACCATGGGGCATACGACATGATTACCCAACTTAAGGAAATGTTCCAACAAAAGGCAAGGGTAGAGCGCTTCGAAACGGTTCGAGCGCTTCATGCATGTCGCATGGATGATTCACAATCCGTCTCAACTTATGTTCTTAAAATGAAAAGTTACATTGATCGCCTCGAAAGGCTAAATTGTCCCGTTTCAACAGAGTTGGCTACGGATTTGATCCTCAACTCCTTATCCAAAAGTTTTGAAACTTTTGTATTAAATTATAACATGAACGGATGGGACAAAACCGTTTCCGAGCTCCATGGGATGCTCAAAACGGCCGAGGCTAGCATGGGAAGAAAAGTTCAACCCGTTCTAATGATCAATGAAGGCGGAAAGAAAAGGCCCAATCCCGGACCAAAGGCAAATGTTGCTAAAGGAAAAGGATTCAACAAAAACTACAAAGGAAAGGGAAAGGCAAAAATGGAAACCCAAAAACCGAAGAAGCAAAAGGTTGCTATTAATGACCCATGCTTTGAGTGTGGGGAGATAGGACATTGGAAGAGAAATTGTCCAACCTATCTCAAAGAGTTGAAAGCTAAGAGGGATGCAGGGCATACCTCAGGTATAATATTTATGATATATATTGAGCTTAATAATGTTTTTTCTTGCATATGGGTATTAGATACCGGATGTGGAACTCATATTTGTAATATGTTACAGGGGTTCAAAAGAAAGAGGTACATCAAGAAGGGAGACATTAGTCTCTTTATGGGCAATGGTGCAAGAGTACAAGTTGAAGCCCAAGGAGACTATCTTTTGAAACTTCCAAGTGGTTTGGAAATAATGTTGAACAATGTTTTGTATGCCCCTAGTTTGACTAGGAGCATTATTTCTGTTTCCCGTTTAAGACATGTTGGATATGATTTTAATTTTGTTAACAATGATATCCATATTTCTATGAATGATGTATTTTATTTTAAAGCCATGCCTGTAAATGGTATTTATGAATTGGTTCATGAAGACACAACATATGATAACTCAATGTACCAAGCTACCACCAAGAAACTTAAATTAGATTTAAGTGAAACCTATATTTGGCATTGTCGTCTTGGCCATATAAATAAAAATCGCATATTAACACTTCGAAAGAATGGTCTTTTGAAGACAAAAACAAATGATTCATTCGATGTATGTGAATCTTGTTTACAAGGCAAGATGACTAAAGCACCTTTCAATGGCACTAATGAAAGGGCAAAAGATTTATTAGGAATCATACATTCGGATGTATGTGGTCCTTTTAAGCCAATGACTAGGAATGGTGAGAGATACTTCATTACATTCACCGATGACTATAGTCGTTACGGTTATGTGTACTTATTAAAACACAAGAATGAAGCTTTTGAAATGTTCAAAACCTTCAAGAATGAAGTAGAAAACCAACTCAGCAAGTCAATAAAAATTCTTCGTTCTGATAGAGGAGGTGAATACCTAAGTGATGCTTTTCAAGATCATCTTAGAAGTTGTGGGATTATCTCACAACTAACTCCACCTGGAACACCACAACATAATGGTGTATCTGAAAGGAGGAATCGAACCCTATTAGATATGGTTCGTTCCATGATGAGCAAAAGCTCACTACCTCTATCATTTTGGGGTTATGCCATAATCTCTGCTGCCCGAATTTTAAATATGGCTCCCACCAAGAAAGTGGAGAAAACACCTTTTAAAATATGGCATGGAAGAGTTCCATCTTTGTCATACTTAAAGGTATGGGGTTGTGAGGCTTATGTAAGACATGATGCCTCAAGCAAATTAGAGCCCCGATCCACTAAATGTATTTTTGTAGGATATCCTAAAGATGATTTAGGATATTATTTCTACAATCCTAATGAGCAAAATGTATTTGTTGCTCGAAAGGCTGAGTTCTTAGAAACTAAATTCCTTATGGAAGGAGCTAGTTCTAGAACAGTGGAACTTGAAGAAGATCAAGAACCACAAACAGATACACGCTTGGTTGACACTAGTATTCAACAAAAGGATGTTGAAGATGATCAAAGAGTTGATCAAGACACACAAAACGTTCGTAGATCTGGTAGAGCTACTTATCCACCTGAGAGATATGGATTTCTCATGGATGAATGCTATATGGTGGTTTCTGATGAACCAACCAACTACCATGATGCAATATCCAAATCAGATTCGGAAAAATGGCTAGAAGCCATGAACGCTGAGATGCAATCCATGTATGACAACCAAGTTTGGGAATTGGTTGTTGCACCTCCTAATTCCAAAGTAGTTGGAAGTAAGTGGGTGTTCAAATTGAAACACGATATGCATGGAAACTTGAGTACTTATAAAGCTAGACTTGTAGCAAAAGGTTTCACTCAAACTCGAGGGGTCGATTATGATGAAACTTTTTCGCCTGTGGCAATGCTAAAGTCTATTAGGATATTATTTTCCATAGCCGCACATTATGACTATGAGATATGGCAAATGGATGTCAAAACCGCTTTTCTAAATGGATATCTTGAGGAAGATGTCTATATGGATCAGCCTGAAGGTTTTATCGATCCTAAACATCCTAATAAAGTATGCAAGTTAAAGAAATCAATCTATGGATTGAAACAAGCATCGAGAAGTTGGAATCGTCGTTTTGATGAAGAAGTCAAGAAATTTGGCTTCATAAAAAACGCTGATGAAGCTTGTGTGTACAAGAAGGCTAGTGGGAGCATCATTACTTTTCTAGTATTATATGTCGATGACATTCTACTATTTGGAAATGATATTCCAACCTTGGAAGGTGTAAAAGCCTGGCTTGGAAGTTGCTTTTCCATTAAGGATCTTGGTGAAGCCGCTTTTATTTTGGGAATAAGGATCTATAGGGATAGATCAAGGCGCTTAATAGGTTTGAATCAAAGTGCATACATAGACAAAATCTTGAAAAGGTTCAAGATGGAAAACTCCAAGAAAGGTTTGGTGCCTATTCAAAGAGGAACTATATTGAGCACTTCTCAATCTCCTAGCTCAAAAGTTGAGCAAGAGAGAATGAGTGGAATCCCATATGCATCTGCTATAGGATCCATCATGTATGCTATGATATGCACGAGATCGGACGTGTCATGCGCTTTAAGCATGACAAGTAGATACCAGCAAAATCCAGGAGATAGTCATTGGATGGCTGTCAAATATATATTGAAATATCTTAGAAACACTAAAGATATGGTTTTAATATATGGATCTGGTGAGGAGGAGCTCGTTGTAAAAGGTTACACGGATGCGAGTTTCCAAACTGATCGAGATGATTCTCGATCACAATCGGGGTATATCTTCATTCTAAACGGAGGAGCTGTTTCTTGGAAAAGCTCAAAGCAAGATGTGGTTGCATTGTCCACTACAGAATCGGAATACATCGCCGCTTCTTTGGCAGCACAAGAAGCTGCATGGTTGAAGAAATTCATTACCGATCTAGGGGTTGTTCCTTCCATTCAAGAACCCCTAGAAATTCTTTGTGACAACGAGGGCGCGATTGCTCAAATCAAGGAACCTCGTGCGCATCAGAAGACTAGACACATTGAGCGGAGATTCAACTACATAAGGGATGAAGTTGAAAAAGGAAAGATATGTATTTGGAAAGTTCACACTGATCAAAATGTTGCGGATCCACTCACGAAGCTCCTTGAAAGGCCCAAGCATGAGAGTCATACTTGTGCCATGGGACTTCGATATTCTAGTGATTGGATTTGATCTTTTTATGTTTTTGGATATCGGAACACTTGTATTTATTAACACTTTATATGAATATTGATATTCTACTTTAAATTGTGTTATGTTCCAATTTTGCATGTTTAAATCCATGAATAAGTTAATTATTCTAAATATCCGTAGTCGATCATATTTGTGGGAACAAATATGAATGTAAGATTATTATGAACTTGGATTGGTAGATATTCAAAAGGTTTTGAATATAGAGCAAAGTGTTGCTACCAAGGTTCATAGATATTTGTGGGATACAAATATTGGACTGACCTGCTCTCAAGCATTACTACATGGAATCTTTGTGATTGATCATAAGTAATCTTGAGTTAAAAGGCGAATATCATTGTATCCTCAGACCTGAGATACATATTGGGTCTTGAAATTCACTGAATGTTATACTTTGACTTAGTTCTTCGCTGTTCTGAAACATGGCAGTACATAAGACTAAGCTCAGGTATGATATAAGGTGATTGTGAAAGACGTATGTAGTCGAGATGGAATTTGTCCCTCTTATTCGTTGAGAGTAAGATGTCTAAGGCCTGCTACAAAGTTAAATCAATAGAGAATGATCACTCTGTGTCTCTAGGATTTAACATGACATCTGTGACAAAAGGATAAATGATCGATTCACCTAAATCATTTCAAGAAAGGGACTTGAAGGGGATGATGTTATTGAATGGCACTTCGTCATACGTATTAGGGGTAGCAAACCGTTGTTAGGCGGTATTTGCTGCTTGCGTCAATCTTCTATGAATCTTGTGCAAGTGGGAGATTGTAGGAATCCGTCTGCCCAAGACACATATTAAATTGACGTGGCTAGTACGTGATGATCCAAGTCGGGTCATACCCAATAACAAGCTAGACAAACACCAATGATATTTATTTATATGATATGATCTTTAAATAAATATCAATACTTGAAGTATTTAGAAAGTGAGTTTCTAAATAATTGCACTTGAGATATATAAATAAATTATATGGATGATTTATTTTGAGAGAAATGTGAATAAGTTTATTTGGCAAAATAAACACTTGTGTGTGTTGTGTATAATATGTAATATGTTACATAAGATATATAACAAGTTATGTTGCAATTTTATCTACAAAATGTACAAGTAAATGGTTTTATAAAATTTGTAACAAAAATGTTTGTTACACCTTTTGGGGCCGCCCCCCCCCCCCCCCCCCCCCATGTGCATTTTATGTGTTGTTTTGTTCTACATATAACACATGTAGTCATAAAAAGAAAACAACACACACAACATTGTAACTATCAATTCTTACATGCAAAAGTAAGACTTTTCTCTCAATTTTTCTCAACTAGAAAACTTCTTTTCTTTAAGTGTTTACAAGTTTATATCCTAGCATATTTTGGGGTGTTTGTTGGAAGCTTGGGGTATACAAGCTTGAGGTTCTTCTAGATTGAAGACTTGCCTTTTGAAGAACATCATATTCTTCATTTCTACTTCCTTACTAGCTTGGAAGAAGGTAGTTCTCTAAAACACCCTATGGTTGTTGTTTTGTATGTATGTTGTTCATATACATGGATCCTTATTGTTTGGGTTTTCTTTTATAAGTTAAACTTTGGTTTTTAACTATATACACATATTGAAAAGTTCAATTTTTCCGCTGCGTTTTAATATTATAAGGATAATATTACTTTGATAAAAACCCAAAAATCCCAACACTTGAACCCTTGAACGACTCTAGGGACTCGACCCGAGGACCATGGAAGTTCAACAAGCCCAAACGACTCTTTTGTAGACTACTCGACTCATTTTAGACTACTTGACTCCTTCGTAGACTACTTTTATATTTTGTAGACTACTTGTCTCTTTGTAGACTACTTTTAGTTTGTGTAGACTACTTGTCTCTTTGTAGACTACTTTTAGTTTGTGTAGACTACTTTCAGTTTGTGTAGACTACTTCCAGTTTTGTAGACTACTTTTGGCATACAAGATGACCGATTGAGACAAAACGTAATTCTTCACAAATGTAGAGGGCTCAAATACCTTCTCAGAAACATAAGGATTGACTCTTGGAAATCTCTAACGAACGAGTTATGGTGTTTCCAAAACAAGCCTGCACACTTTCGCCTAGCTGAAACCTTGTAACCAAACACACCCAAATTCGACCCAAACCTCTTTTGACCTCAAATTCGACTAGGAGCTTCTTTCAAACTCATTTTTAAACATAAATGAACATAACCCACATCACAATTTCGTTCTATAGCACCAATTTCGTGTTCAATTTGTTCTTGACCCGTTTTGGCTTTTGACAAAACCCTAATTGACCTAAAATCGAATCTTGGAAATCTCTAACGAACGAGTTATGGTGTTTCCAAAACAAGCCTGCACACTTTCGCCTAGCTGAAACCTTGTAACCAAACACACCCAAATTCGACCCAAACCTCTTTTGACCTCAAATTCGACTAGGAGCTTCTTTCAAACTCATTTTTAAACATAAATGAACATAACCCACATCACAATTTCGTTCTATAGCACCAATTTCGTGTTCAATTTGTTCTTGACCCGTTTTGGCTTTTGACAAAACCCTAATTGACCTAAAATCGAATCTTGGAAAGCTTGGACTCATTTTTGCAGCTTGTATGAACATATTTAGACACAACCCACTTCAAAACTTGATTCAAAACATCCATTTTATGCTTAGATTCTGATTTGACCTAAATTACCCACTTTGTAACCCTAATTTTGACCCACTTCGTTTTTGACTTGCAAATAGACTCAAGAACACTTGGGTTTGACTAGAAACATGATAATAAACATAAAATGATGGATTTGAGTGAAATGTAACTTACCAAAACCTTCTCCAAGTTGAGAAATCCGAAATTGAGCTAAATATGGAGTTTTCTTGCACTTTGACTTTCAATTTTGAGATATGATGATAAGGAGATGATGATGATTATTATTCTAGTTTTAATCTTGCTTAAATTTCAATAAGTGTGATAGAAATCTAGAGAGAGAGAGAGAGATAAGTGTGTGTGTGTTCTTGGAGATTTTAGAGGGAGAAAGAGATGAGTGAAAGAATGAATGGAGGTGAAAGGTGGAAGGAAATGGGGGATAAGGGTGGGTCAAATGGTGGGTCATGGGTGTGGGTGAGATCCACGGGTTGACCCGTCTCAATTACTAGTTAAATTCAAAAGTTACCTCGTATCGTTTAGTTTCGCATCGTCCAATTAAGTTGTCACTCGACCCGTTAAGCATTTCGTACCTTATTATGTCTCACTGTGACTAAATTAAGTCATCCATTAAGTTCGTTAGTCAAAGTACGCGTAAAGTCAAGAGTTCAAAAGTCACGGATGTTACAATTTTCCAACTATGTGTATCCAAATTATTTCTCTCATTTATTCACTAATTTAAATATTTTCACCTAATATACCTATAATACTCTTAATAAATTTATTTACAACATATAGGGGTGAGTTATTTTAGGACCACTCCTTATTTTAGGACCATTAGGACCATGTGTAAATTGTAACTTACACATCATCATCATCATCACCGACCACCACCATGATCATCTCCGACCACCACCATGATCATCTCCGACCACCACCATGATCCTCCGGCGACGACGACCACCGCCACCACGACTTACACATGTGTAAGTTAACTTACACATGTGTAAGTTAACTTACACATGTGTAAGTCGTGGTGGCGGTGGTCGCCGTCGCCGGAAGATCATGGTGGTGGTCGGAGATGATCATGGTGGTGGTGGTGGTGGTGGTCGGAGATGGTGAAAAATGAATGATTAAGATTTGGTCCTAATGGTCCTAAAATAAGGAGTGGTCCTAAAATAACTTCCCTCTTACACCTTTAAAATAACTCCAATACCTATTTTACATCAAATACTTTTACATCAATAATCTCATCGTTACTGCCACATCGCCGCCACAACCACCCATTGCGCGAGTACCCATTTCGTTTAGTACCAAGAGGCTTACTATAAATGGGTTAGGCAATTGCCTAAGGCCCCCAAATAATTTGGGCATTCAATTTTATGGCTGAAAATAAATGTATTATTGGGGTTTTTTTTACACTTAGTTTGACTTTAGTTATGAGTTTAGGGAATAAAGGTGATGTCCTCCTTCAAGTCGATGTTTTCATTCAATTCAAATGCGTTTCTTTTTAGTTATCATTATTGAAATGATTGGTGGCTTCAAAATCCTATAAAAACATAAAAACCAAATATTAGTTAACATTACGTAGTAATATAGCGTGGAATATTATTGAAATTCATGGAATGAAATAATATAAATATGAACAAAATATGGAGAAATATATGAATGTAAAAAACAATATTGTTTTCATCTTTTTGTTTGAAAATTTGAAAATGTGATGTGTTGAAATGAAAAGAAGATTTTTGTAGTATTTATAATGGTATAGTAAAATCTTTTTAACATTTGTAAAGATCTCTTATTAGTTATAAATTTTAATTTTTGATTATATATGTGCTAGGTCAAAACACCACTTAAGGCAATATGGTGTAATAATTTTTTACACTCGTAGTTCAAATTTCGAAATAGCTGTATACATGTGGTAATTCGAAATTCGAAATATGAGTAATATAATTTATGGTATGTTGGGATGTGCTAGTACAAAGCTGTCAAGTTGTATATACCACAATTCGAAATTCGAAATATGAGTAATATAATTATTTTTCTAATCGATTAAATTTAGCATGTAGTAAAGATTTTTATGTGGGAAATGTCAATAATTTCAATATTTTTAATTTTGGCTTTTGTAAGTGTGATTGCCTATAATTTGTTTTTGACTTTTGTAAACGTGATTGTCGACTTTTTTTTATAAATATATTTCTCTAATTTGTGTAAATAACAAAAAAGTATGCAACTATTAAATTTAGCATGTATTTTTTTAAAGTTAGGAATCATCGATGTTTGCTAATGAATGTCTTCAATAAACAATTCGTATAATATTACATAAATGCTTTAAACTTTGTTCAACACTTCTAGCAAGTCGTTCTTTTTCTTCTTAAATTATAAGATACATGTGTCATTGAATTTGTTTAGTTTTCTTCTAGCAAGTCTTTTACTAAAGGACTAACAAATTTATATGTGCACTTGTAATTAAAAGATGCTACAAATAAAATAACACATGTACAAAATAACTGAAACAAAAACATTTGAATGAATATAATCATATATCAAATTAAGATCTTAAGACATCAAGACTTCCATACATTTACAATAAAAATATTTAAATAATTTAAAGCTTCAACAATGTAGAATAGAAGAGTAATAAGCATTATTATAAAACATCAAAAGATAATGGATTAATCTTCATCTATTAGTAAAATCTATTATTGTTCTTGAGCTTCACTTGATTCATATTCTTACGTTTGATCAATGGGATGTCATCATTAACAATTTCCTATAACATAAATACAAGATTAGTATACAATTAAAATGAATGACCTCACTATTTCATGTATATAATCTTTTTGAAATATATATATACTTGCACATTGGCCAAAGGTATCCGAAGTCATCATCATCTAAAAGTGTATCTCCATCATCTAACCACAAAAACCAAATAGACGTAGATATTTAACAATGAAATAATATGAATATGGAAAAACATGAAGAAATATAAATATAGAACACATTACCTTCTTCATCTTGTTGTTTAAAAATTTAAAAATTGTGATGTATTAAAATGAAAAGAAAATTATAATGTATTTGTAAGTCCCAACTCAATAGATGGTACTACTGAAGACACCTCTATGTCGATGGTGGAGTTACTTTGCAATATATGCACTGAACTGGAGACGACCAGTTGCAGTGTGTATATACCAAGTTCTAGATAGATTACTTATTTAAAAGACAATAAGTAAAGAACAATGCAATAATACAAAATACTTGTAAAATAAATTGATGAGACAATATGTAATTTTCAAGTGTAATTTATTTATTGATGTTAAATAAATTTTTTTTTTTTTTTTTTTTTTTTTTTTTTTTTTTTTTTTTTTTTTTTTTTTTTTTTTTTTTTTTTTTTTTTTTTTTTTTTTTTTTTTTTTTTTTTTTTTTTTTTTTTTTTTTTTTTTTTTTTTTTTTTTTTTTTTTTTTTTTTTTTTTTTTTTTTTTTTTTTTTTTTTTTTTTTTTTTTTTTTTTTTTTTTTTTTTTTTTTTTTTTTTTTTTTTTTTTTTTTTTTTTTTTTTTTTTTTTTTTTTTTTTTTTTTTTTTTTTTTTTTTTTTTTTTTTTTTTTTTTTTTTTTTTTTTTTTTTTTTTTTTTTTTTTTTTTTTTTTTTTTTTTTTTTTTTTTTTTTTTTTTTTTTTTTTTTTTTTTTTTTTTTTTTTTTTTTTTTTTTTTTTTTTTTTTTTTTTTTTTTTTTTTTTTTTTTTTTTTTTTTTTTTTTTTTTTTTTTTTTTTTTTTTTTTTTTTTTTTTTTTTTTTTTTTTTTTTTTTTTTTTTTTTTTTTTTTTTTTTTTTTTTTTTTTTTTTTTTTTTTTTTTTTTTTTTTTTTTTTTTTTTTTTTTTTTTTTTTTTTTTTTTTTTTTTTTTTTTTTTTTTTTTTTTTTTTTTTTTTTTTTTTTTTTTTTTTTTTTTTTTTTTTTTTTTTTTTTTTTTTTTTTTTTTTTTTTTTTTTTTTTTTTTTTTTTTTTTTTTTTTTTTTTTTTTTTTTTTTTTTTTTTTTTTTTTTTTTTTTTTTTTTTTTTTTTTTTTTTTTTTTTTTTTTTTTTTTTTTTTTTTTTTTTTTTTTTTTTTTTTTTTTTTTTTTTTTTTTTTTTTTTTTTTTTTTTTTTTTTTTTTTTTTTTTTTTTTTTTTTTTTTTTTTTTTTTTTTTTTTTTTTTTTTTTTTTTTTTTTTTTTTTTTTTTTTTTTTTTTTTTTTTTTTTTTTTTTTTTTTTTTTTTTTTTTTTTTTTTTTTTTTTTTTTTTTTTTTTTTTTTTTTTTTTTTTTTTTTTTTTTTTTTTTTTTTTTTTTTTTTTTTTTTTTTTTTTTTTTTTTTTTTTTTTTTTTTTTTTTTTTTTTTTTTTTTTTTTTTTTTTTTTTTTTTTTTTTTTTTTTTTTTTTTTTTTTTTTTTTTTTTTTTTTTTTTTTTTTTTTTTTTTTTTTTTTTTTTTTTTTTTTTTTTTTTTTTTTTTTTTTTTTTTTTTTTTTTTTTTTTTTTTTTTTTTTTTTTTTTTTTTTTTTTTTTTTTTTTTTTTTTTTTTTTTTTTTTTTTTTTTTTTTTTTTTTTTTTTTTTTTTTTTTTTTTTTTTTTTTTTTTTTTTTTTTTTTTTTTTTTTTTTTTTTTTTTTTTTTTTTTTTTTTTTTTTTTTTTTTTTTTTTTTTTTTTTTTTTTTTTTTTTTTTTTTTTTTTTTTTTTTTTTTTTTTTTTTTTTTTTTTTTTTTTTTTTTTTTTTTTTTTTTTTTTTTTTTTTTTTTTTTTTTTTTTTTTTTTTTTTTTTTTTTTTTTTTTTTTTTTTTTTTTTTTTTTTTTTTTTTTTTTTTTTTTTTTTTTTTTTTTTTTTTTTTTTTTTTTTTTTTTTTTTTTTTTTTTTTTTTTTTTTTTTTTTTTTTTTTTTTTTTTGTTTTTCGAAACTGGAATGATTCTTCAACTGGTCAGTTCTCAACTGGAGGAAGTCTTCAGTTGCGTTGACTGTACAATGTAACTGGACTTCAATATATTTCTGGACAAATCTTCTGATCTCCAGTTCACTGGACAGTTTCACTGGGTCTCCAGGTGCAACTGGAGACTGGCCAGTTTACCAGTAAACTGGTCCTAACAAATTCCCCCTATTTGTCTAGAAATATTGCCAAGTCTTTTTCTAGTTCTTGTATCTGTACACGTGTGAACTGGAAGGACTTGTTTGATTTAAATCTATCTAAGTTTTCCAAGGCATTTTTATAGATCAATAAATGCCTTAGGTTTTTCTTTTAGGTTTGTTAGATTTTAATCTATTATCTACCTTGTGGTTACAAACTGGTAACTTTATTTATACAAGGAAATGAAATTTATACAAGTTACAGAATGTAAAACAAAATACAAGTAGATAACTGAAAAGAAAGAACTTAATGAGATGGCCCTTCGCCAGTTCTTCTTCTCTTGGTCACTAAAGAGATAGGTTGTGAGTCTTCAGGGTCAATATTCAACTTTAGCTCCAGATTTTCTTTATGTTGAATCTTGCCCTTAGGAAGTTCACCCATGCTTTCTCAAACCTATTCTTTTGTGCCTTTGCATCCAACACATTCACCATTTCCACCCATTCACTGAACCCATACTGCATTGCACCAGGATTGTCAGTTTTAACCAGTGGCCCTCTGGTATAACTAACTTCAACGTGAAAGACTTTGGTGCCTGGCTTGATTGTTACATTAACACCATTGATAGTACCACTATGTCTTCTGGTTGACATGATCTGGGAGTAATAGCTTCTTGCTTCAGATTCATTTGTTATTTTTATACTCCCAGCACCAGCAGCCAGTACAGCGGACTTGATGTCTTCATTAGATACCTCGCCAGTTGGTTCAACAAATGTGCTAAGGTCAGCATCTCTTGTCAGTGGTCTTCTTGGTTGAGGAATCCTTCTTGGTGGATTCAATACCTTTTTCACAACCTTCTTAACATTTGCAATTCTTTTTAGAATCCCACTGGCCCTATTCTCCTTAGCCTTCTCCACTGATATGTTCAAACTTTTGGCATCGAATTCAGCTTCATCATCAAGATAGTGTCTGTCCAGTTCTACATCAAGCATTTCTTTCAACTGGTCAACTATCCTGGGATCATGCTTAACTCTGGCATACTCCTCCTTAGTGATTCCCAAAAGATTGGCATCACTCATATCAAGCAGTTTGATCTGTGCAAGATGTGCTCTGGCTTCAACTTGGTTGGCTTGTTTCATCTTCTTTCTTTCTTTAATTTGATTACCAAGTCTGGCCAGTTGTTTGCTTACACTATCAGAAACTGAAGGAAGTACATCAGCATTGCCAGTTTCTAACATAGGAATATCAGTGGCCGGCTGGGCAGATACATCAACAGCTAAACCTTTTCCTTTATCCAACACATTCCCCCTATCACCCATATCACCAGTTTGCTCACCAGCTTCAGTATAGGCAGCTACAACCATTTCCCTACCAGCTTGACTTCCAGATGGAGTTCTTTCAGGTGCAACTGGTGGAAGGACTGCACTTCTTTCCCCCTTGGCAGCATCTAGACCTGCCCTAATAACTTCCCATTCAGAATGGTGAGATGGCAACCGGTCAAGAGGCTGTCATGTTTGCATGTCCTTGCACTCCTTGAAAATCCCACACATCATCCTGAAAGACCTCCACAAATGGTTGGTCTCCTTTGACTGGGTCAAAACATTTGCAGTAACCTGTTATTGACCAGATTTTAATTCATTTAAGATCTTGGAGTCTTCATCCAAACCAGATACAACCTTTTCCTTCACTTCCTCCTCCTTCTTCTTCAAACTTTCCACTTCAGTTGTCAGTTTATCCAAAGACTGAGCATGAAGGGATACCTGGGTGTTCAAATTTTCAATGCTGCCTCTCAACTGGTTGATCTCACTAGTGAGTGGGGCCAGATCAACCTGAGGAGTGGCTAGCTTGGTGATCTCAGACATCACCCTTTCAATCAATTGTGCTTCTCTTGCACCCAGCGTATCCTCTATCTTCTGACCAACTGAAGTCATCAACTGCTCTCCAAGTTCAGTCACATTTAGGACAGGTTTTTCAACCAATTCCTTTACCTGCCTTTCAATCTCCCTTAAATCTACTTCAGATGTTCTTACAGTGTTGCCAAGCAAATTGGAGATTGAGGTTGTGACCTTGGACTGAGTAAGGTCAAAGGCTTCCTTCAAAGATGTTGCCAGATTGTTGCAGCCAGTGACCAACTCATTTAGCTTATTGAACACCAAGTCTTCATTTGATGTAAACTTGTTAATCCCCAGATCAACCACTTTAATGTTTGTCAAGTGATCCTTGTGGTATCTGGAGAAAGACTTGGTGTTTTTGTCAAGTGTCTTTTGAATCTCCTCCACCCTGGTAAGAAGGTTTTGGAGATCGGCTTGTAAAGAGACAACTTGACTGTCCAGTGATGAAGGAGAAGGTGTCACTGGACCAGCAGCAGTTACTACTGGAGCAACTGGAGAAGGCAAACTTAGAGAAGTCTCCCCAGTTGTCATACCAGCAGTTGAAGAAATAGTAGGAGTGGAGGTAGAAGAAAGGACTGGAAAATCAATGTGTTGTTCATGCTGAGAATGCTCAGGTGTGAACAACGGCGGCGGTGGGGGTGGCATTTCTCGAACAAGTGAGAATTGCCCAGTTGGTGAAGGATCCATACGTCTGTTTCCAGACATATAGTTATAAGTTGGGAATGGTATATCAGTAGGCACATTTTGTTGGATGGTGAAAGTGAAATTGATGCATCTGGAAGCGAGACTGGAGATGAAGGGTTTTGATCTGGTACAGCAGAATCAAAAATCTCCAAGTCTGTTTAGTACCTTCAGAATCCGAATATTCTATCAGGATTTCCTCGTCATTAACATTCATGTCCAGATCCATGAATGTAACTGAGGGCTGACCAGAAGGGTCAGTCTCCAGATGACCTTCCCCAGTTTCCTGGATGGGTGCATCTGTTGGAGGATCAGATACCGATGTATCTTCACCATGGATAGATGTGATTGGAGTTGCTTCAGTTATGGTTGCTCTATCCTCAACCACAACATTAGACGAACTGGAGGGTCCCTCATTATTTTGAGGCCCACCCAATTGTCTTTCTGACTCACCTTCAATAGGTGCATCAGTTTTAGCGAATGCCAGTTGCATTCGTTCTGGAATTTCGACCTCTCTAGCTTCAGATACCAGAGAGTCTAAATTCCTCAACAAATCTGGAGCAGTGTACGGTGAATCTGTACTTAAGTATGCTTCTCTGCCCAGAATTTGTTTAAAACAGAGAGAGAGAAACCTTGAGAAGGGGATACAAACACCCCTTGTGCCCTTCAGCTTTTGTACTAGGCTTCTAAACAAGATGTCTGCAAAGTCTACTCTCAATCCATTCCACAAGCAGTAAGCCATTTCTGCTTGTGAGGAGTTGATCGGGTCAAGACCACCAGAACTCCCACCCATACTCTCCACCAGGTGGATGGGAAAGTACCTACATGAAGGTGTAAGACCCTTCATGGTCATCGCACCCTTAGTCTTCAAAACTCCATTCTCCAAGCACTCCTTGTGTCCCATTTCAAGGAGGACTTGGCGAAAATTAACATTTGAGGGTAAGACGACTGGAGATTCACCCTCTCTCTAGTAATTGAGGTGTAAGGCATCCCTCAATACGTCAGCGGACAAGGTACACTGGATTGTTCCATCCTTTAATGTGAAACTGATGGAGGAACAATCGGAAGAAAGAGTGGCAGTGTACCAAAACTCACACAAGTAGTTGTGAAACAATTTGCGTGGGTTTAGAGAGAATGAGGGTCCTATTGGAAAATCCTTCAAAAATTTTTGGATTCTACCAATAAGGGTATTGGACCCTTGAGATCCTTGTAAGCTTGCCATCGGATTATTAGGATTGAGTTTGATGACCGAAGCATTACTAGGAGCACCAGATGCCGGTTTGACATCTGGTGAAGGAGCATATGGAACAGTCAAGAGATTTACATCTCTTGAACGGGATGATCTAGGTGCCATTGGAAAATGAAATTGAAATTTGTGAATTAGGGTTCTTGATTTGTGAAGCAGAGAGAGAAATGAAGCAATTTGATGATTGGGAAGTAAATGAAAGAATGTAGAAGGAAGTAAATGAGTTCGGAGTAAATAAGGGTATTTATAAGGGATCCATGATCCCAATGAAATACAAAAATTATATTTTATTTAACCAAAACAACTTTGTAGATATTTTAACAAAAGAAATTTGAATTTTGAAATAAAATCATAATTTGCCATGTCAACATTAAATGCTACCATGTCAGCATTAAATGCTACGATGGCTTATCTTACCCACGCGCCCACTCACTTTTTATTTTCCCAATACAAACAGTTGTCAAGTACTAAAATGGCTTTAAACACATCAGATCACGATACCAAGTGGTTTAAAACACTCGAGTACCATCACATGTCACAAATATTGACCAAGTATTTCTAACGTTATAAAAATAAGACAAGACTGAATCTGGTCACTGGAGGATCAGTCCAGTACCAGTTTCCAACTGAAGAGTTCTCCAGTTGCCATTTTCAAACAAAAACGAATTTTAGTCAGAAAATTATTTTTGAGTCTTTCCCCCTAAAATGATGATCCAGAAATCAATTAGTGCCAGGATAGTATCACAAAGGCGTTCGATAGCCTGGCGAGCAAAGATTATCTGGACCTCCTCAACTGGAGAACTTCATCAGTGTCACTGACGCGTTCAATAACAAAGAAAGCTCTAGTTTTAAGGATTTAACATTCCCAGTTCGCTGATGAGATGTTTAAAGGTTTTCTCATCGAGAGGTTTTGTAAAAACATCAGCTAACTGTTTGTCAGTGGGGATGAAATGTAATTCAATGTCTCCTTTCATAACATGATCACGAATAAAATGATACCTGATGTCAATATGCTTTGTTTTGGAGTGCATCACTGGGTTGTGAGATATAGCAATTGCACTGGTGTTGTCACAAAGATTGGGGTCCTTGTATACTTTTGACCATAATCTAGTAACTGGTTCTTGATCCAGAGAATCTGGGCACAGCAACTGGCCGCAGAAATGTACTCTGCCTCAGCAGGGGACATAGAGACCGAAGTCTGCTTCTTGCTGGTCCAACTTACCAGTTTTCCTCCAAGGAAATGACAACCACCAGTTGTTGATTTTCTATCTTTCTTACAACCTGCATGATCTAAATCTGAATAACCCATTAGATCTAATCCTGAGCCTTTGGGGTACCAAAGACCAAGATTAGGACACCCTTTCAGGTATCTAAAGATACGCTTTACAGCGTGCAAGTGTGATTCTTTTGGGTTAGCCTGAAACCTGGCACATAGACATGTTGCTAACATTATATCTGGTCGGTTGGCAGTTAAATACACCAGTGAACCAACCATACCACGATAGTCAGTTATGTTCACTGGTTTGCCAGTTGGGTCAGAGTCCAAATTTAATGGTGCTTTAATAGGTGTGTTTTTCGATGGGATTGAATTATATTTGTATTTTCTTAACAAATCTCTGACATATTTTCCTTGGTTTATGAAAATTCCATTTTCAGTTTGCTTAATCTGAAGACCTAAGAAAAATGTTAATTCACCCATTAAACTCATCTCAATACTCAGATGACATGATTTTAGAAAACTTTTTACACATTGCATCATCAGTTGAACCAAATATAATGTCATCAACATAAATTTGTACCAATAAGATATTACCTCTTTCTTTCAAGATGAATAAGGTATTATCTATTGCACCTCTTTGAAAGCCATTTTTAAGAAGATGTTTAGTTAGAGTATCATACCAGGCTCTTGGGGCTTGGTCTTAGACCATACAATGCTTTGTTCAGTCTATAAACCCAATGAGGATGCTTCTCATCGATGAAACCTGGAGTCTGCTTAACATAAACTTCTTCTTCCAATGTTCCATTCAGGAACGCACTTTTGACATCCATCTGGAAGACCTTGAACTGCAGATGGGCTGCATAAGCCAGAAATATTCTGATGGCTTCAAGTCTTGCAACTGGAGCAAAAGTTTCATCAAAGTCAACGCCTTCTGCTTGACAATAACCCTGGGCAACTAATCTGGCCTTGTTTCTTACAACATGGCCATCTTCATCCATCTTGTTTCGGTAGACCCATCTGGTACCAATGGGTTCTTTCTTTAACCCTGGTGGACAAGGAACAAGCTCCCAAACATTGTTCCTTTCAAACTGGACGAGCTCTTCTTGCATAGCTTCCACCCAGCTTGGGTCTGCCATAGCATCGTCAATCTTCTTCGGTTCAATTAAAGATAAGAAGGTGACGTTTAAGCATTGCTCACTGGTGGCTCTTCTAGTCTGAACCCTACTATTTGGATCTCCCACAATCTGTTCAATTGGATGTGCTCGAGTCCATCTAGTGTAATGACTAGGCTGGTGTAACACAATATCAGTGCAAGTCACCTGGCAATCTTCTTCAGTTGCAGTAGCTTCTGGAGGAGGATCGGTCCAAACTACTTCTACATCCTCATCAGAGTCAATGAGGTCACGATTTGCATCATGAAATTCTTCATTCAAAGGCATTTCTTGAAGAACTGGAGAAGTTGGAGTTTGAACTGGTGCTGATATTGGAGTGGCACGTACATCAGATCCAATTACCAATTCTTGTGGTAAGTTGAAATTGATGGAGGGATAAAATGATGTGTCACTGGTGCTTTTCTTCTTCTTAACTGGTTCCAATTTGTTGTGACTGGAAACATCTTTTGGTGAAACAACTGACTGATGAACTTGGTCAGTTTCACCAAAATTGATTTGAACGACTGGAGTAATATCAAGGCTTGGTCTCTTGTTGATTGCTTCAGTTGATTCATCGAATGTAACATGAATTGTCTCATGAACCTTTTGGAGTCTATAATTATAAACTCTAAAGGCCTTTCGAATATCTGAATAACCTAAAAATACCCCTTCATCAGCTTTTGCATCAAACTTTCTAGCTGACTGGAATCGTTTAAGATATAAACTGGACAACCAAATACATGAAAGTATCCAATATTTGGTTTACGATTCCTGAGTACTTCATAGGCAGTCTTCTTATGTCTCTTGATGTAGACTGACCGGTTTTGGGTGTGACAAGCAGTTGCAACTGCCTTAGCCCAAAAACTGGTGGGAAGACCAGATTCAGATAGCATACTTCTGGCCGCTTCTATCAGTGTGCGATTCTTTCTTTCCACAACTCCATTTGCTCTGGAGAGTGTGCTGATGAGAAGTTTTGAGAGATGCCAGTGTCATTGCAAAATGTTTCAAGTACCTTATTTGAAATTCAGTACCATTATCACTTCGCAACTGACAACTTTTCGAGTATATTTGAGTTCAATTCTTTTGATGAGAGAGATGATTTCAGCAGGTGCATCACTTTTGGATCTGAGGAATACCACCCAGCAATATCTGGTGAATTCATCAACTATAACTAGAGTGTACTTCTTTCCAGCTCTAGTTTGAACATTCACTGGACCAAAGAGATCCATATGTAGCAAGTGAAGAGGTTCAGTGATGCTAAAGTTTTGCCTAGTTTTGAAACTGGCTCTTTTCTGCTTGCCCATCTCACACCCTGGACATGGCTTTTCTTTATTGAAAGAAATTTGAGGTATCCATCAACCAGTTGTTTGCGAGACAACTTGTTAATATTTTTAAAATTAAGATGGGATAATCTTTTATGCCATAGCCAGTTGGTGTCCTCATCAGCATTGGTATAGAAACATTGCTCTTTTGGAGCTGGTTCCATATCCATGATGTACACATTTCCTTTTCTTGGTGCAACCATCACCACTTTCCAATCTTTGTTAAATATGGTGCCTTGAGCAATATCGAACAAAACTCTGAAGCCATCATCACAAAGTTGGCTGACACTGATCAGGTTGTATTTCAAACCATTCACAAATGCAACTCTTTTGAATTCGACTTGTCCATTATTGAGCACTCCATATCCGTCAGTCTTTCCAGATTGATCATTACCAAACGTCACTGTCGGTCCATCTTGGACAGTGAACTCTTCAAGCAGGGGCTTACATCCGGTCATAGTCCGGCCAGCAGCGTGTCCAGATACCAGATATTCTTCTTTCGATCGCCCTGCACACACACAAAAATCATTAGTTATTTTTGTGAACCCATCTTCTCTTGATGGGTTCACTGGACTTCTCTACAGAAGTCACAGTAGATTGTTGTGGTGTTGAACCGGAGGCTGCATCTGGAGCTTTTTCACCAGCTCCAGGTGCAGGAGTAAAAACGATTGGTACTTGATACTTACTCCCCTTATTTTACCAGATTTAGTTCCAGATGGAACATTCTTTTGATTAGGTTTTGAAGGGAGTGGTTTAATATTTTGTTTGAAAACTGGAGGTAATGAACCTCCTTCCAGATTTTTAATCCGGGCAGTACAACTCTGAACCTGTCGAGACAAAAGTTGGAGTTGACTTTCCAGATTAATCAAAATATTATTTTCATCAGGCAACTGAACCTTGGACCTTGGTTCAGTTAGAGTTTTAGTCTGTCGGGTCTTGGGCTCCTTAGACTTTTGAGGTAAAGGCTTGTTACCAGTGGCCTTTTTAACTGGAGCATTAGCCTGTTTGGCTCCAGGTTTAACCTCAATGGGGGTGGTCTCAATGGGTTCAGTTTCAACAGCTTCAGGTTGATCATAAGGTGTTTCAACCTTGAGAGCTGGAGGCAATGCATGAAGATCTGGTATGAGAGCTGCCATCTCCAGATCTCCAGATTTCCATGCATTCTTCTGGGCATCGATAGTCTTGAAAATGCATCATAGTTTTTACCAGATGCTTTTACCCATGACTTGATAATCTTTTGTTCTTTTTCAAGATCGGAAAATAGTTTTTGATTATCAAGTTCCAAAGCCTCAATCTTTAAAACTGACTCCTTGAGAGCCAACTGGACACTTTGTAAATCATTCAGTTGTGGTTTAACATGTTCAGTTCAATTAAGATAGTGTCAAGATATCTTTCACTATCAGCTCTTACAGTTTCCACAAAAGCTAAATCACCACTTAATGATTCAGCCAAGTCCAGTTTCAGTTCAGGGTCAACTTGGTTGTCATAATCACAAACCTTTTTCAAGATGATGTCCACCCATCTTCCAGTGATGACATCTTCTTTTGCCACGTGTGCTGTTTGATCTTCCAAGGCCATGAAACACATGTCCCTTTCCTCTTCTTCATCAGCTGATGAGTCATCAGAGTACTCCCATTTTCCCTCAGTTTGTGCATTAAGCACTGATCCTTTTCCTTTTCCATGGACAGGAGGGCAATCTGGGCCTTAAGCTTCTTGCATTTAGCTTTGTAGCTATCATCAGGCCGATTGAAATTAGGGACAGGGGGGCCAGTTTGGTTGTTCAACTGACTAGATCTGCATTCTTTCATAAAGTGACCTTTCTTACCACACTTATAGCAGGTAAGATTGGTTTTATCCAGAGAGCTGGAGCTGGAAGCATTGTTTGGGCCATTAAATCTTTTAGATTTATGCTTAAACCTTTTAAAGGTTTTAGCAATCATGGCGACCAGATCATCATCGTCAGTTTCATCACAACCATCACTGATTTCAGTGGTCAGGCCAGAGTTCAAGAAACTGTTTAACATCTCCTTCATTGAGTGTGCCTGGACACTCTCTGCAGACATTAAGGCAGCACAAGGTCGCTCAGGTACACTAGCAACCTTGGAACGCTGGGCATGGTTCATGGCATCTTGCTCAGCCACCAGTCTTGCAGCATTATTATCTGCAGTGAATCTGAAGGCTCCATAGAGCGATGCAAGAGTATGGCTGTGCAAGGTTTTACCTTGTCTCAAGACAAGAACCATGTTTTCCCATTTGGAAGGAAGAATATCACAAAACTTCTCAAGAAGAATATCCTTATCCTTCTCTACACCCAAGCCTCTCAGCTGATTAATGAGGCTAGAAAATCTGGTGTATGTACCAGTTAGACTTTCATTGGGTAAGGCAAAGAAGGATTCATACTTCTTGTTCAAGGCAACTTTCCTGGTGACAATAGTGTCATCACCTCCTTCAAACTGAATAACTACTTCATCCCACATTGACTTTGCACTGGGGAACAACACAAGTGTTGGAATTAGATCTTCAGGGACAGCTCAAGGATCATGTTCTTGAGTCTGGTGTCCAGATCAACAAGTCTACGATCCTCATCAGACCAATGGTCTTCGAGCTTTTCTCTTGAACCTCTTCTTCCAGTTGGATCTAGAAGAGGACTGACCCCAAGAGACATGGGTATATATGGTCCATCCTTAAGGATTTTTAGAAATTCAAAATAGTGCTTAGTTGTATTTGAAAATTAGTGTATTTTATGTAAATATTGTTAGGTTGAGGGGGAGCTTTTGTAATATACTTAGAGTATAAATACCCCTCAAACCTTTTCCTTGTAACTTTGGAACACACATTTGTAAATCAATCAACCAGACTTCCCACATTCTCACACCTTTCTCTCTCTAAAACACACACACACACACTAACACACACACTTTCCACCATTGATGAATATCAACTTCCGCACATTAAACACGAATTAATAGCTTCTAACAAGTGGTATCAGAGAAAAACAACAATCTGTTGACGATCCAGAACAAATTTCATGCAGATTGATGCTAATTTTGTTCAAAATTGAATTCGTGTTCTTCATCTGTAACCGTTTTTTAACTGCTACTGTTTTCAACAATTAAACCTCAATTTTCACTCAATTTTCCTGTTTTTGTTCACAGATACATTCTAAATCACCTCTAAAAACATCCTGTTAAGTTTCAGAATCCAATTCACAGTATTAATCAAAATCCAAATTTTCTGGAAAGTTGATGAGATTTTGAATTATCAGTTTGAATTGATTTATGCAATGGATTTGTTTCTAGGGTTGTGCGCGATCGAATTTTAAGTGTTTCTGGGTTTGAATCGAGTTATAACACTCAAAATTGAGTGAATTATAGGCAAATTAGTGAAACATTCAAGTTCTGGTGTTCTTACTGGATATCATTCAAAACGATCTAAGACGATCTTCTACAAGATCGTCCTAGTGTTTCTTTGCTTTGGTATTAAGACGATCTTCATAAGATCGTCCTAATATTTGTGGTTCTGTGTGAACTGTGTGTTTTGAATTCCTTGGGTAACTAATCTCATTGAGATTGGTTTTGCTCAACAAATTCTGATATAATAACCTTTCTGACCAAGACCGTCTTACCTTATCTCAACCAAAGTGTTAAGACGATCTTCACATAAGATCGTCCTACCATTTTTACTTAGAAATTTTTCAACAAAGTTTCCAAGACGATCTTCACATAAGATCGTCCTACCATTTTTACTTAGAAATTTTTCAACAAAGTTTCCAAGACGATCTTCACATAAGATCGTCCTACAATTTTTACTTAGAAATTTTTCAACAAAGTTTCCAAGACGATCTTCACATAAGATCGTCCTACCATTTTTACTTAGAAATTTTTCAACAAAGTTTCCAAGACGATCTTCACATAAGATCGTCCTACAATTTTTACTTAGAAATTTTTCAACCAAGTTTCCAAGACGATCTTCACATAAGATCGTCCTACCATTTTTACTTAGAAATTTTTCAACAAAGTTTCAAAGACGATCTTCTCAAGATCGTTTCATTTTTTTTTCAAAAACAACAAAAATTAAATACAAATCATTGTTTATTCATTTCAGATGTCAACAATGAAGTTTTCAGAGCTTGAGATCAGAAAGAATTTCTTAGCCAAACAACAAAAGATGAAACCATGGCTATTCGGGGATATTGATGCTGATTCTGAAGATCTCACATGCTTAATGACATCAACAACAAATCTTTCACCGAATACTTCACAAACAACAAGTGAGGTACAATTCATCTCCACAGATGATTACTTGCCTGACCAAACAACTGCTGATACTTTGACAAAGCAAAATCTTACTTTGAAAAATAATCTGAAAATGGCTAAACAAGAGTTTGATAAACTTAATGAAGATTTTTCAGAACTCTCAATAGCTCATAAAGCTCTCAAAGTAAATTATGATTCTTTAAAAGAAATGCATTTGTCAAGTAACAGTTC
>CM067168.1:109066958-109099458 GCA_034093135.1 Erigeron breviscapus
CATAACCCAACCCACAAATTTGACCAAAACATCATAATCACTCACAATTCATTCAAACCCTAGCCCTAACCCTAATTTCCATTTTTTTTACCATTTACAAGTCTTGGAATCACATCAAAACGACTAGAAACATAAAAACAAGCATAAATGGAAGTAAGAGAGTTGAATTAGACTTACACAAACTTCTCCTTGAGCTAGAACCCAATTTAGGTCAAAATGGCCAAAGCTTGAACTAGAAACTTCAAGTTATGATTAAATCAAGATCCCAGATTTTTAGGATAGTTAGCTGAATATTTTTTCTATAAAAGGGGCAAGTGATTGCTAGGCTTAGGCACTTCGGTTTATCTCTGAAAAAACACTTCTTTCTCTTTATTTTCTTCTGTAAACACATTACACTTAAAACTTTTCATCATTGTAACACTTAGATCAATCACTTGGGCTCTCGAATTGTAATTAACTTCGATTTATAATAATAAAAGTAGCACGGAGGGACGATTGCTTCCTCCCGGGGTTTTTATGCCGGCAATCCAGAAGGATTAAGGGCTTTTCCTCGTCAACAAATCACGGTGTTCTTATTCCTTTTATGCATTTTACTTTATTTATATTTTATATAACGTTTTTCTTACGATTATCGCTCATATCTTACATTTTGCTTACTTTTGATCAAATTTTACAAAGTAATCTTTTTATTTACGTTCAAGTACTTTAATTAGTCATATTTCATGCTTTTTTATACTGTTTCTCAACGAATTCTTAAGTATTATCACGTTTTAACGTTATTTATTCAAGATCTTGACACTCTATTTGTTCATTTGTTAAATTTTACAAGAAGATCTTTACTTTTACAGTCTTATCTTGATAAAAACATTCCTTTTAGCTTTACTTTACGTGATTATTCAATATTTAGCAAATATGTTACATTTTCGCAATTATTTTAACATCTCAGTATACTGACCTTTCAAGATCTTTAAGCACACAACCTCACGAACGAAAGTTTGGTTACATAATTCATCTAGGTCTTCAACGTAGATTATCTTAGGTAAACTTTTGACCAAAACACCTATGTAAGTAGTCTCTTTTGGACGGATTTATGCTTTAAGACTATTACCCTATGTAAGTAGTCTCTTTTGGACTGTTGTATGCTTTAAGACTATTACCCTATGTAAGTAGTCTCTTTTGGACTGTTGGATGCTTTATGACTATTACCCTATGTAAGTAGTCTCTTTTGGACTGTTGGATGCTTTATGACTATTACCCTATGGAAGTAGTCTCTTTTTTGTCTACTTCCGTCTATTTGTAGCCTACGCTAGGATGATCTTTTGATGTGGCATGTGATACTTGATCGTTTGATTGTAACATCGTATATGGAATATATTAAAATTTGTGATTTGGGATGGCTATGCATACATGGAAGACGGTAATGCCTTTGAAGGGTTATAGATGTGGTGGGAAGGCTGCGGGTGACCCTATATATAAGCATCTATGATCCCTCAAAAGTATAATCGTATGAAGTGTATGTACTTGGCGAAGGATTGTTGTGATTCAATTATTGGGCGTAGTTCCCATGGTGATTATTTGATTCTTGGGCGTAGTTCCCATGGTGATTATTTGATTCTTGGGCGTAGTTCCCATGGTGATTATTTGATTCTTGGGCGTAGTTCCCATGGTGATTATTTGATTCTTGGGCGTAGTTCCCATGGTGATTATTTGATTCTTGGGCGTAGTTCCCATGGTGATTATTTGATTCTTGGGCGTAGTTCCCATGGTGATTATTTGATTCTTGGGCGTAGTTCCCATGGTGATTATTTGATTCTTGGGCGTAGTTCCCATGGTGATTATTTGATTCTTGGGCGTAGTTCCCATGGTGATTATTTGATTCTTGGGCGTAGTTCCCATGGTGATTATTTGATTCTTGGGCGTAGTTCCCATGGTGATTATTTGATTCTTGGGCGTAGTTCCCATGGTGATTATTTGATTCTTGGGCGTAGTTCCCATGGTGATTATTTGATTCTTGGGCGTAGTTCCCATGGTGATTATTTGATTCTTGGGCGTAGTTCCCATGGTGATTATTTGATTCTTGGGCGTAGTTCCCATGGTGATTATTTGATTCTTGGGCGTAGTTCCCATGGTGATTATTTGATTCTTGGGCGTAGTTCCCATGGTGATTATTTGATTCTTGGGCGTAGTTCCCATGGTGATTATTTGATTCTTGGGCGTAGTTCCCATGGTGATTATTTGATTCTTGGGCGTAGTTCCCATGGTGATTATTTGATTCTTGGGCGTAGTTCCCATGGTGATTATTTGATTCTTGGGCGTAGTTCCCATGGTGATTATTTGATTCTTGGGCGTAGTTCCCATGGTGATTATTTGATTCTTGGGCGTAGTTCCCATGGTGATTATTTGATTCTTGGGCGTAGTTCCCATGGTGATTATTTGATTCTTGGGCGTAGTTCCCATGGTGATTATTTGATTCTTGGGCGTAGTTCCCATGGTGATTATTTGATTCTTGGGCGTAGTTCCCATGGTGATTATTGTGATTCTTGGGCGTAGATCCCATAGTGATTATTGGTTGTTGGGTTGTATTTCCATTTAGAGACTAGAAATGCTAGTCTCAAGGGTACAACCTACTTGGAACGTGTGAAGGTTTTCCTCGTGGTTTTCACTTGGTATATATATATATATATATCTATATATTGTATATATATATATATCTTATGTATATATATATTTATATATATATATATATATATATATATATATATATATATATATATATATATATATATATATATATATATATATATATATATATATATATATATATATATATATATATATATATATATATATATATATATATATATATATATATATATATATATATATATATATATATATATATATATATATATATATATATATATATATATATATATATATATATATATATATATATATATATATATATATATATATATATATATATATATATATATATATATATATATATATATATATATATATATATATATATATATATATATATATATATATATATATATATATATATATATATATATATATATATATATATATATATATATATATATATATATATATATATATATATATATATATATATATATATATATATATATATATATATATATATATATATATATATATATATATATATATATATATATATATATATATATATATATATATATATATATATATATATATATATATATATATATATATATATATATATATATATATATATATATATATATATATATATATATATATATATATATATATATATATATATATATATATATATATATATATATATATATATATATATATATATATATATATATATATATATATATATATATATATATATATATATATATATATATAACATACATTTATATGTTCTATTTTAACTTATAAGGGTATATTATATATATATATAGTTTATATATATATTGTAACACCCGTCGTTTAAAAACTTGGATTTTTTTTCAAAAACTTTGCCAAACGGCGTTTAAAATAAGCGGAAAGGATCACTTTCAAAATCTGCCCCATCCGTAACGGATGGTACCTTTAAAATTTGGTGTTACTACTAGCATCATCAAAACAATAAAAGTAAATCCAAGCTTTGGCACCAACATAAATGCCACATTATTACAAGTCTTTAATCATAAATGAAATAGCCAAACATAAGGCTAAAGGAAGTCTAAGCGTTTAATGTCTTTGCTAAGCTTCTTTATTCGTCTACCCAAGTCTCACCGAGCTAATCCTTGCCTATCTCAAACTTGATTATCCTGAAGGCACAACATTTTCAAAGAACAAGTGTTAGCTAATAAAATTAGCTAAGTAAGATAACATAACTTGAAAACGTTTGCCAATTTCATATATTAACAAAATCCGCATTTTAAGTTAATATCACACACATACATAACATCATTTCATGCATTTATAATCATTTCATCATCTTCATGCATATATATCATTTCATCATTTCATGCATATAATCATTTCATCATTTCATGCATATATATCATTTCATCATTTCATACATACATAATCATTTCATCATTTCATGCATTTATAATCATTTCATCATTTCATGCATATAATCATTTCATCATTTCATGCATATAATCATTTCATCATTTCATGCATTTATAATCATTTCATCATTTCATGCATTTATAATCATTTCATCATCTTCATGCATTATAATCATTTCATCATTTCATGCATATAATCATTTCATCATTTCATGCATTTATAATCATTTCATCATTTCATGCATTTATAATCATTTCATCATTTCATGCATTTATAATCATTTCATCATCTTCATGCATTTATAATCATTTCATCATCTTCATGCATTATAATCATTTCATCATTTCATGCATTATAATCATTTCATCATCTCATGCATTTATAATCATTTCATCATTTCATGCATTTATAATCATTTCATCATCTCATGCATTTATAATCATTTCATCATTTCATGCATATAATCATTTCATCATTTCATGCATTTATAATCATTTCATCATCTCATGCATATAATCATTTCATCATTTCATGCATATAATCATTTCATCATTTCATGCATTTATAATCATTTCATCATCTCATGCATATAATCATTTCATCATTTCATGCATTTATAATCATTTCATCATCTCATACATACATAATCATTTCATCATTTCATACATACATAATCATTTCATCATTTCATGCATTTATAATCATTTCATCATCTCATGCATATATACTTACCACATACCATTGCAACCTGCATATGAATGTTAATCATCATAAACGGTAAGTAATATATCCCTTTGCAACCTCCCATAGTCACCCATGAACATAAAATGTACATACATATTCAATTGGAAGGTTTAACTTATGAAAACGTGTTTTGTTGTACCAACAGGTGACAAAAGATGTTATCTTACCTCGGTACAGCTTACCAACAAGTTAAAAGTATCTTATAGTGCTTGCTAAGTGCCCCCGACAACCTAGAACGAGTATAAGATCGAAATATAAGCTAAACGAAATGTTTTGTGAAAACTGGACAAGAGGTGCGTCGCATAAATCGATCAGAAAATTCTGAACATAAGTAGGTGCGCCGCACCTACTCCTTGGTGCGTCGCACAAATCCATCAGAAAATTCTGAATAGATGCAGGTGCGCCGCACCTACCCATTGGTGCGCCGCATATCGGGCTTTTGGCTGAAATCCATTTTTTCATTTTGGGCTGTGGTGCGTCGCACCACCCTCCTGGTGCGTCGCACCTGGAGTGTCGACCAGAAACCTAATTTTTGTTCTTTGATCAAACGAATTCCATACGAACCCATACCCCAAATCCAACCTGGGGACTTAAAATTAATCCTTTTAATTGCACTTTCATCAACTTAAACCATCCTATTAATCCCTTAATCCTTTACATCATAAATCAATCATTAAAACACCCGAATAACATGAATTCGATAAACGTTTGATCAAATAACCCAACCCAAACCCTATGGACTAGATTATAACTCATCTATGACTCATAAGATCAGAATTCAAAGATAATATTACCTATATTACCTGTAGATGACTTAGAGGATCCAAGATCTAATCAAAACTTGATCAATACGGCACGAATCGATTGAATCTTGAGGGAAACTTGTCTTGGGGATTGAGGGGATCGGTTGAGAGGTTTCACACACACAAGAGCAGGTGTTTTGTGACAATTAGGGCTGCCTAATTGCTCCCTAACCCCTGGCCACCAAACTCAAACTTACACTTAAGACCCCTCAACTCTTCAACTTAACGTTCTTAGCTTAACTTTCTACCGGGAGTCTTAACATACTAACAAGCACTTTATAACTTAACTTTACTTTCATTAATCAACATATTTGTCATTTCATATTAAACGTCTAAGCATTTAATCACATAATCCCATATAAGGCACATAAACATAATAGACTTAACGTTAACTAACGGAAAGTCAAATAGTCAAACATAAAACGTTTGGGATGTTACATATATATATTCCGAACCATTTACGATAAAAAATATTTTCTAATAACAATATTATTTTTTTCGGCAAACATCGTCATTATACAAACATATAACATACATATCTTACTAACCGTTTTTAATATAAAATATTTTTTTTGAATAATAAATTAATAATGCTATTATATTTCAACATACCAAATAGTTATATAACTGCTTATAAATATGCCGACCTCGAAGGCTCGAACACATGACTTACGGTTTCAAGTTAATTTGTAAAACCATCAAAGCACATGTAGGTCGGCTATTATATTTTAACATGTCTAATCTATAACTACTAATTATAGTATTATGAAATTCTATCACGTTTATCTCGCGTATTACGCGGGAAAACATAGATGGTAACTACCCTATTAGTATTGCGTTAATTAAGACGCTGAAAAATATTTCCTACGTCCCAATTTAAATGTCATAGTTTGACATTTTGGGTCTTTCTTGTTTAACTTTGACCATCTAGATTTTTATTTGTTTTATGTAATACTTGATGTAAAATATATGAATCGATTGAGTTTTACAAAAAAAAAATTGAGATCTATGTGTTTCCTTACTGCCGAAGGCTCGGACAAAGTTACGAAAGAAAGACTCGAACAGTCAAACTTGGACATATAAATTGGGACAGAGGAGTAAATATCTTATCATATAAACTAGCTTTAGCTTTATATTATAACCACGAATTTAAGGTCTTCACTCTAACAAAATAGCTTATCATTTTAACATACTACATTGCAACGAAACTACTGACCCTATATATATTGGTTGAAAATATATAATAATAACTATACATGTTATATACACGTAACACGTTATAGTAGTTGTAATTTGTAACAATTAACAAAGTTATGCAAGTACTTTTTTAGTTTTATATATAGTAATAATCGAAAATGCACTACAATTGTCGGTTTTAGTAAGCTATATAGCAAAAAGCAAGGAAAGTTGAACTATAATAAAAAGAAGAACATGTAGATGCATGCGAGAGAAACACTCGAGAGCAACAAAAGTCTACTTTGCTAAGAGTAGTTATTAATAAAATTTGATACAAAGAAGATATAGTGTATGAGCTGGTAAAGTTTTTTTTTTTTTTAATTTTATTCTTTCTAGCTTGTATAAAAAATCATTTTGCTACTAGTGTTATTATATTATCTAAATGATCCTATAAATCTTATTTACAAATCTTGGAACTGAGAGTTTGAAGCATGTTTTGTGACTTTTATGCGTGCTGATTTGCACGTATGATTTTACCTTAATAATTAAACACAAAGAATATTTTTTTGACGTGAAAGACTCATATATATGGTGTATTTTAAGTTTTGTATTTTGTTAATTATAAACAGTAAAATAAAAATATTAGATCTGAGTTAAATTGTTAAAATTTAAGTTAGACTTATACAATAACATTCGACAACTATAATCGTGTTTGAACCGTTAGTTATTTATATTATGTTAGGGTCTCATTTCGATACTCACATCCAACCTTCAAATTATTACAAGTTTCGACTACTAAACCCTGTGAAATATTACTTTGTAAATATACAGTCATGGAGATATAAAAATAAAAACTAGACAAATAGAATAGGTAGCGTATATACAATTTGAGCTTTGAATAGTTAAATGAAATGGGATTCATGGAGAAGTGCTTTTAAGGAAAAGTCTAATCCGAAACCGTATGCATACCCAATCATCAAAAAGTCTTGTCCGCTTCTATTAATTTTAAAAAGGTCCTCTTTTTTTCCTTCATTATTTTGTTAGTATTTAAATTTAAAAGTTACTTTTTCTCAATGGTAATTTCAGTAATCCAGTTGGAAAGACGGCTTTGTCTTTCTCTTTTTCACTTTTCACTTTTCATATATATATAGGCAGATAATATGCACTCCAAGATCCATCTCACAGCTTTCACCATGAATCCCATTTCATTAATAAATTCACTAATTATGCGAAAATGAATCCAAAACACACTTATGATCTTGTTACAGACTCTTTTGCTTTGTAATATTTTTAAGACATATTTTAAGTATCCTTAACTAAGTCCTAATAGTTTGAAAAGTGGGTATAAAATTTAGAAACGAAACGTGTAACACCACCTGGCAAAAAGGTGTGACCCCACCAGGGTGTATTAGCGGCGACGTCGGGACATTGCAGGATTCTAGTAAATGTACATTTCCCCTTCAGCTCTTCCTTCAGAAGGTGGTGCTCAGCCTCGACTCTGTTTGTGGTGTGGTTCTGATAGTTGAGACGTTCATCGACCCAACATGACACAAACTGTTCTCGGTACGGGGACAACCAATTATCGTACAGGTACTTGTAGACACTTGGAAAAGCTGCCAATTTTTTATTTAACTCCTTCTCGTATGATTTAAACTCGTCAAGAGTCCGAGATTCATAGACTCTTTTCCACCAGACGTTAAGCCTTTCAATGTTAACATCTTTCTTCAACCGCAATGCCGGTTCGCAGTGTTTGATTATGTTTTGCCATATGTGGTACCTACACAGCAAGTGTTTCGCTTACGGCATAACAACCTTCACTGCTCTCATCAGGGCCAGCTCCCTGTCAGTTAGAACGACACGAACGGCAAAGCCTTCAACAAGGGTGGACTTGAGACATTGTAACACCCATTGATAATTCGCCTCCTGCTCATTTACGATAAAAGCATATGCTAAACTGAAGGTCCTGCACGTTGAAGTCACGCCGATAATCTCAACAAGCGGCATGTTGTACACGTTGGTTTTGTACGTGGAGTCTATTTCAATAACCCAGGGAAATGCGCGCCATAGGGTCATTGATGTTGGATGCATGAAAAAGAGGTTCTCCAACCGTCCATTTTTACTATTTGTAGTAAACTGGTAAAAGTAGTTTTTCTCCTGCAGCAGTGAGAACATAACCTGCGACAGGTGAACAAGATATAGTAAATAAGTCACTTCCAACAACGTAGTACATAATCACTAATATGATGTTTGTACCTGCATTGGAGTATGCCCTGCTTGGCCCGCCCTCCGTCTCGATTTCAAAAAGTTGGTAATGTCTCCTCTTCGAGTCAGGTTTCCTGGAAATTCATTTTTGAGGTTTACCAGGATCTGGCGTGGGTACATACCGCGATCCGATAGGTTTCCCACATATTGCTTTTCTTCTTCCGTCATCCGTCTCGCGTATGCATTCCCCTGCAGATCGGTAGTTGGATCATGATTGTGTTTCCAGTCCTTGACCGTTACCCTCCAACCACCATCATACCCGGGGCGGCCTTCCAAAGTAAAGGGACAGCCTATCTTGTTCGACCGTTTGGGTGGCCCAGTTAACCTTTTATCGCGTGGTCCACCGTGGTGACATATTAGTGTCACTTTATTGACCACCTTTAACGAGTTTTTGTTCGACCGCCGTACGACTGGAACATAACCCAACTCCATTGCTGTTCTTTTAGCCCACTCCGTCAACTCTTCGAAGGTAGCGAACACCTCCTCGGTTTCTAAGTCTCCAGCTTCGCATTCAAATTCACCGTCTGCATCAGGTGACTCAAACTCATCATCCGGCACTTCAATACGTACGTTATATGGGTCTGCCCAAATATCCTCCAAACTATCCATCTGAAACAATTCAAGTAAACAAGTCAACATCTAGTTCAGTAACTATTGATGGTATCCATACTATATATGTAGTTAGTACAATAACTATAACTACATATAGGTATAATATCTATATCTATGTTCATAATATATATATATGTATACGTAAGATATATACTTGTGCGAAAGAGAATTAGTATGTATTTGAAAAGAGAAAGCAGAGAATGCGTACGATCGAATATCCATACTATATATGTAGTTAGTACAATAACTATAACTACATATAGGTATAATATCTATATCTATGTTCATAATATATATATGTATACGTAAGATATATACTTGTGCGAAAGAGAATTAGTATGTATTTGAAAAGAGAAAGCAGAGAATGCGTACGATCGAATATCCATACTATATATGTAGTTAGTACAATAACTATAACTACATATAGGTATAATATCTATATCTATGTTCATAATATATATATGTATACGTAAGATATATACTTGTGCGAAAGAGAATTAGTATGTATTTGAAAAGAGAAAGCAGAGAATGCGTACGATCGAATGCCATGCATGGCATGTAGTATATATAACGAGATTTCTCCCAATTATATGATCAGTATCGCCGCTAATACTCCGACAGGACAAAATCTAATCCTATACCTCAGATCAAATGATTGGGAGAATGATCCCCGAGGTGCCACGTGGCAAGTATTAGCGGCGACGTCGCCGCTAATACTTGTGACGTGGCACCTCGGGAACGGGCGTCGTCAGTCATGGTTCCAAGATTGTCGGGCCCCACCATTAGCGGCGACGTCGCCGCTAATACCCTGGTGGGGTTGCCCTTTTCCTGGTGGGGTTACCCTGTGCCTTTAGAAATTGTGGACATCTTGGGTGCCAGTTTAATTGTCTCATAACTAGCTAGGATCAAATTATATAGTCACTTGGCCCCCATTATGTAGGGCATAACTTCTCTTGATTAAAGTGGCATTTCTTGCATTCACCACAAAGTGAATATGGGGTAATATCACACTAAAGTAAATATGTGAATGTAATGTACCTAATTTTAGGTATAGTATCTCTCACATATTAATTTTTTAATATTTATTTTATAATGAATAGATGATCGTGTCTCATAATTTTTATGGATTAAAATACCAAAACGTGAGGGGTTCTAACCCCAAATATATAAAGTATTGAGAATATAAGGCAGTCAAGTACCCAAGCTTAGGTATGTAACTCCTCACATCTTAAGCTTAGGTATTACTGTAATTCATAAATAAACATGAGGATTTATTCATTATACAATATTTATATTAAAAGATTATTATGTGAGAGATTCTATACTAAGTTTAGGTAAGTGACAACCACGCGTTTACTTTTTATATGTGCAATTGTTTTCCGAAATATATGTCAAAGATAAAGGAATTCGTTAGGTCAATTATAACTTATGGTTGAGAGAGACCCGAAAAATTAAGTTGGTGGCAAGTATTTGTCTCATGGATGGTGCACTAAAATTCATGGGAAAAAAAAGGCCATACTTTATACTTTAAGTAAATTAAAGTTGGAGCATGGTTGTTGAGATTTTCTATATCTTCCTTTAATGTAATGTGCAAGCAAATATTATAGATAAAAGAGTCCTATTTCTATCTTAAAGAGTTATTCCTTAAATAGTAACAACAAAATTAGTATAACATTGAATCTATATATTTATATACACTTTTGGCAAGACGTCGTACGTATAATTACAACATATATTAAATCATATATAATCAGGCTTAATTAGCCAAGAATGCCACAATAAAAAGACCTTTTTTACAACGACTAAGTAACGCTCGAACTTACATGTTTCAACTTCAGACACATTGATGCTTATAAAGAAAACGAACGAAAGTAGTGCTCATATGGTCATATAGTGGTGTTTGGTAGCAGAAATATGGTGATGCACTAGAGTGAGAATGCAACCGAATCATACTGGTTTGATAAAATATAATGAATGATCGATCTAGTACAAGTAGATATCATGCATGTCTACGAAATCTTTAGCACCCTACAAAGTGGCAAGTATGTCATTTAACCAATATCTTGAAGGTAGACCATATAATGAATCGACCTTTCAATAGTTAACCAGTCGAACCAGATGGACCGAGGTTATATTGTGAATCAAAAGCTACATGGAAAATGATATATTCTTTTAGAAAATTAGTCTAATAATGCTCCTAACTATTATATCATAACACTTGGCAAGATCAAAGGAAGAAATTATGAGAGAGAATAAGTGGATTACATTTGTTATATTGTAAAGTTTTTAGGAGGATTATTAGACTAATTTTTAGGAGGATATATCATTTCCCTTCATGCATTTAGCATAATAGTGCCAAAAAAAATTTATTTGAACACAACATAAACTCAATAAAATTATATTCTAATTAATATCAACTATTCAATTATAACCAAATTATAGTATAATAATCCATAAGCTAAACAATATCTAACCGTAGTTGAAAAAATAAATGCATTCAATGTTATACAAATATTTTAACACATTCACATAATATAAAGTTGTGTAGAAACCAAAGGAAAAACAAAAAACAAATGAAATTGACCATGTTGACTCGTAGATACAGTTTGGTTCGGCTTGCTCGCATCTTAAAACCGCCATCACTAAACTAGTAATATGAAAGAGTCTGAATGAACTAACCATCCAATTCATAAATATTGCATTTAACATATCATGATGGTTGCATGACATATTCTTTTAGAAAATTAGTCTAATAATGCTCCTAACTATTATATCATAACACTTGGCAAGATCAAAGGAAGAAATTATGAGAGAGAATAAGTGGATTACATTTGTTATATTGTAAAGTTTTTAGGAGGATATATCATTTCCCTTCATGCATTTAGCATAATAGTGCCAAAAAAAATTTATTTGAACACAACATAAACTCAATAAAATTATATTCTAATTAATATCAACTATTCAATTATAACCAAATTATAGTATAATAATCCATAAGCTAAACAATATCTAACCGTAGTTGAAAAAATAAATGCATTCAATGTTATACAAATATTTTAACACATTCACATAATATAAAGTTGTGTAGAAACCAAAGGAAAAACAAAAAACAAATGAAATTGACCATGTTGACTCGTAGATACAGTTTGGTTCGGCTTGCTCGCATCTTAAAACCGCCATCACTAAACTAGTAATATGAAAGAGTCTGAATGAACTAACCATCCAATTCATAAATATTGCATTTAACATATCATGATGGTTGCATGACATATACTATGTATGTACATTACATATCTCACATAAACACCCACACATGTATGGGGTATGGGTTTTTCTTTAGAGTTTTTGATTTCATCTCATGCATTCGTATAATGTAAAAGTATGAGTAGAATAATACGCCATTCACAAAAAAACCCTACACAAACAATAATTACTCTCATACATTATAAGCGTGCTTCTTTCTGAAAATTGTTTCTTTATTGACGGGAGTAATAAACTATCTACCTTTTTTCCTCTTATCTTTCCTATTGTTGAATTGACTAATCTTTTCTTTTTCATTTTTTGTTAGACATTCAATTATTGTTAACATTTATGTTAACATTCATCACACTTTTTCAATAAATTTATGATAGTAATAAGCACATAAAGAAACTCGATCTATTTCTTCGACGGCAGAGCCGTTCATCCCAATTGTCCCTATGTCCATTTTGGGACAAATGTCACCGTAGAGTTACATGGAAACCCCTAATAGAGCCGCCAAATTAACAACAAAACAACTGATTAGGGGTGAAACCTTCATTATCTTAGATTTGAATCTAAATCTCTTCGAGCCAAACCTTTATTTCTAAATGAGGAGTAATGGACTAATGGGAGTAATGATGTGTTTATGATCGTCTCCAACTAAGCTAAATCTTTCTTCTTTCTTTAATAAAAATAAAGTCAAGTAAGGGCAAAAGCCCAAAGGCCAGAGGACGGGTGTGGGGCATCTCATATTCTCTCATTCACACCTAACCATTAGAAAGGACAATCCATTGACTATTTTCCGGCCCGATCATGACTAGAACCAAAAGTCTAAAACATAATTATATAAAAAGAACAAAGTTCGATTGTTTGGAAGAAATACGTTGTTAAAAGAAGTACCATCAAATGATTTTTATTTTATTTTTTAGCCGTTCTGAAGAATTGTTATTAATACTCACAAATTAGGGCCCAATAAAATACTATGAGTCAATGACATTTCGTATAGAGCCTTAAAAGGAGTCTTGTATGTCATTTAAGAGTCTTGAACATCGAGTAACTATATTTGGTGGTTCTTTTTCCCTGGATTGGCTAGGTGATGATTTTCCTGCAATCATAAATCATTATTAGTTTGGATAACCGAGTTATTGATATTCTTTCATTGGGCGATCATACTACCAACACAAAAAAGGTAAGCCGTGGAACATTATGGCTAGTCTTAATGGGACAATGGGTAGTGTAACATCAAACTTAATTTTCGCTTATATGTTGAAGGTACTTGTTAGGATTCATGCACATAAATCATATAAACAATCACGAGTACGCAGCGGAAAGAAACGTATATGCAATATAATAATTAACAAAGTAAGAAATTGAAAGTGTACCTTTTAGCTTAGCTTCCAATAATATTAATAATAAGAATATTATTATTAGTTAGGGTTTAAAGTAAAACCCATCTACGATCGCACACACGACACGTTAAACAATACCCGAAGATTGCTAGATCTTGAATCACCAAAAGCCCAAAGCTCCTAGCTTGCTTTTCATAACTTTTGTCGAACAAACAATTGGAAGAAACAAATATTTGTTGCCGTCAAAGTCAAAGTGTCGAACTAAAACAAACCACAATTAATGCCAAGCAACTATTTTGGTTTTCTTTGATTTGGTTTCTTATTCGACCGAGAGAAGAAAAACGAATATGATATATATTTATTTTTTTAGTTATTTTGTTAGGGTTAATTATTAGGATATATATAGGGTATAAAATATATTTCTAATAACTTAATCTTCAAGTTAACCTCTTTTGACTTGGACTAGGTTTAATTAATAATTACATTAATTATTAATTAATATTTAATAATTAATAATACATAATTATTAATTAATAAATAATTCTAATTAACATATCTAGTTAATAATGTCCAATTATCATTTCTCTCAATTTGGTGATTATAAATATGTAGATACAATATATACATATTACCGGATATCTAAGTGTCATCGCGTGTGACCCCGTAGGCTTAAACATTTTCGGACATGCGTTTATTTAACGTGATCATATTCCAACAGCTCCCACTTGAGCATGTTATATAAAGGCAATAACATTGGTTAGCGTCTAGCAACACGTCAATGCTCCCGAAAATATTTAAGTATAGTTTCTTAAAGTATCTTTTGAAATGATTTAGTCTTTATTATCCATTTGTTTCAGATACCTTGTTAATTATGGATATGGATCGATGTCATTCCATAATTTAACGATTTTGTTTCTCATTTCTATAACTAATTAAGATTACCAAATTAATCGAGACCACATCTGGAGTTCATTTGGGTACGGCCGTACAATCATCTTAATTAATCAATGAGGGGCCCAATGGTATCATTCTTCAGTTGCAAATTGAAGGAACAAATCCTATTTTGACTACACGTGTTAGTCATGCTATTTCAATACATTTCTGAAAATAGCCCTTTGTTAATACCTTATTCAGGATAGTTAGAACTATATCAAGAAAATGCAATCCACACATGCATAACCTGCTTGTATCTCAAGTCTAAGGATAAATAAAGCAACTATTTCAAGAATTTCACTTAATGACGCCGATCCATAAAGTGATGATTCGTTAAGTGGGGTAGTCTGATATGCATCGATATGGATATCATGTGAGTTTGGTAGGACCATCTTCAAATATTCCCAAAAATATTTACCAATCACTCAGATTTGTCTTAGTTTAACTATATTCCCATATAGTTAATCGACAATGGACATTTAGAATATTTAAAATATTCATGGATTAAACATGCAAATATAGGATACAATTAATATTAAATGAAAACAAACATACCACGTAGTTTAATTCATTTTTAAAATAATAATTGCTTGACATCCCTTATCCAAATACCAATCACAGATTTACATGATATAACTAGCTATTTTAAGTCCTATGCCCTCGGCATGCTTATTGAGCTTTCCTTTTGACAATGCCTTTGTAAAAGGATTAGCTAAGTTATAATCTGTGTGAACTTTGAGTATCTTGATTTCTCCTAGTTCGATTTGTTCACGTGCATAGTGATATCGTCTAGGATAATGTCTGGCACCTTTCTGAACTCCGGGTTCATTGGCAATGAAGATTGCACCAGTATTGTCACAATACAAATCTAAAGGTGTGTTATTTGAGGGCATCACGTTAAACCCAAAAATAATCTTTCTAATCCAGACGACTTTCATGGCGGCTTCTTGAGGCGACAATATACTCAGATTCTGTCGCATATATAGCAACTATGGTTTGCTTCTTGCTCTTGCAATCCACCGTGCCTCCATTTAAAATGAAGACGTATCAGTCTGAAATCCAACATCACAGTATCTAGTCACTTTGAGTTTTGTATCGGGATTTCTACCATACACCAGAAAATCTTTAGTAGCACACATGTACTTAAGAATATTCTTCACAGCAATCCAGTGATCCTCACCCGGATTCTGTTGATATCGGCTAACGATATTTTGCGCGAACGCAATTACCGCATACATAATAGATCCCACAGCCAAAGCATAAGGAACTCTTTGCATACTCTCCATCTCATTAGGTGTAGAAGCACCGTTTTTGCTGGATAAGTTAAGTCCTTTTTGCATAGGTACGAAACCACGCTTATAATTCTCCATCTTGAATCTCTTCAAGATCTTATCAATATAAGCACTTTGACTTAATCCAATCAACCGTTTACTTCTATCTCTATAGATTCTTGATTCCAAGAATGAATGTTGCTTCACCCAAGTCTTTCATAGCAAAACACTTTACAAGATGGGATTTTACATCTTGCAACATTGGAATGTGATTTCCTATTATCAATATGTCATCAACATACAAGACAAGGAAAGTAACATTACTCCCACTAGTTTTGCGATATACACATGGCTCATCAGGATTTTGAGCAAAAACAAACTTTTTGATTTCCTCATCAAACCTTTTATTCCAACTTTTTGATGCTTGCTTTAGTCCATAAATGGACCTTTGAAGCTTGCACACTTTGTCGGGATATTTTAGATCGACAAAACCTTCTAGTTGAACCATATAAACTTCCTCGTCTAGATAACCATTCAAGAAAGCGGTTTTAACATCCATTTGCCATATCTCAAAGTCATAGTACGCTGCTATGGCTAAGATGATCCTAATAGCTCTAATGTCCGCAACGGGAGATAAGGCTTCCTCATAGTCAACTCCGTAAAGCTGAGTATAGCCTTTCGCCACAAGACGAGCTTTATAGGTGTGTACATTTCCATCCATGTCGGTCTTCTTCTTGAAAATCCATTTACACCCAACGGTTCTACCATTAGGTGGAAGATCAACCAAGCTCCAGACTCGATTATCTTTCATGGATTTCATTTCCTCATTCGCAGCTTCAAGCCATTTGTCAGATTCTGGATCTGATAATGCAGCTTTGAAATTTGGAGGTTCATTTAAGTCTCCTAATATGTGTTCTTCAGACTTAATATTAAGATTCAATCTTTCACGAGCACGTATTGTCCTTGAGGACCTACGAATTGGAATCGCATTATCTTCAACTTGAGGTTCATGAGATTCATCTCTTTGAACATTTCCCCCCAAGGTTGATGATTGCTAGTATTTTCAGAAGGTGACACATCTTCTCCTTGAGTCTCATCAAGTTCAACAATCCTCCCACTGGTTTCTTGATTTATGAGATTCTTTTCAAAGAACTCAGCATATCGAGATACATTAACAGTGTTTTCAGTAGGAAAGTAGAAGTAGTAACCCATCGTTACCTTTAGGTATCCTACAAAGATGCACTTAACAGATCTAGGTTCAAGTTTGTCAGGCGTATCTCGTTTCACAAGTGCCTCACAACCCCAGTCCTTTAAGTAAGACAAATTAGGAACACTTCCATGCTACAATTCATGCGGTGTCAACCTTCTTGGTTGGAACCATATTGAGAATGCGTACAGCAGTCTATAGATCATAATCCCAAAATGAAAATGGGAGAGTCTTAAGGTTCATCATTGATCTCACCATGTTCAACAAGGTTCGATTTCTCCTATCAGATATACCATTATGAAGGAGTAAGCTTTCGGACAAATCCACAAGCTTTTAGATAATCCTTAAACTCTTGACTTAAGTATTCTCCACCTCCATCCGAACGAAGAATCTTGATGGTTTTACCGAGTTGATTTTCTACTTCATTTTTAAACTCTTTAAATGTTTCGAAGACTTCATGTTTATGTTTAAGCAAGTAAACATAACCATAACGACTGAAATCATTCATAAAAGTGATGAAGTAGCTAGCACCTTTCCTTGACATATGTCTAAATGGGCTACATACATCGGTATGTATAAGTCCAAGGTATGTATAAGTCCAAGTAGATCTTTAGCCCTCCCCGTTTTATGCGAAAAAGGTATTCTTGTCATCTTGCCGGAAACACAAGACACGCATTTGTCAAATGATTCATCATTTGATTGTAAGATCCCTTCACGTTGAAGTCTTCCAATGTGTTTCTTGCTAACGACAATGCCAAATACACGCATTCATCAAATGATTCATCATTTGATTGTAAGATCCCTTCACGTTGAAGTCTTCCAATGTGTTTCTTGCTAACGACAATGCCAAAGACACGCATTCATCAAATGATTCATCATTTGATTGTAAGATCCCTTCACGTTGAAGTCTTCCAATGTGTTTCTTGCTAACGACAATGCCAAATACACGCATTCATCAAATGATTCATCATTTGATTGTAAGATCCCTTCACGTTGAAGTCTTTCAATGCGTTTTTGCCAAAATAAACAAGATGACAATGCCAAAGATAGGTAGAGTCCAAGTTAGGTTTGACTCTTTTGCTATTGAATTATCATTTGAATCACAACAACACATATAATTCAATTGTGAAGATACTTGAAGAACTGGTTAAACCAACTTCCTTCTTCTTCTCGTTCAACTCGGCTAGATACTTAGGACAATTCCTCTTCCAGTGTCTCACTTCAGCACAGTGATGACAAGCCTGGTGTTTTAGCCGGATGCTTCTTTTTCGCCAAAGGGGTCTTTTTAGGTTTTGAGACTGAAGCACCTTACTTTCCCTTACCAAAGTTCTTGCCCTTAGCTTTCGGTTGTTTGGCTTTCTGAACCTTTCCCCCCTTGATCATAAGAACTTGGGGTGTCTCAGATTTCTTGGGAAGTTTTTTTTCATACTCAATCAACATGGCATGAAGTTCAGCTATGGTTTTGCTCATGCTGTGCATATTGTAATTGCGCACAAACTTCTCAAAATCCCTCGAAAGAGACTTAAGAATCATGCCAATAGCAATAGGCAGAGGATACGCATAGTTTAACCTTTCCAAATGCTCAAAGTAACTCTTCATCTTGAGTACATGAGCGCTCACGGTTTCCCATACTCGTGTTCAAATTATGGAGTGATTCAACAAGTTCAAACAATTCAACTCCAGTTTGTTTTCCGTACATAGACTTGAGTTCTCTGATCATATCATACGGATTGTGCAATCCGAATTGCTTTTGAAGCTCGGGAGTCATGCTACCAGCATCAAATAAGCAACCTCAATATGTCTATTGTACTAAGTATTGTTGTAACACCCGTCGTTTAAAAATACGGATTTCCAAAAACTTTTCACCTAACGGTGTTAAAGAATGCGTAATAACGTTTAAAAAGTTCAAACCATAAAATCCACTTTGGTTTGTTCATAAAATAGGAGGTGTTACTCGTCACATCATCAAAATAGTATAAATGAAAATCCTACGGTTGCCCAACATAAAACAACCGTATACAAGTCATATCAAAACATAATAGTCATAACGAAATAAAATGTCAAAAAGGAGCAGCAACTATGGGTAACTAAAAGCATCTTCACGTATTCTACCCATGCCTCGCTCTTTATTCATCATCACACTTCTAGCTTGCTAAACCTGAGGGGACAACACATTTCAAGAAACAAGTGTTAGCTAATGAATTAGCTAAGTAAGATAACACTAAGTTAAATAAACGTTTGTCCAATTAAAACTTGGTAAAGCAGCTCTTCATATTAAAGACACATTTCGCATATCATCACATACATATCATAGCATCAACGTCTTTCATGGTAGGATTAATCATCCTAAATGTGCCTAATCATCATTTCGTCATCACATATCATCACATTAGGTGTGACATAAGCCACGCATATCATATAAGGTGTAAGTTTGTGTGTAGGCGGTTATAAGACCTACGGGAACCTCACACCTGACTAGATGGATGAGACATACGGCGGTCCATCAAGTGTCGTTAAGGAATGGCAAGCCACTCCAGGAGTAGTCCGTATGTTCAAGACATTGGTGGGTAATCACTCCACCCGGAGATACTCAAACCACGTAATTACGTTGCAAGGAGCCACCCAAGCAACAACATATACGCACCCACCCGGCTAAGGTGAACACGGGTTAAGCTTAACACTTCATCATATATACGAGCTCGATTTCATCACATATAGTTTAGGTAACAAAGTTACCCAAACATAACACATAAGCATCTTTTACGTTTGGGCCCTTAAACGTGCACGTGACATGGCAACTTATAAAGTCTAGTGAACTAGATGACCAAGCCACACATACATGCACATCATAATCAACATATACTTTCATCACATTTCATTACATTGCATATCATTTCATAACATAACTTTGCATTGCATATAAAGGGAATGCATTTCAGGTCTCATAAGTCAAATACGTATTCCATATAACCTCCCATACAACCCGAATACCCTTAAGTATACAAGATGAGATTAGAGAAGTTATATTCTGAAAACCATGCCTTTTGTTGAATCCCTCAGCGTGTCAAAGTAATGTATCTTACCTCGAAGTAGCACGCAAATAAGGATAGCTAAGTTACCTAACAAAGCAACAACTCTCGTCTACCTATGATTAGTAAACGGCCATTAATACGCTAGTCAATAAGACCATAATCTAGAATTTCATAACTAAGAACACACTCAAGGTTTCAGGAGTAAGCTATGCGTCAAAACGAGGTTACGGTTCAAAACAATATCATTTGCTGAAAACAGATGAGTTGCGCCGCAACATAGGGTTGCGCCGCAGCTCAAGCCTCCAGTTGCGCCGCAACACTTTATGTTGCGCCGCAACTTATTCCTCTGGAATTGAGTTGCGCCGCAACTAGGAGTTGCGCCGCAACCCGTTGCGATTCTGCACAACATCGAACGATTATACCCCAAACCAACACCAAACGATTCCAAATCAAATATCAGACCTTAATACATCAAAATACTTCCTTTTCAAACCATTATAATGCAAATAACTCCTTTATTAAACCACACATGATTTGCATTATCAAAACAAACGTTATTTCGACATCAATTGGCCCTCCAATGGTCTAGATCTGATTTCTAATGACTCATATGATCAAAAAGACATAATATCAACATCAATATACCTCTATTACCTGAAGATCACAATAGGAATGAGAAAAGCTAGATTAAACACTTCCGAAACGCACTTTTGATAGCCTTTTTGCTCAAGAATTGATTAGGGATCAAAGGGGGTGGTTAGGGCTTGAGAGGAAGTTAATAAATCTGATAATGACACTCAAATGACTCCTCATATGACCCTAAACCCGTTTTTGAGTTTCACCATATGTCAAATTTGGTCCCTAGGCTTCCATATAGCTCATTACTAGTCAAAAACTCCTCTAAGGACCATATACTACCTAAATACTTTGTTAATCACTCCTAATAGGCATATAATTACCTAATAAACATATTTTCATATCATGCATTAAGACTTTCAAGTCTCACATATATAACACATAAACCACATATAAGCATTAAATCTAGCAATAGACTTAACGGACACATAATTTTGACTTAACGACTTTAGTCAAATGTTAATAAAAGTTTGGGATGTTACAATTGTATGCTTCCAACTGCACAGCAGTGGCACTCGCATCAGGGATAGCGGGTATCTGATTTTCAAGGACATCGGTTTTCTCCTCAACTCTTAGAACGATTCTCAGCTGACGAAACCAGTCATTGAAGTTGATTTCAGAAAGTTTTTATCTTCCTAGCATCGACCTGAAAGCCGATTAGTGTATGTTTTGTGAAGGATTTGTTGTCATTTACAAAACAGATTGAAGTTCAATTATCGGTATTTTCGATAATGAATCCTTAAGAAATATAATCTACCCATGTTAAATTCATTTAACAATTAATTTCATTAAGGCTATGATCCAATTGACATGTCATCATTTCATCAGTTGATCTGCTAGAAATGACGTACTCAAAAGGTAAGTGACGAGCAATAATTGCATTACAAGTGCAATTCCTAGATTTATGGGACTTACAACAACACTTTAATGGGGTGTTAAGTGTTTTGTAAACGTGTTTTGTCCCATCTTATGCCACGGGTCAAGGTCTCACCGCTTAACTCGCTTTAAGTCGCCCAATTAAGAACATGTAAATAGTCTACCACCGGTCTCACGATGAGTAGTAATTTACCTTGTTAGATACAATTCACCTACGGTCTCACGTAGAGCAAAAAGCACTTGCAAGTGTTCTTAGCAAAGTGGGTGACAAAGACTTAACTTTGAATGGGTAATGCATTTGATGTGAATCAAAAGTTTATGTATGAAGACTCATGCAAATCTTCATAACATAATGTTTAATAAAATCATTTTTATAGTCTTAGCAACACAAAAGAGCTCGGTAGCTCCATTTGAACGCACAAAGAAGCGCAGAAGCAAAGGTTTGCGACAGACGCAATTAAAAACCCGCTCCTTTAGGAGGCTAGCGCACTCCGACTTATACCTCTCTTAGAGTTTGTTCAAATGGGTGAGCCGGTGTATCTCTTGGTTGTAAGACTCCAATTTTATTAAAACAAAATCATATTTCGATAATTCTTAGTCAAGTTTATTCTTTTCAATAAAACAATTTTGCATCACCATTTATATCACAATAAAAGAAGCAAAATAATAAACTTACTAACTATTAACTAATTAATCATGCAACGAGTTATGGTGGGCCACCTAAACATGGTCACTATGGTTAATGTATATGTCTAAGTCGGCTCCCCCTTCAAAGAAGAGGACCACATACATCAAGTTTCCTTGATTGCGTAAGCCTTTAAACAAACAATTAGCAAGTAAATACATATAAACATGCTGACTGGAAAATTCCGGAAAATTCCAGCAGCTTCACGACCTGTTTAGACCTGTTTCTGGTCCAAATCAAGCTTCGACCAGAACTACAAAGTTGTAGCCCTATGAGTTGGGCATTTACAGTCCAAAATTCAGCTTCTAACTCATTACGGTTGATTTTATATGAATTTTTAGTGAACTGGTGTCAAGCAGAAAAAATCACACGAAAAATTCATATAGTCACACAATTATCAAATAATTAACCCTAATTATTGGACCATTAGGCTAAGCAATTTATATCTAAATATCTAAGTAATAATCATAAAGAATTTTGCATGAATTCCTTATGATTTTTACTTCTATTTAACAACTTTAAATAAAAAGATACATAACATGCAATTTATATCTAATAAACATGTCAATTCACATAATCAAAACTTGCATAGAGGGTTTCAATTAACCATTAATATAAAATAGGTTGAATTTAATAATAAAAACAAAACCCTAATTTTATTTTTATTAAAACCGATTTTAATTAAAAAACAAATAAAGAAAACGATTTTTAATATTTAATTATTAATTAAATCGAACCAACCCTAAACCCCCCTTCAAGTTTTGAACTTTGTAACTAATATATCACATATTAGGCTCGTGATACCACTGTTAGGATTCATGCACATAAATCATATAAACAATCACGAGTACGCAGCGGAAAGAAACGTATATGCAATATAATAATTAACAAAGTAAGGAATTGAAAGTGTACCTTTTAGCTTAGCTTCCAATAATATTAATAATAAGAATATTATTATTAGTTAGGGTTTAAAGTAAAACCCTCTACGATCGCACACACGACACGTTGAACAATACCCGAAGATTGCTAGATCCTGAATCACCAAAAGCCTAAAGCTCCTAGCTTGTTTTTCATAACTTTTGTCGAACAAACAATTGGAAGAAACAAATATTTGTTGCCGTCAAAGTCAAAGTGTCGAACTAAAACAAACCACAATTAATGCCAAGCAACTATTTTGGTTTTCTTTGATTTGGTTTCTTATTCGACCGAGAGAAGAAAAACGAATATGATATATATTTATTTTTTTAGTTATTTTGTTAGGGTTAATTATTAGGATATATATAGGGTATAAATATATCCCTAATAACTTAACCTTCAAGCTAACCTTTTGACTTGGACTAGGTTTAATTAATAATTACATTAATTATTAATTAATATTTAATAATTAATAATACATAATTATTAATTAATAAATAATTCTAATTAACATATCTAGTTAATAATGTCCAATTATCATTTCTCTCAATTTGATGATTATAAATATGTAGATACAATATATACATATTACCGGATATCTAAGTGTCATCGTGTGTGACCCTGTAGGCTTAAACATTTTCGGAACATGCATTTATTTAACGTGATCATATTCCAACAGTACTTCACAACTAGGATATCATTAGGACAAATCATTATCATTAGTTTAATAATCAAATGTAAATTTCAGAATCACAGTCTTTTTAATACATCTTTTGGAGAGAAAAATGTCAATTTATGTATTACTCATATTTTTTTAATTTAAACATATTTTCTTTTCTTTTCTATCAACGTAAAGTTAATTTGAACGTTATTGCCGAAAAATTCATGCTGCAGTAATAATTAGCACATTTTAAATGAAGTTATTGTACTTTGAGAGACCTTTTCTTTACTTTTCTTTTAAAAAAGCAAGATTTTATTTGATTATCGATCTAAAAGTTTAAAACATATTTTGAAAGGAAATGGGGTTAATAATGTGCATGGATGTGTTCATAGACAATATGATGACGCTTATATTGTGGTCCACTCTTTCAACAAGCACAATTCTATTTTATTTGGCTTCACTCCTTCAAAGAATAATTAGTTTATTTGTATTATTATTTTCTTTGAAAACATATGACTTTTGAAAACGGGTTGAGAGATAAAACCCGTTTAGGCGTTTAGCCCAACCTGTATCTGTTACCTATAAGACCCTAAGCATTTCACCCTTTTTATTTCTCAAACTTACGTATCTAATTTTATTTATTATTATTATTATTTATTATTTTAAACATATTTACTTGATATACTTATAATAACTTTTTAAATTTTTATTATTATAACTTATATTTTATAGCTTACAATTATAAAAAAAATAATAGTATTTTTATTTTATCGAAACATTATCTTTTATTATACTATCATTTTCTTACACAAGTGTTTGGTTTGAAATTAACGTCGTCATGACACCTCTTCTCTCGGCCACCTCACCGCTCACACGGGCATCCATCTAGTACAATATATAGCATATACAATAGTCCAATTTCTTACAATACATTGTTGATGTGTCTAATTTGCCACATCATTTTTTTATTTTGAACAATTTTAATTGATAAACCTATGATATCTCTATTAATTTATTAATTATATTTCTCTTATTCGTTTAGTCAAACTCTCTATTATTATACAATTACCTTAATTATCAATTTAATTTATTTTAACTAATATATTATAATTTATATATTTGAAAAACTATAAGAATTTTTTTAATTTATACGAACATTATATTCTATATTTTGCGCATGTACTATGTGTTATTTTCTTATACAAGTGTTTGGGTTGAAATTAATTTTGTCATTACACCTTGCATGCTATATTGTCACTGTACGCGCACATCCACCTAGTTATGTCAAATGTGTGTTATGTCATTTGTAAAAATATTGCGAGTACATTACTTCACATCTAACTAGAAATTCACTTATGAATAAAAGGAGAATCGGTAGACCAAAAATTGTATTTTGTTTTAAGATTTTCGGAAAGAAAAATGTCAAGGGCCGAAATAGGAATTAGATAAATATATTAAATTATTGGTTAAATCAACCTTAAGAAGCCTAAAAATATATAAGGGTTTTTTAAATTTATACAAATGTTAAAATTGAGATTTAACAATATTGGTAACCATATCTAATATATGAACATAAATCATTTGGGCTAATAATTAGACATCCAAATAGAAACTAATAACACTAAAACATAAGATAAATCGTCAGAATGATTTGGGCTCGAACTTGAAAACTGGGTGTAAACCAGTTATTGCTAAACTCAACTCTATCTAATTTATGTACTCAAATTATTTATGATCATTCTTTATTTATCAGTGAAAATAAACTTTGATATGCAGTTTATTTCTAAAGCTATATGATATACTCATGTAACACGACAACTTCAGGTAGTTTTTGATATTCATTCAGTGACATTTTTTTTGCAAGTACCAATAATAACTGTCGTGGGGGGGCCTAGAAAATAGCGACGGGTTGTAACATGTCAGATTCTTGAAAAAAAAATATGGGGATGTAGCATCCTAATGGAGGTAATGGTTTAATGGATGGATGAGGGAGAGGGATAGATGATCTATACAAGACTTTAATTCCAAGTATATATGATAGAAGTTCTCTATGATCAAGAAATGTGTTCCTCGCTCGCTAAATAGTAAATACTGTCCACTTAAATCCTTACTATTAAATCGGTCGCATACAATGTCTAATACAACAGGCATGTGTTCCAATGACCAAAAAGTATTCTTGGCTCAAACAAAGGGGGGAAGAGAAAGAAATACTACCATCATGAGGTTTTCTAAAACAAGATAGACCCATAAATCTGAAACTAAATAATCAGTGGCTACAATCCCGTAAGTTATTTTATCTTCTTCATTGCAGTAGATGTTCTAAACTCAGCATCGTCCTTGATGAAACTCCACCACAAATATGTGAGAGGTATGGTTGTTGCATGCCAAGCAGCATGTGCATCCACAAATCCTTCATATGGAGGGAAATCATATATTTCTAACAGCATGGCTAGTGCACCCGCCACTATCACAAACCATAGTTTCCAACGGGAAGGATGACCACTCACTCCACCCCATACTGCCCAGATCAATAGTTGTGCAACCCCCATGGCAACACACACTTTCATGTTCCATCCTAACAATTTTCATATATAAGAAGCCAGTAAGGTCATGATAAGGTCAAACGGGACAATAAAGGGAAATATAATTACAGATTGACAGTACTATCAGTTATAAATAGACGGAAAAGATACCATAATCCAATTTGTAGTTATTGAGGTACAAAATGTGAGTGGTAACAAATGCAAGCAATGGAGCAGAAACCATTACTCTCGCAGCCTCCAGCCTCACATTAAAGCTTCTTATAATGGCTACAATGAGCGAGTATCCAAGCAATGCAATTGCAGAGAAGTAGTCTAGCTTTTCTGTCATCTCCACATCTCTACATATTACAAAAATTTAAGAACTTAATTATATAAGATCAGTTTCATATGTACTACACAGTTCTACCCAAGACCACAAACCTTGAGTTGATTTAGAATTTATTTTGTTTTTTGTGAAAGGCTAAGATTTACTACCACACCTATGACCACCTAAATTACACCAAAGGACATTGAGAAGTTGATTTAGAACTTTATCTTATATATTTTTTAATGTACTCATCTTCTTTGTTCATCTATACCTAATTCCCCCTCAATAATTTACGAAATTTGTCCACATATGTCTTAGACTTCTAAACAGCTAATCACAACCTGACAAATACATATAAATAATTCATTTTTGCAAAATTACCCCCAAATTCTCAATTACCAAAAAGCTAATATTGATGCTACCCAACGTTGTCCATGCTCAGTCTGATGAATTACATGAAGTTCATTCAAAGTTGTAACTCAAATATACAAATCTACTTTCTGAACCAATACTTTTAACAGTTGAAATAACTTGTCGACCCCCCATCATCCAGACAAGCACACGCCTCTATATGCATCTGTACATATGTATGAGAACATACAAATCTAGGAAAAAAGGGCAATGGAGGGAACCCTAGCCATCGACTCACCCCGTATGAGCCATATGATGCCGGGAGAACATACAAATCTATTTACTGATATAATGGAGAAAAGATTGGATTGGACTTGTGGTGCCAATGTATGTGGTGTCGTGGCAGAAACGCACGACTACTTGCTTGCTTTGAAGTTTTTACTTACTGAACTAGAAGGGTTGGGGGAAAGATCAACAATTTAGGTTATTTTAATCAAACTATATATATGGTTTCATTAGAAGACCAAGTTTTCCTTAAATTAGAAATATATTATGTGTAATCTAACCACAAAGAGTATTCCTAACTTAAGCAATACCTGGTCTTGTATTGTCACTATATATATAGTTTGAATTTAATCATCTAAATTGTTAATTTTTCCCCCAAACTAATACATTGCTCTACACATGAATTCGATAAACAGTTCTAGCTCCAATAAACTTTTATCAAAATTCCAAATGCAAACTATATAATAAAGAATAGGGGCTATAACCAAGTCCTTTAAATGTTTTAATCATGTGATATATATCTGTTACGATTGTTAGGTTTAGTAGGGGAAATCCATTAACTGACCGACTATGGAAAACAGCGCTCCAAAACCACGAGTTCAATGCTAACAGCGCGTATAGATGCCATAGACCAGCATAATCATAGTAAGGCTTTTTATCTGATTTTGTAGGCAGCTTGTAATGCAAAAGGATGAAGAAGGATAGCCACCCATGAAAATGCATTGCCAGGTTGAGTGCAGAAAATACAACAGAAGCAGGCTCCTGGACAAAATAGAAGTCATTACTTGAGTCACTACTCAATTGAAGACCAAATAAGGTGGCATAGTCAAAACTGAGCTCAACTATAAAGGCATTATGATGTGTTAGATTGATAATAACAAACCTGAATTCCAAATACTCGCTTGAAAGGCCATTTACCATGATACTTGACAGGCTCGTGACCAGATGCGGCTCTATCTTTCTCCCTATTGAGCATGCAATGGTACCGGCAATCGCTATGACAATCCCATTGTTTCCACCTCAAATACAGAGGTTCTTGCATGTACCAAGGACCATTAAGTGAGGCACCATCAGACGAGAAGTTGCAGTGGGGAAAGCATATATCACCTACACATCCTGATGCCTCGCAGTCTTTTAGGCAAGACCTAGATCAGCAAAATAATAGTTTCTTTTTATTCTCATGGCTTCTGTATTTCCATGGCTTTAACAAGGAAGATACCATAAACTTCAAGTATTTAACAACACACTATGATTCACAATTTGTAAAAATACATTAACTAACGGCATAAATTTATAAATCGGGTAGAAAGAGAGGGATCCTTGATCAGGCTACTCGGGGAAAGTCGAGACTTTGGGTTCTGACGTACAAGGCCAAACTGGTGTTCCTATACTTTTTCCTTGCCATCTGAAGATGTTTCCCTAGTGAGCTTTAAACTCGTTTCTATTGTAAATAAAAACTTGTGTTATAGACACATGTGTTCGCCAAACGCATGCTGAAATCTTTGCAGAAAAAGATGCTATCAAGCAGACAACCACTGAACATAAACTATGAGTTTTTCCAACAAACTCTGGAAGTAGAAAAATGATAACTCGTAAAAAAAAGAATCCCAGCAGGTGCAGTCTTTCACATAATTACCAGGATTGCAGCAAGGCCTTAGAAAATTAATATCAAGAATTCAAGATGACAAGCCTTCCAATAGCCAAGGAGAACAAGAATAGAAAAGAAGGGAACGAAATTCCAACATAGTTAACATAGAAACATCATCAAGCTGGTCAAAACAAGTTGTACCTGTACGAGGGATCAGCATCACCTACACTTGCATGAAGAATCCCCACAAAACAAGAAAATGCCAAAAATAAGCTGATCCAGTAGCAACCTACCATCTGCTGAGAAAGTGATATTTTTTTCATAGCGTTAGAAGGAATAACACATCATTAAATACTCAATGAATTATAGATATGAAACACCAAAAAGAATGTTATCCAGCATGATGAATCCCAATTCATATAGCCCACCATGTATATTATATACACGGGTGGGGTACGGCCTACATCCCACCTAAGTAATGCAAACTAAGAGCAAAAACAAATTTATAGTGCATTGATGAGGTAAGATTGTAAGTATCTCATGTGCTTCATATCCATCACATGTCATGACAATAGCTAAGATTGTACATTCTATAGACCTGGACCTTTAAAATCTTCTGCTGACTTCGCACGGTTTCTGGTGGTAGTCAACAGTGGTTAACGAACGCAGAGGGGGCGCGCGGGGGGGGGGGGGGGGGGGGGGGGGGTGTCACATGTTGTCTTTGGAATATTAATCAAGCACAAATGCACAATAATGATAAATTATAAATAGCAATCAAAATTTCAAATCTCTTAAGTTATAAATAACTAAGGGATCATAATACTTTGACTAAATGCATTATATAATACTGTAGTAATATAACCTATAGCTACTACAAGAAGACTAGCAGAACAAATCGTAATATCACACTTAAAAATCCTACACATTACAATATCACATGAATTTATAGGGGGAAAAAACGATGCGGTTGTCATAATTCATGAATAAACATCTTGAGACTTACTCCGATGATTATACAATATCCTAATCAACTGATTTTACCTGAAAAAACAAATTAAATTAGAGAACTAAACAAACACGCACTCAGTAAGCCCTGACAAACTTTCCAGACCTTCTCATATATGAATATATCACACATTTAAATTTACAATTATCTATATCTATATCTTGGACTTGATCTGATGATGGTGATGAATGGAACAAGACCTGATTTGGATCATATAACAGCTGTAGTGCGGACCTACTAGCCCTAACTAATTATTAACTGAGATTAAATAGAAAATAACGGTGCGCAAAGGCTAATTTGCGAGTTGAAGTGATTCCAAAATACAATAAATCGCCTAATAAGGAGAGACAGATGCAGGAATATTATATCTATATCTATCTATCTTTATATATACACTGTATATGTAGATAAAATTTTGAGAAAGAATATAAAATGAAGAAGAGATCTGAAGGGAGGGAATACAAATTTACCTGATTAAGAAGAAGCAAGTTCCGGGCGAAAAAGAGACTCCTTGTCAATGCTATGTGTGTGTGTGTATTTTTTAGCAGTTCAAACAACACGATCTGTTAAACTTACCTCTTTTTCTTTTCTATCTCCTTTTTATATATTTTTTATTTAGTTTTGTAATTGTAATAATATCTATAATATAACTAAATGAGGGGTTGGGGTACACTTGCACCTTTAATCCCTTCTTTGAGCCTACTTTTCTCCTTATTAATTCTCTATTTTTTTAATATTTATTTAATAAATGGCCGACCTTTATTATAAATAAAAAAAAACTTTTTATCCTTAAAAGTCTCCCAAAATTTATTATCTATATATATACAACCTAGAAAAAACCCTCACATATTCTCAACCCAAAAAAATACCTACGACCAAAAAAAAAACTTCGATCGACTACCAAAAGGGTTTTTTAATTTATATACTTTGTTCATATTTAATCACTATTATTATTATTTAACATTGAATTCTTATGTTATTGTTATTATTATCTCTTTTAATTTACTTTGTTGTCCATTAGACCATTATTAACCGTTCACTTTTTTCACCTACACTTTTCCCTTCATGTCAGCTTCACCTTCTCACCCTCTTCGCCTTCTCTTTTTCCCCTTAACCATTCACCTTCAAATTTAATACCCACTATATCCATAATTTAACCAATCAAAATAAAATAAAGCAAATTAACATGAAAAAGACAATGATTAGGGACCACAAAACCATAGGTGAACATAAATCACCTTCTTCTCATCACCTACCCATTTAACCTACACCCTCTAACCATTAACCTTACTTCACATCCTTATTTCACCTTCCTCCTTCACCCACCTTTAAGAATGGTCTTATAGGTTCATGAGTTAATTTCATTACATCACCATGTGGTTTGTCATATTATTAATTTTCGCCCCTGTGCTATTTTTTTATTATTACATCACCCTATGGTGACTTTTTGTATCATTACATCACCCTCCGTCCACACGTCGTTTGTATCTCTCCATTACCCCCCTCCGTGAGGGTATTTACGTCTATTGCTACCCACTTTCTTCTTCATCCCCCTTTACCTGCTTTTTTCTTCAATATGTATAATTCATACAACAATAAAAACATACATCTATATCTCTATCTATCATTCACAAAAATTAAATTTCCAAACTACTAAATCAATCCAGATCTTTGGTCTAAGTCACATCAAATCTCATTTTTTTTAATCCTCTTAGTTTAGTTTCAAGCCCAAAGGACCACCACAACTACCGCCGCCTGCCACCACCGTCACAACCCTCCACCGCCTCCAAAACACCACCACAGCACCAGACCCGTTGCGGCAGTCACCCTAAACAACCACCGTCATGTTTTCTTTCTCTAGAAACATTAAACCGCCACACCTCTCCCTCTTTCTCCTCTGCTGCCGCAACCACCAACTGCCGCCTCCACCCT